>OX632367.1:6321387-6381387 GCA_951751655.1 Ophion costatus
TTAAGCGTCTTCGAACCCCCCATGAATGTCGTCAATCGTATTATGAATGCCGTTAAAAGTCTCCTGAACGTGTTCGAACGTTGCTTGGACGTTCACTAACCCCTCGTGGATATCTTTGAAAGCCTCTAAAGCGTCTTAGAATGCCGCATGTATATCTTCGAACTTATTATAAGTGTCGCTGAATGTCTCGTGAACGTTTTCGAGTCTCTTGAACGTCTCCCAAACATCTTTAAATGTCTCATGAACATCGTAGAAAGTCTCTTGAAACTCTTCGAACCCCCGTGAATGTCTTTGAAAGTCTCTCTTAAGCATCTTCAAGCCTCCATTGAATGTCGTCAAACGTATTATGAATGTCATTGAAAGTGTCTTGAACGTGTTCGAAATTGTCTTGGATGTCGACGAACCCCTCATCAATATCTTTGGAAGTCTCTTAAGCGTTTTCGTATCCCTCATGAATGTCTTCAAACGTATTATGAATGTCGTCGAAAATCTCTTGAACGTATTCGACAGTTTCTTAGCCGTCTTCAAACCCCTTGCGAAAGTCTTTGAAAGTCTCTTAAACGTCAGCGAACCTGATGTGAATTCCTTCAAACGTCTTATGACCGTTCTCGAAAGTCTCTTTAACGGTTCACGAACATTTTGAAACTTTTTATGCACGTCGTAGAAAGTCTTTTGAAAATCTTCGAACCCCTCGCGAATGTCTTTGAAAGTCTCTCTTACGAGTCTTTAAGCCCTTCATGAATGTCGTCAATCGTATTATGAATGTCGTTCAGAGACTCTTGAACGTGTTCGAAAGTGTCTTGAATGTCGACAAACCCATCGTGAATATCTTTGGAAGTCCCTTAAGCGTTTTCGTATCCCTCATGAATGTCTTCAATCGTATTATGTATGTCGTCGAAAGTCTCGTGAACGTCTTCGAAGGAATCTTAGACGTCTCACAAACCTCTTCAAACCTCTCATGAACGTCGGCGAAAGTCTCTTGAACGTACTCAAACGTTTCTTGCATGACTTGAAGCCCCTCGTGAATGTCTTTGAAAGTCTCTTTAACGTCTCCGAACCCCTCATCGATGTCTTCAAACGTATTATGAATATCGTCAAAGATCTCTTGAACGTCTTCGAAAGTCTCTGAACGTCTTCGAATCCCTCATGAATGTCTTCAAACTTCATATGATCGTTTTCGAAAGTCTCTTGAACGTCTCACGAACATCTTGAACCGTCTCATGGACGTCGTAGAAAGTCTCCTGAAACTCTTCGAACCCATCGTGAATTTCTTTGAAAGGCTCTCTTAAGAGTCTTCAAGCCCCTCATTGAATGTCGTCAAATGTATTATGAATGTCGTTGAAAGTCTCTTGAACGTGTTCGAAAGTGTCTTGCATGTCGACAAAGCCCTCGTGAATATCTTTGGAAGTCTCTTAAGCGTTTTCGTATCCATCATGAATGTCTTCAAACGTATTATGATTGTCGTCGATATCTCGAACGTATTCGAAAGTTTCTTGGACGTCTTCAAACCCCTCGTGAATGTCTTTGAAAGTCTTACACGTCTTCGATCCTCTTGTGAATGCCTTCATACGTCTTATGACCGTTTTCGAAAGCCTCTTTAACGTCTCACGGACATCTTCAAACGTCTCATGAACCCTCACGGACATCTTCAAACGTCTCATGAACGTCGTAGAAAGTCTTTTGAAACTCGTCGAACGCCTCCCGAATGCCTTTGAACGTCTCTCTCTTACGAGGCTTCAAGCCCCTCGTGAATGTCGTCAAACGTATTATGAATGTCGTTAAGAGACTCTTGAACGTGTTCGAACGTGTCTTGGATGTCGACAAACCCAAAGGCCTCCGACCGACTCCACAGCAGGCTTGCATTTTTCCCCCATCGATAATCCCTTTTTCGTGGAACGTGGGTACGAGGAGATGGATAGAGTGAATAAACACATGTGATTATAAAAAGTCCGTTTCTTTATTTACAGAAAATACTAAATTCATCCTTGCACAATTAAATATTTACAACAACTAACATAATTTTAACAAGTTTTACATCGAGTGAACAAAATATATACATAATTTTCACGAGGGTTATGCATCAATATTCACAAAAATATAGACAATTTTACAAAAAAAAAATCAATGTATAAAAAAAAAGTTTACATAATTTTTTGCAATGGTATTCTATAATGCCCCCATGTTAGGGTATCAGAGGTCCCAGGTATGATATACCGCTCATCATCATGAGGATTCAGAGCGGTTTTAGTCTCGCGGATGGTGTAGACCTTGTGCAACTTTGATCGAATGCACGTTTGACTACGGCTCATTTCAACTTCCTCCTTCAAGCATCGGGCATAATCGTTGAATGTGATTGTCCTAGCCACAACGCTACTCTTGACACGTTTAACTTTTTGCGTCTCTCTTACCCTCGACACGTGTCGCGTACATTTTCGATCGAAGTCCAATAAATTGGGTCATAATTGCTCCATTACATGCATCCTTCATGAGACCGGGTACCTTCTTGTTGACTAGCGGCATATCATACCTATTGTCCACCGGATAGTCGCTCGTATCGAATTTTACAATGTCGCGCTTCATGTCCATGTACATATCATCGCTCTCAATGTTACATATGAGACTATCCGTATCGGTATACATGATTTTACACATATCCCGATACAGAGGTACCATATACTCGTGATGAAATCCATACAAGCATGATTTGGATATGTCGAGTATGCACATACCCAAATATATCGGCTTGTTGAATTTCACCCCGAGATTGCGCAATTCCACGGCAATGAGATTTTCCGAAAAAACACTTCGGCTGTGGCAGTTTGGCTTCGCAATCATTGCCTCTGCACCATATCTGCCCTCCCATTTTGTTAAAAGCTTTACATCCACATGATTGCGCACATTGTCCATAGTCTTGCCAAACACCGCAATGTTCATTAATTTGAATAAATTCTTATCAAAATCGTTTTTGGCTAGCGTTCGAAACTGCGTATTTAACTCGATGTATGATCGTAGCCATGGGGATTGTGTGAATTGTAATACCCTATGGATTTTCGTAGGGCAAAGTCCATGTCGTAAGCACTGCTGTAAATTTCGAAAGTGAATGATGTAGCGTTTTTTATCACAGACGGTTGCTAACAGCTTTTCCCCCTGCTTACCCGGCGGTTTTTCATGTATTGGACAAAACGGCAGGGCTTTGTGCGCATCATAAAGAGGTTGCGGATATTTCAAGTCGACTTCAAGGATGTAGCCTGTTGGTGAATTTAGCGCGATGGAAGATGGATCAAACTTGGACACGTCGTTGACCCATCGAAAATCTGCATATGGCAAAGATTGACACATTGCCCATCCATACAGATTGTTGACGTCAAGATACATCAAATATGACGATGCTTTCGATGGATCAAACGACTCCATGTACTTGTTATTAGCGTGTGCATATCGGTTTGGGCATTGACTGAGACCACCGCGTATACCCCGCTCAACGAATAAAACCATGTCGATGTCAGTTAGTAATTCAAACTTTACTTTCGAGTGCCTTAGCATTGCATCCCAGGTATTCCCCGGCAATGTGTAGTAATACGCGGGATCTAGGCCATAGCTTTTAATGCACGTATTTCGAAAGTTTCCGAAAATATCGGCTAATAACAAGACATCTGTCTTCAAGTATAAATCGCTATAGTCACCCAGCGTTGGAATGGAGAACCGCTCTCAAATTTTCTCAGCATGTGCATACTCGCTCTCTGATACTGAGGCATCTGTCAGGGAACTGTAAAATGCGTCACGTGTTGGTAGGCAAGTGTCGTCTAGCTTGGTCACGTCATCAATATACTCATAAGGGAAGACCCCTTTTCGCGTCAGCAAATTGAAAGTGTCCGTCGAGAGAGTTGAGAATTGCATGTGCAAAATTTTGAGTTTGTCCTCAGTCAAAAATGCGGCTAATTTGTCGAGACTGGTGTTGAGGAATTTTTATGAGTCGATAAAGGTCAATTGTATCTTGTGTTTTGAATCATCTGTAATTTCAACATGCTTCGTGAAGGATATGTATTTCTCTTCTGTGATTGGAAGCACATCGGTTTTTCCTTCGAACGCTGTGGCTACTTCCTTCATGACAAAATGTGCATCGTAATCCGACAAATTGTGAAAAACTACTGGAATGAAGAATGACTGTTTGTAGTTTAAATTGCAATTAGAATGGGCAGGGCCTCTATAGCGTCCAGTCAGATGGCAATGATCTCAAACGCGAATATCTTTTTGCGCAAATGGTTTCGCACATATGTGATATTGATTCGCTTTGCGAAAACTTGCCCACTCACTTGGTGTTAAATATACCATTGGCACGTTGTCGCAGAAAATTTCTTTTATCCGCAGTGCTAGGTTTTTTAGTTCTTCGACAACCCACGATACGCAATCAGCACGGCGACGCGAATGATATGAAGATAATGAATCGTCATACGAACAACACACGTAATATCCAATACTAAATACTGCATGGTGTTGATACATGTCTTTCGCTAGGTTCTCCCCGTCGGGCTTTGCCAACACACACTCCAAATCAGCATAGACAATGAAAGGATGTCGCTCTTTCCGGCTAAAGTTGCTGAACTGGAGCCACTTATTGGTGTCGTGTGATAGTCGAATTGCACAGTCGTTTATCGCCCCAGAGTCGACCTCGTGTGATTGCAATTTTTCCCCGAACTGAAGTGGTGCAAACACCTGCAAAACAAACAAGATTTTTTTTGTTCAATTTTCTCCTTTAGTAGATATATAATTTTGTATTAATAATACCAAATTCACACACCGATCGCATATATATTTTTTATCCTTCTTTATGCTCAGTTGCCCCTCACGAATCTCGACAGGTTCTTGATCCATACGAAATGCCCCACATTGTCGTCCTCAGTATCTTGCATGTACAGCAAATTGATGTGCTTCTCCTTCTTCTGCCGAGTCACGCGTATTGGAACAATGTCCTTTTTCGTGGTGGTGGTATACACGTTAATAGATAAATTGTTTTGGAGCTCGAATTTTTTAATTTGATGTATCGTCAGCGGGAATTCGATATCTTCCAGATTCAGCCCTGTCGAATAATGAGGATAAGACGACGGATGATCACTGTGTCGTTCAGCTGGGTGTAGAGCAGCGACAACTGCCCATGCCAAACATGCATTATCACGCGATTTGACGTTAACCACAGCCCTCTTCATCATTATTTCCCGCGGCAATGATATGGAGCACCCAGCACGCATAGGATTATACTTTTTGACATTTATCGTGAGGTTAAGTATATTATGCAGAGCCCAGCCAGTATCACGTTCTTAAAATTCATCGAGTAAGGTTAAAATGGGCTCCATAACACGTCGTTCATACCACTCGCTCAAATTGCTTGTGATAAATAGTGCGCAGTTTCGCGTGTTGACGCTTTTATTGGCTTGTTTATCGCCACTCACGAATTCACCATTGAACACTGTGTTAATTTTAATGCTGTTGTGCTTGTTGATAATATTTCGTACATGTTGAAGCACTAGGGCGCGAGCATCGTTAAGAAAGTGTTTCGGGTCGATGTGGCTGCGATTGACGACGGAACCGGTCAATATGCGACTCTTGAAGGATGTGTCAATCTCGCGCCAGATTAACCCGTGATCAGCATGTCCTGCGCTCGTGTGTATGAAGCGACTCCGCACAGAATCCCTCAGTCCTTCCAGACGCGCTATTTGTGCGATTAGTGATTGTTGATGCCCAATTAATAATCGCGGGCGCTTAATCCGACTCTGTGTTTCCAGCCCTTCGATGAGCTCGACACATCGCTGTTCTCACGCAGCAAAATCTTTGAACGACCATAAGAGCACAGCTTGACCAAGCAAGATTTATTCCATATTGACGAGTATGAAAATAACTTCCACGATGTGAACCGACTGACTGCTTCATGTAAAATGCGGTCAGTTTTCAGCCGAGCGGATCATTAGAAAAGGCTCTTTGGGAAAAAAAACTCGGCCCTCTATCTCGGGGAAAACACCGGAGTTTTCCGATGACGCGTAGATTGCTCGAGGAACATAAGACAAAAAAAGGAAGTCGGGATGCCTCGGGTCGAAAGATTTTATGGGTCCTGCAGCTCAAGTGGTCCATCGGCGCCAACGGCCCTTGACGATAGATCCCTAAAGTTTGCAGTTTCCCGCGAGGAACCTGTCAGGACCTGTTTCGAGTGTCGGCGAACTTTGTGAGACGGGATGGATGCAATTTACATTGTCTTCGAGATTGAAGCAGGGCAGCTGCATGTCATAAATAAAGACCACCCATGTGGCGCCTAGCGTTTTCATATTACCGAAAATTTTCTCACCCATATATGGTTGTCACACACATGCACACACGCACGCACGCTTTTCCACGAAACCTGTCAGGCCCTGTTTCGAGTGTCGTCGAGCTTTGAGACGGGGCGGAAACATCTTGACATTGTCTTTTGGAATGGCACAAGATGCATGTCATAAATTAGGGGGCTTTGAACGGCCACCACCTACGCGTGCGCACACACACACACACACGCAACCTCCCCCCGCGCCCCGCTCCCGCCCCTCGCCATGCCAGATCACTTCCCCCTCGTCGCCCCGCGCCATCCTCGCCGCCGCCGCTCGCTACCCCCACCCCGCTGCTCGCTCCCTCCCCGCCTCCCCTCGCCGCTCGCTTCGCCCTCCTCGCCCCGTCACTTCCCCCGCACCTTGCCGTTACTGCCTCCTCCCCACCCACTCCTCGCCGCTCTCCCTCCACGCACCACCCCGCTCGCCGCCCCCCCACACAACACCCCCCCTGCGCCGCTCGCTTCCCCCTCCCCGCCCCCACGCTTCCCCCTCCGAGCCGCCCGCTCCATCCCGTCAAACGGTGGGTTAGAACCGCCCTAGCTATACTACTCATGCTCCTACCGTCGTTCTCGCACCATCATCAGACTTCTCGACCCATTCTGACCGGAAGTAAGATAAACTCGGAGACGATTTCGGCGTAGAAATATCGGGAATTTCCGATCGTGGCCCCGAGAACCATTCCGAGCACCTACTTTATCTCTGTTGATTAAACAATGCTCCTACCGTCGTTCTCGCAGCACTGTCAGACATCTCGACCCATTCTGATCGGAAGGAAGATATATTCGCAGACGATATCGGGGCAGTAATATCGGGAATTCCCGATAGAGGCCCCGAGAACCATTCCGACCACCAAATTTATCTTTGTTAAAAAAGCAATGCTCCTATCGTCATTCTCGAATCATCGTCAGACTATTCGACCCATTCTGACCGCAAGTAAGATAAAATCGGGAACCCATTCGAGGCAGGAATATCGGGAATATTCGCTCGAGGCCCCGAGAACCGATCCGAGCACCGATTTTATCTTTGTTAAATGAACAATGCTCCTACCGTCGTTCTCGCACCATCGTCAGACTTCTAAACCCATTCTGACCGGAAGTGAGATAAAATCGGAGACGAATTCGGGTCAGTAAAATCGGGCATGTCCGTTCGAGGCCACGAGAACCATTCCGAGCACTGATTTTATCTTTGCTAAATAAATAATGCTCCTACCGTCGATCTGGCGGCATCGCCAGACTTCTCAACACATTCGGACCGGAAGTAAGATAAAATCGGAGACGATTTCAGGGTAGTAATATCGGGAATTTCCGATTGAGGCCCCGACAACCATTCCGAGCACCGATTTTATCTTTGCTATATAAACAATGCTCCTACGATCGTTGTCGAACCAGCGTCAGACTTTTCGACCCATTCTGACCGCAAGTAAGAAAAAATCGGAGTTGAATTCGGCGCAGTAATATCGGGAATATTCGCTCGAGGTCCCGAGAACCATTCCCAGCACCGATTTTATCTTGGTTAAATTAACAATGCTCCTACCGTCATTCTCGCAGCATCGTCAGACTTCTCGACCCATTCTGACCGGAATTAAGATAAAATCGGAGATGAATTCGGTGCAGTAATATCGGGAAAGTTCACTGGAGGCCCCGAGACTCATTCCGAGCGCCGATTTTATCGATGTTAAATATACAATGCTCCTACCATCGTTCGCGCGCCATCGTCAGACTTCTCGACTCATTCTGACCGGAAGTAAGATAAAATCGGAGAGGATTCGGGGGCAGTAATATCGGGAATCTTCGCTTCAGGCCCCGGGAACCATTCCGAGCACGAATTTTATCTTTGTTAAATAAAAAATGCTGCAACCAGCGATCTCGCAGTATCGTCAGACTTCTCGACCCATTCTGACCGGAAGTAAGAAAAAATCGGAGAGCATTCGGGGACAGTAATATGGGGAATCTTCGCTCCAGACCCCGAGAACCATTCCGAGCACTGATTTTATCATTGCTAAATAAATAATGCTCCTACCGTCGATCTGGCGGCATCGCCAGACTTCTCAACACATTCGGACCGGAAGTAAGATAAAATCGGAGACGATTTCAGGGTAGTAATATCGGGAATTTCCGATTGAGGCCCCGACAACCATTCCGAGCACCGATTTTATCTTTGCTATATAAACAATGCTCCTACGATCGTTGTCGAACCAGCGTCAGACTTTTCGACCCATTCTGACCGCAAGTAAGAAAAAATCGGAGATGAATTCGGCGCAGTAATATCGGGAATATTCGCTCGAGGTCCCGAGAACCATACCCAGCACCGATTTTATCTTGGTTAAATTAACAATGCTCCTACCGTCATTCTCGCAGCATCGTCTGACTTCTCGACCCATTCTGACCGGAATTAAGATAAAATCGGAGATGAATTCGGTGCAGTAATATCGGGAAAGTTCACTGGAGGCCCCGAGACTCATTCCGAGCACCGATTTTATCGATGTTAAATATACAATGCTCCTACCATCGTTCGCGCGCCATCGTCAGACTTCTCGACTCATTCTGACCGGAAGTAAGAGAAAATCGGAGAGGATTCGGGGGCAGTAATATCGGGAATCTTCGCTCCAGGCCCCGGGAACCATTCCGAGCACGAATTTTATCTTTGTTAAATAAAAAATGCTGCAACCAGCGATCTCGCAGTATCGTCAGACTTCTCGACCCATTCTGACCGGAAGTAAGAAAAAATCGGAGAGCATTCGGGGACAGTAATATGGGGAATCTTCGCTCCAGACCCCGAGAACCATTCCGAGCACTGATTTTATCTTTGCTAAATAAATAATGCTCCTACCGTCGATCTGGCAGCATCGCCAGACCTCTCAACACATTCGGACCGGAAGAAAGATAAAATCGGAGACGATTCCGGGGCAGTAATATCGAGAATTTCCGATCGACGCCCTGAAAACCATTCCGAGCACCGATTTTTTCTTTGTTCATTAAACAGTGTTCCTACTGTCGTTCTCGCAGCATCGGCAGACTTCTCGACCCATTCCGACCGGAAGTAAGATGAAATCGGAGACGATTTTAGGGTAGTAATATCGGGAATTTCCGATTGAGGCCCCGACAACCATTCCGAGCACCGATTTTATCTTTGCTAAATAAACAATGCTCCTACCATCGTTGTCGAACCAGCGTCAGACTTTTCGACCCATTCTGACCGCAAGTAAGAAAAAAACGGAGATGAATTCGGCGCAGTAATATCGGGAATATTCGCTCGAGGTCCCGAGAACCATTCCCAGCACCGATTTTATCTTTGTTAAATTGACAACGCTGCTACCGTCGTTCTCGCACAAGCGTCAGATTTCCCGACGCATTCTGACCGGAAGTAAGATAACTTCGGAGACGATTTCGGGGCAGTAATATCGGGAATTTCCGATCGAGCCTCCGAAAACTATGCCGAGCATCAATATTATCTTTGTTAAATAAACATCTCGACGCATTCTGACCGGAAGTAAGATGAAATCGGAGACGAATTCGGTGCAGTACTATCGGTAATGGTCGCTCGAGGCCCCGAAAATCATTCGGAGGACCGATTTTATTTTCGTTAAATAAACAATGCTCCTACCGTCGTTCTCGCAGCATCATCAGACTTCACGATACATTCTGACCGGAAGTAAGAAAAAATCGGAGATGAATTCGGCGCAGTAACGTCGGGAATATTCGCTCGAGGCCCCGAGAACCATTCACAGCACCGATTTTATCTTGGTTAAATAAACAATGCTCCTACCGTCGTTCTCGCAGCATCGTCAGCCTTCTCGACCCATTCTAACCGGAAGGAAGATAAAATCACAAACGAATTCGCGGCAGTGATATCGGGAGCGTCCGATCGAGGCCCCGAGAACCATTCCGAGGACCGATTGGATCTTTATTAAATTAACAATGATCGTACCGTCGTTCTCGTAGCATCGGCAGTACTCTCGACCCATTCTGACCAGAAGTAAGACAAAATCGCAGAGGAATCCGGGGCAGTGATATCGGAAATTTCCGATCGAGGCCGCGAGAACCATTCCGCGCACCGATTTTATCTTTGTTAAATAAACAATGCTCCTACCGTCCTTCACGCAGCATCGTCAGAGCTCTCGACACATTCTGACCGGAAGTAAGATAAAATCAGAAACGGTTTTTCGGCAGTGATACCGGGAACGTCCGATCGAGGCCCCGACAACGATTCCGAGCACGGATTTGGTCTTTGTTGAATAAACAATGCTCCTACCGTCGTTTTCGCAGCATCGTCAGAATTCTCGTCCCATTCTGACCGGAAGTAAGACAATATCGGAAATGAATCTGGGGCAGTAATATCGGAAATGTCCGATCGAGGCACCGAGAACCATTCCGAGCACCGATTTGATCTTTGTTAAATAAGCATTGCTCCTACCGTCGTTCGCGCAGCATCGTCAGACTTCTCGACCCATTGTGACCGGAAGTAAGATAAAATCGGAGACGATTTCGGGGCAGTAATATCGGGAATATTCGCTCGAGGCCCTGAGACCCATTCCGAGCACCGATTTTATCTTTGCCAAATAAACAATGCTCCTACCGTCGTTCTCGCATCATCGTCAGAGTTCTCGACCCATTCTGACCGGAAATATGATAAAATTGGGGACGAATTTAGGGTAGTAATATCGGGAATTTCCGATCGAGGCCCCGAGAACCATTCCGAGCACCGATTTTAGCTTCGTTAAATAAACAATGCTTCTACCGTCGTTCTCGCAGCATCGTGAGACTTCTCTACCCATTCTGACCGGAAGTAATAAAAAATCGGCGATGAATTCGGGGCAGTAATATCGGGAATATTTGCTCGAGGTCCCGAGAACCATTCCCAGCACCGACTTTATCTTTGTTGATTAAACAATGCTCCTACCGTCGTTCTCGCACCATCGTCAGACTTTCCGACCCATTCTGACCGCAGGTAAGATATAATCGGAGACGATTTCGGGGCAGTAATATCGGCTGTTTCCGGTCGATGCCCCGAGAACCATTCCGAGCACCGATTTTATCTTTGTTAAATAATCATTGCTCCTACCGGAGCCTCGTTCTCGCAGCATCATCTGACTACTCGACCCTTTCTGACCGGAAGTAAGATAAAATCGGAGATGAATTCGGGACAGTAATATCGGGAAAGTTCACGCGATGCCCAGAGAACCATTCCGAGCACCAATTTTGTCTTTGTTAAATAAACGATGCTCCTACCGTCGTTCTCGCAGCATCGCTAGACTTCTCGACCCACTCTTACCGGAAGAAAGATAAAATCGGAGACGAATTCGAGGCAGTCCTATCGGGAATATTCGCTCGAGGCCCCGAGAACCAAACCAAGCACCGATTTTATCTTTGTTTAATAATCAATACTCCTACCGTCGTTCTCGCAGCATCGTCAGACTTCTCGACCCATTCTGACCGGAAGTAAGATAAAATCGGAGACGATTTCGGGTCAGTAATATCGGGAATTTCCGTTCGAGGCCCCCAGAACCATTCCGAGCACCGATTTTATCTTGGTTAAATAAACAATGCTCAGACCGTCGTTCTCGCAGCATCGTCAGACTTCTCGACCCATTTTGACCGGAAGTAAGATCAAATCGGAGACGAATTTGGGGCAGTAATATCGGGAATATTCGCTCGAGGTCCCGAGAACCATTCCCAGCACCGACTTTATCTTTGTTGATTAAACAATGCTCCTACCGTCGTTCTCGCACCATCGTCAGACTTTCCGACCCATTCTGACCGCAGGTAAGATATAATCGGAGACGATTTCGGGGCCGTAATATCGGCTGTTTCCGGTCGATGCCCCGAGAACCATTCCGAGCACCGATTTTATCTTTGTTAAATAAACATTGCTCCTACCGGAGCCTCGTTCTCGCAGCATCATCTGACTACTCGACCCTTTCTGACCGGAAGTAAGATAAAATCGGAGATGAATTCGGGACAGTAATATCGGGAAAGTTCACTCGATGCCCAGAGAACCATTCCGAGCACCAATTTTGTCTTTGTTAAATAAACGATGCTCCTACCGTCGTTCTCGCAGCATCGCTAGACTTCTCGACCCACTCTTACCGGAAGAAAGATAAAATCGGAGACGAATTCGAGGCAGTCCTATCGGGAATATTCGCTCGAGGCCCCGAGAACCAAACCAAGCACCGATTTTATCTTTGTTTAATAATCAATACTCCTACCGTCGTTCTCGCAGCATCGTCAGACTTCTCGACCCATTCTGACCGGAAGTAAGATAAAATCGGAGACGATTTCGGGTCAGTAATATCGGGAATTTCCGTTCGAGGCCCCCAGAACCATTCCGAGCACCGATTTTATCTTGGTTAAATAAACAATGCTCAGACCGTCGTTCTCGCAGCATCGTCAGACTTCTCGACCCATTTTGACCGGAAGTAAGATCAAATCGGAGACGAATTTGGGGCAGTAATATCGGGAATATTCGCTCGGGGCCCCGGGAACCATTCCGAGCACTGATTTTATCTTTGTTAAATAAAGAATACTCGTACCGTCGTTCTCGCACCAGCGTCAGACTTCTCGACGCATTCTGACCGGAAGTAAGATGAAATCAGAGACGATTTCGGAGCAGTATTATCGGGAATTTCCGATCGTGGCCCCGAAAAGTGTTCCGAGCACCGATTTCATCTTTGTTAAATAAACAATACACCTACTGTCGTTCTCGCAGTGTCTTCATTCTTTTCGACCCATTCTGTCAGGAAGTAAGTTAAAATCGGAGCCGATTTCAGGGTAGAAATATCGGGAATTTCCGATCGAGGCCCCGAGAACCATTCCGATCATCGATTTTATCTTTGTTTAATAAGCAATGCTCCTACCGTCGTTCTCGCAGCATCGTCAGACTTCTTGACCCATTCTGACCGGAAGTGAGATAAAATTGGCGACGAATGCGGGGAAATAATATCCGGAATATTCGCTCGAGGCCGCGAGAACTATTCCGAACAACGAGTTTACCTTTGTTAAATGAACAATGCTCCTACCATCGTTCTCGCACTATCGTCAGACTTCTCGACCCATTCTGACCGGAAATAAGAAACAATCGGAGATTAATTCGGGGCAGTAGTATCGGGAATATTCGCTCGAGGTCCCGAGAACCATTCCCAACACCGATTTTAACTTTGTTAAATCAACAATGCTCCTACCGTCGTTCTCGCACCAGCGCCAGACTTCTCGACCCATTCCGACCGGAAGTAAGATGAAAACGGAGACGATTTCGGGGCAGTTATATCGGGAATTTCCGATCGAGGCCCCGAAAACTATGCCGAGCACCGATTTCATCTTTGTTAAATAAACAATACTCTAATCGTAGTTCTCGCTGCATCGTCAGAGTTCTCGACCCATTCATTCCGGAAGTAAGATAAAGTCAGAGACGAATTCGGTGCAGTAATATTGGGAATGTTCACTCGGGACCGCGAGAACCATTCCGAGCATCGATTTTATCTTTGTTAAATAAACAATGCTCCTACCGTCCTTCTCGCAGCATCGTCAGAGTTCTCGACCCATTCTGACCGGAAGTAAGATAAAATCAGAAACGAATTCCCGGCAGTAATACCGGGAACGTCCGATCGAGGCCCCGACAACGGTTCCGAGCACGGATTTGGTCTTTGTTAATGCCCTTCAATTTGACGTCATCACAAAGTGTGTACGATGATTTGCTGCTGAGATATCGTCGATCAAAGCAAAACAGTCCTTTTTACGTTTGTCAATCAATAACTCCGGAAATACTGATCGTACAGGGAATCGAAGTAGGGTTTTGAAAACTGCAAAACATTCCCTATAAGCCTCTAGCAGCGGCTTTCGATCAAATTGTTTTTTTCGAGGCGATTATTTTTTTTCTTAGTGCCCCGAAGCCTCAAATGTATCATTTTCGCCAAAAATCACAATTTTAAGCAATTTTTCGATTTTTTGTCACGTCGCTACCAAATGCGTGCATTGTATTTTTACGCCTAATGCGCACGATGGCGGCATTCTCATTTTTCGACGGATCTGAAAATTTTTCCTTAGAGTTAGACCTCCCACGGCGGAAATGTAGCCTTTCCATAATAATATAACCAAGCCATATCGAGAACAAATATACAAGCGGGAAAATTTCGAACAGTCTCGTTGTAATCCCAACAGAGTCTGAGTACATCGCAGAGTATCCTTAAGACCAAAAATACACAAAGGAAACCTTCGGATTACAAGGATGACGTACACGTGAAGCGACACGCAAGAAATGCATGATCATATTCGTAAAGACGTAAATACATAACGACGCAACGATACCGAATTCTAACGACCATCCAAGAGCGGAAACTGTCCAAATCCCTAAAATATACACTCGCTGGAAGAAAATCCTCCGACCCAGAAAGTTGACCCGGTCATAAAACTGCGTTGATATTTCCCACGTGGACTCGCGGGCCTCGGTCAACAAGCCCTATCTCGAACACGCGTTCTTGCCGCCGACAAGGCCTCTTTTTCCATTCGGTATTTTTCCGTGCTCCAGATAAAGAAGCGCAGCTCCAATTTCCGGAAATAGAGCGATGGTGTTGTGGCTATCGCAACCCACTCCATGCTGCCACTCTCATTTCAACTTATACATATTTTCCACCAATCCAAAAGAATGCACCCCCAAAAGTGCATTCTTCCAGACTGCCATTCTCCCACCACCTCAGCATCCCAATTTTTCCTACATCCTAGAAGAAGAAAATCATCAAGTCAGTGTTCCATTACCACTCGTAGAAGGGTGTTCTGTCACGTACTGAGGCGACGTGGGCATATGTTTTATCGCGGTTCCCTCTTTTTAGCCTACGACTAGCGCAATAGCTCGGGATGTGGGTGAAAAAGGGAAAGGTGCATGCAAAGATGGGAATGACGCAGTGACTCGATTAAGAAATAAATTGATCTATGCAAATAATAAACAATTTGGGTTTTAATGAAATTAACCAATTTAGTTAATTCCGTCAACATGAAAATGCATAGAGGTTCGCTCACATTTATGATGCGCCGTGGATACGATAATCGGCTTACAGCGGCGGGGTTCGGGCCTCCGGAGATAGGTCGGACCCCTCGGTTGCGCACGCTCGGTGACAATGTTGAAATTACACGTTGATACAAATTTTTACACATGCGAGTTTCACACATACACACATACACGTTCAGCGTAGACAGTTAAATGATTTCTTACAGTTCGCGATTTAAGAGGAACAATTTCAAAGTTAAAGTTTCGCTGTTGCTGTCAGGAGACAGATGTTCTACTTATTCCGATGAAAGTTGTCGGGAGACTGACTTCATAATTTCCTTTTTCCAGGGTGTAGGAAAATTGGGATGCTGAGGTAGTGGGAGAAGGGCCCCCTGGGAGAGTGCACATTTGGGGGTGCATTCTTTTGGATTGGTGGAAAATATGTATAAGTTGAAATGAGAGTGGGAGCGAGGAGTAGGTTGCGATAGCCACAACCGTCGCTCTATTTCCGGGAATTGGAGCTGCGCTTGTTTATCTGGAGCGCGGAAAAATACAGAGGAAAAAGGGGCCTTGTCGACGCCAAGAACGCACGCTCGAGATAGGGCTGTTGACCGAGGCCCGCGAGTCCGCATGGGATATATCAGCGCAGTTTTATGACCGGGTCAACTGCCTGGATCGGAGGATTTTCTCCTAGCGAGTGTATATTTTAAGGATTTGGACATTTTTCCGCTCTTCGATGGTCGTTGGCATGCGGTATCATTGCGTCGTTATATATTTACGTCTTTACGAATATCATTACGCATTTCTTGCGTGTCGCTTCACGTGTTCTTCATCCGTGTAACCCGTAGGTTTCCTTTGTGTATTTTTGGCTTTAAGGACACTCTGCGATGTACTCGGACTCTGTTCGGATTACAACGAGACTGTTCGAAATTTACCCGCTTGTATATTTGTTCTCGATATCGTTAAGACCGCTACGCTTTCGCGTGGGAAGGTACGAGAAACGCTTAGTTATATTATTATGGATAGGCTACGTTTCCGCCGTGGTAGGCCTAACTCTAAAGAAAAATATTTAGCTCCGTCGAAAAGTGAGAATGCCACTATCGTGCGTATTAGGCTTAAAAATACATTGTACGCATTTGGTCGCGACGTGGCATCTTCCCCCTTTAGGATTGAGCGTCTCTCTCGATCAGGTTCGTCGAGGGTTGCAACCGAAAATTTAGTCGCACCCTAGTATCAATTGGCATTGTCTTTGATCGACTTACAATGTGACTTAAGGGGTAAGGCCACTGTAAATTTTTTGAAAAATCGATTTTTTTTTATTGGCTTAAAAAATAGTTTAAGCCCTCTAGAATAAGAAAAAAAAGGTCCTGTGCGAAAAAAAATTTGTTGTCCTTAGGGAATGAAGGTCGCCGCCAAGCATGTCAAAACTTGCTCCGAAACGACTGCAATTATATCGGAGATGGCGATTCCAAAACTTTCAAAGGCATCGTGGATTCGAAGCCTTATGAAAATGTTGATGTTAAAAAAAAAGAGTGCATAGATCACGTGCAAAAAAGAATGGGCACTCGATTGAGAAACTTAAAAAAAGGAACAAAAGGTCTCGGGGGAAGAGGAAAACGCACTGCCAAATTGATTGACGAACTGAGCATTTATTACGGCTTAGCAATCCGTCGAAATTCCGATTCCATCAAAAATATGAAAAATGAGATCTGGGCAACCCTTTTTCACAAAATGTCAACGGATGAAAAGCCTCAGCACGAAAAATGTTCGGAGAATTGGTGCAGTTGGAAGAAAGCGAAAGCAGAAAATGCCTTGGATGCGTATCATCACAATCAGCCAATGAGTGAGGAGGTTTATCAAGCCATCAAACCCATCTACATGGAATTGAGCCGGGACGAGTTGCTGGAGCGTTGCTTGGGGGCCTATACTCAAAACAATAAGGAAAGTTTCAACCCCCTCTAGATTAATGTTTTTTTTTTTTTTTTCTAGATTCAAAAGTGCACCAGTGGTGCTGCGTGCCGCGGAGCCCTGGAAGCAAGACATGTCCCGGGAAGATAGCTGTGGAACCGACATTTTGTTTTTTTTTTTTACTGAAAAAAAATTTTATAATAAAGTTTAGTGTATGCCCGATAGCACCATTAAAAGTTTTTTTTCAAATACCTTCAATTTCGGGAGCAAAAAATTAGTGAAAAAACCTTTTTTTTTGGGCCGTTACAGTGGCCTTACTCCTTAAATATGTTTGAAGATTGTTGTCTAATATAGCGGTGTAAATTTGATTATCTCCTTACAAGAAAGTTTTTTTTTATGTCTATATACCTTTTACTTCACTATGAAATATATAATAGGTGCGCGTTTTCTCCTTTTTCTTGTTCCTTATGCATATACACTTATTTACTTATTACAACTCATCTTACTTGACAAGGTTAAAAGAACAACAATAATGAGCTTAGAGGAAAAGGTCATTGAGCATTATGAGAGTGGTTGTTTTGATACTAGGGATTCTTCTCGTGCGAACTCAAGGGAAAGGAACGTAGGTTTGGAGGTTGATCGTACCTTGAACGATCGGAGACGTTAATGAAGAGATCGGGTGTTGCAGCGTTGGCCTTGGCATGACCCTTTATTTCCACAGAAGGAGCTGTGACGAGTTTATGTAGTTCTTGACCAGTTTCACGGCTGACGTTTTCTTCTTAGGCCGTTTAACCAGGTGCATCAGGAGGTGCGTAACCGAGTCCTATACTGCACCGACGAGGTAGACTGACCGGCCGTACACAGTATGTAGGCTGTATGTATGGATCTCCGATGAGCATGATCGTTTGCACAATGGACAACATCTGGGTGACACCAGTGTTTGCTGTACCGCATGGAAGGAATTTTTCCCCAGGTACGATTTCAGGTGGAGTCCGCTTGATATTGTAGGTTGTTGTCGTCCAGGAGATTCAACAACTTCTCTCTTTGGTTAACAGTATTTAGACCACTGATGCTCCGTGCCATATTGTTTAGGACAGCAGGTTTTCTACGGGAAACATTATGCGTTCTCGTACGTTGTCGATATCTTCTTTGGAATAGATCCCACATGATGCTGGGTTGGTGTATCGCCAAGTAGATTTTGTCGTTGCCTTCACGCTTGCAGGCGGTATAGCTTCGATCGCAACAGGTATATACTAGGTGTCCCCAAGAAGTAAGATGGGGGAAATAGGGAGTTGAAAGTAGTTTGCATTTCGCTTTTCCATAATATGTGCGTTTGAGGAGTAAGGAAATATGTTTCGTTCTCACGAGCGACAGGAAATTGATCGCAACATTTTTTTAACCTGGTCAGGCTACTTCTATAATAATACATTGAATAACGTATACTTGTTCGCCTACAAGTATCGGTATATAGTCTGGCGTCTTCATTAAATTGTATATAATTCGTCCGAGGCTTGGATCGCTAAAAGCAAAAGGATTTTGAATCATTTGGCGCTCTTTGTCACACTATTGCTTATGCATACTCTAATATAATCATTTTATAATACAATTGAAGGTCTACGTATAGGAGTTTTCAATTCGCGTAAGCGAACATATTTATGTTCGTGACTGGAGATCTTATTCTAACTGTGGAAAAATGAGTTCGGCAGGTTTCGAACATAAACAATTTCGAGTGTTCTGTATTAAAGATACTGTATCCACACATTTGATTTGTTTTTCTGGTTGCGAGTGTAAAGGTGATATCGTTAGATGTTACTGAGTACGTTGATAAGGGCTATCTGAAAATAGTGTAATTATTATGGTTATTTATTTAATTAGGATTAAAATCGGACTCGGTGCCTCTGGTTAGTTTGTGTTTCTTTTTGTTTTTGATTTCGGTGTTAATGTGCGAGTATCGCAATTGGTTTTCATGCACTATTCGTGTTTTGTTATTATATTGGATTTTTACGTTACCCTTGTCCAGTTTTTCGAGAAGCTTATGTGGTCCAGTATAATGGTCTCCAAGTTTACCTGGTTTGGGACCCTTTTGGAGGTAAACAAAATCTCCAACCTTAAAACTCTTTGGATTAGCATTTTTATCATAATATTTCTTCGAACGATGTTTAGACGAGACTAGGTTTTCATAGGAGAGGTTCCTGATTCCATTTATTCTCGTAATTAATTTGATTAAATACCTGCGATAAGTGGGCAACTCATCGGATTCTCTAAGTGGTTCGCTTGATGGAACTCTCGCTAGTTTGCCAAAAACTACTTCATATGGAGTATACTTTGTACTCCCATGAACGCTGGTATTATATGAAAGAGTCGCTAGTGCTAGCCATTGATCCCACTTGTTATCTTTATCGGTAAATTGCTTCAAAAATTCAGCCAGTACGTGATGAGATCTCTCAAGGGATCCGTTAGATTGTGGATGAAATGCCGTTGTTCGACATCACTTGATTCGAAATCGTTTAGCGATTCGTTTAATGAGGCCACTTAAAAAATTACTTCCTTGATCTATTAATAGCGCCTTGGGTGCACCAAAAACGCATATAAATTTCTTTATAAATGCATCGGCGACCGTTGTCGCTAGTGCATTTGGGAGTGGAATAGCGACACAAAATTTTGAAAGGTTGTCTTGGATAGTCAGAATGTATTCGTTCTGATTGGACGTACGTTGCATTGGACCAACTATGTCCATCGATATTTTTTCAAAAACCGTGCCCGGTGTATCCGTTATGATCATTGGCTGTTTTGTTTTGACTCTAACCAGTTTCCTTAATTGGCAATCCAGGCATTGTTGAATTCTTCTCTGAATGTCCGATTTCAAGTCATCCCAAAAATACTCTCTTTTAATTCTGTTATATGTCTTGGAGACGCCTTTGTGTCCTCCTATAGGGGACATGTGCATCTCGTAGAAAATGGAATCTGGTTTTTCAGTTGGCACGTAGCGTAGTGTCCCTAAGCAGATGATTACTCTTGTTTCACTAGACTTGAATGTTTCTTTTATTATGTTCAAGAAGTCAGCCCATCTTAGACGCTCGACGTGGTTACTGTAGCAAATAGTCACTGATTGGAGCTTGAGATTTTCGCAAAGATCTTCTAATTGCCTTACGCTTTCTTTAATATTTTCTGATACGAAGGATAATGGACCAGAATACTCGCCTTTGATGACTAGGGCAATGTGATATTTTTTTCCAACCTGTTTACTGTAGGCACGACCTTCTGTTAAATTCTTCCAGAGGGGAAGTTTATTTGCTTCAGGTAATTCTTGCGACCCAGAGTTGCACGGTTTTCCAATTGAATCGACAAAATATACCAAATTATCGTTTTGATAGTGAAATAATTCCTTGCTTGTTACGCAATTTGCGATTTGAAATTCAGAGGGTTTATCTTCCCGGAGTGGGATTTCTTTGTCTTCAGAGGATATTGAGTCAACTGCATTGGGGGAATCGGAATCTAGGTCAGTGGAGCTTTTGGAGTTGGGAATTTGAGGTGCTTTGCGCAAGTTAGGCCTCTCAGCTGATTCGGGGTCGGTGCCCTTTCTGGGTCGCCTAACACGCGCGGGCCTTGCTATCTCGGCTTCTGTTTCCTCGCTGCTACTCTCCTCGTAGTTTATGGCCCTACGATTTCGGAGCACATGGCGCCGGGACTTGGAGCGCACGTCTATCCCCTTAGAGGCAGGTGCGTCAACCTTTCCCGATACGTCGTTAACGAGGTTTCCCTTGACCTGTTGTTTCGTTTTCTTTAACACCTGAGCTGCATCGTTTTTCGCTTGCAAGCGGGTGACGACATGTATTTCTTCTATTTTTGGAATTTCGTGGATTTCTGCCTGGGTTGTAAAGCTTATGGGTCCTTCGTTTTCGCTAACACTATTCTCTCCTAATTCGCGGAGTAAATCTTGTACTAATTCATCTAGATTTTCATCATTCTTCTATTCGCAATGAGGGATGGCTTTGACATCCTCGAATTTTTCAATTGGGTGACGCAATAAGGCATCGGCGGTTGAATTTAATTTTCCCGGCTTGTATTTTTTTTTTTTTTTTTTATATGTATTCCTCAGAGGTACGGGGTTCTTCCCCTTTTACCATCCCCTCCTTTTTATTCCTTCCATTCCTTCCGACATTCACAATCCTTCCAGAGCTCCCTACATTTTCCTTCCAGAGTTCCCCCGCAGAGTGTTGACCGCAGCCACTCGTTCCTAATGCACTACTGTATCGCATTTGCACGAGGGCACAGGGAAACTGCGGAAAACCTGGGCCGATACAGGCGGCTATATTTGGCTGAGTTTCAGTTGTATTAAACATCAGAAACTCAGACAAACTGCCTCCCGCTCAAAGGTTGATGCGCAAACCAGTGCACGGGCAAGCGGTCACCGCTCCAAGTATTGGCAGCCTCCAATGCTGCTTAACTTCAGTGACCGCCGAGCCCGCACACCGACCGCGCGCCCACCTCTGTCGGTAGTTTTCCCGGCTTGTACACGACGTCGTTGTCGTATTCCGAAAGTTTAAGTCGCCATTTCAAGACGCGTGCGTTCGCGTCTTTGGCTGTTTTAAACCAGACCAGGGGTTTATGATCGGTCACAATCGTGAATTTCCTACCGTAAATATAAGGCCTAAGCGCTTTATCGCTGTGAATAATTGCCATTGCCTCTTTTTCATATGTGTCGTACCGAAGGGCTGCCCCGCGATGTACGCACGATGTATAAGCGATCGGTTTATCTTTCCCGATTTCACCTTGTGGTAATACTCCGCCTAAGGCGTAGCCGGAAGCATCCGTTGTTATTATGGATGGGTTTTCAAAGTCTGGATACTGCAAGATGGGAGCTTCACAGAGCTTATCCTTGAGTATTTCGAAAGCCTTTTGTGTTTCTTCAGTTCATTCGAAATCGACCTTATCTTCTAAAAGTCGCGTCGATGGTTTCGCGATCTTCGAAAAATCTTTAATGAACCTACGGTAGTAACGTGTTAGGCCTGAAAATTGCCGAATATTTTTAACAGTTATGGGAACTGGGAATTCCCTTACCGCTGACAATTTATTGATATCCGGTCTCAACCCGTCCTTCCCGATTATTTGCAATTGTAGGTTGGCTTTACGCAATCTTTCCATCAGTTCCTCGATTTTTTTGCCGTGCTCCTCTAAGTCCTTGGCGTAAATGACAATGTCGTCGAGATAAACGAAGAGGGATACTCCTTGGAGTCCACTCAACACGACGTCCATCAAGCGCTGGAAAGTCGCCGGGGCATTTTTAAGCCCAAAAGGCATTCTCGAAAATTCATAGTGCCCATACGGAGTAGAGAAAGCAGTTTTCGGCTTATTATCGGGATTCATTTCTATCTGATGGAACCCGGACGCTAGATCGAATACGGAGAAATAATTTGCGTTGTCCAATTGATCCAGAATGTCTTAGGCATTAGAATGATCTTAGGCTTAGAATGATGTTAGGCAACGGATAAGAATCGCCGATTGACTTTTCGTTAAGGGCCCGGAAGTCAATTATCATTCTCCAACGCTTATTTCCATTGGAGTCGGATTTCTTTGGTACTATCCAAACAGGACTGATGTTTGGGGACTGCGAATGGTTAATAATCCTCGAGTCCAGTAGCTCGTCTACCTGACGCTGAACTTCGCCCTTAAGAGCCTGAGGAAACCTGTATTGTTTTGTATTGATCGGGACATCATCGACCGTGGGGATCTTGTGCTGCAGCACAGATGTAGACTCCAGAGGTTCGTCTTTTATATGAAACCTATCTGGGTATTTTTCGATAATTTTTTCTACATGATCTAGCTCATCTTTGGCTAGATGATCGAGTCGCAGGAGCCCTTTTATTGTCTCCGTGCGCACCGAGAGATTTTTTATATTACGCGATCTTGGGTCATACATGGAAACACAATTTACGATTTGAATTTCTCTCAAATTTGAAATTTGATTAATTTTCGATTTTGAATTTTTGATGCTCATTGGCTTTTCTTTTATTTTTAATCTTGATTTTCCAATTTTATTCGATCTTGATTCTTGGCCTGAGATTTTATTATTATTTTTATTTGATTTGTTGATCTTAGTTCCAGTTCTTTCCTCGCTAGCATAATTTTTTTTAAATTTTCCTTGGTCATCGCTCTCTTTGGGGCAATGCCAGGTTTTTAATTCGACATTTTTCGTCGATTTTTTAAAATTGGCCTCTTTTGGGCTCTGAAAATGCGCGATTGTCTTGCAATCATCGCTTGAAATAGAAGAGTCACGAGGGATCGAACTGGAATGAGAGATTGTCATGCAATCTCTACTTGTTTTATTTTCTGCTAAGTCGTTGATCGCGTCGAATTCTTGCAGTTTTACGACTGGCACGAACAGTCGTATGACATCATTTGTGGTATTGTAAACCTTCAAATGAGCTTTTCCGCGGATGTTCGTTACCAGGCAGTCGCCGGCATATACACCTTCACGGATTTTTACAGGCGAGAGATAATCCTCCTTTATCGTGCTATCCTCCACTTTTACGTGAAAGGAAGTTTCCGAACGCGCGGGGATTTCTATCACCTCGTCAGGTTTGCCTGATTTTTCAAATGGCCAAGATCTTGTTCCGCATTCAAAACGTTCTGTCTCATAATTAATTTTTGCTTTAAGTTCAAAAAAGAAATCCGACTTTAATAATCCAGGGTAGGGGAGCGGTATCGAATCTGGAATTATGTGAAATAGGGCCTTGAACCCGAATACTTGAATTATAACGCTCCCTAACGCGTACACTGGTAGCTCTGATGTACCTTTTAATTTTATGATATCCGATTCATCGATACCGACCATATTTCTTGTGTATTCTTTCTTTATAAGATTGGGAATGGCTCCAGTGTCTAATAGCATTATCGTGCGACCCGTTTTCGGTAGTGCTCCGATACACACCGAGGGTAGCTCATTGAAATTTTCCGCGTTTATTGTACAGGTCGGGTATCGTTGGTTTGAGCCTCTTCCATGGCCATGTTTGCCGGACGCGCGGGAGTCGGGGTACCGCTCGACGCGTCCGTCCGAGGGGTATTCTTCCCGTTTCCCGACTGATTTTCGGACTTATTATATTCAAGTATGCGGCAATTTTCTAATGTATGGCTGAATTTTTTGCAATATCGGCGAGTCGGTGGATCATTTTGCGGCATGTTATTCGGAATTTTGAAGCATTTGTCCGCAGTGTGCCCGCGATTATGGCAGTATTGGCACTGAGGAACATATGAGGGGCGAGGACGATCACTCGAAAAATACTGTAGCTCTTTACGCGAGGTTCACTCGCTAGCCGAGTGCCCTGGTTTTTTACACAATTGGCAAGTAATTGTGTAGGATCTTTGACTGTGGAAACATTTGTCCACGAAGTGAGCCATTTTTTTACAAATTTGGCACGTGACGGGCCCGTGATTGTTAGCAGATTTTCGACATTCGTTGGCACTGTGGCCATGGATTTTACAAATTTGGCAAATTACTGCCGCGAATCGACAAGCTTTGGTCGGGTGATTATCCCTTTTGCAAATATTGCATATCCTCACAGGGCTAGTCGGAATAGCTCTTTCAGATTTGGTGGAACGCGATTCCAATTCCCTTCGAGCCTTGAGATCGCGTTCGATTCTAGCCGCGTGATCGATGGCGGTGGGCATGTCTACGCACGGTGGGAGTCGGTGTTCGACCTCCTCTTTTAATCCGCGTTTAAAACTTGTGAGAAAATATTCGTCCATTTGTCTCCTAAATAGTTGGTCCTCTTCCCCATTGTTGGCTAATTTTTTTGCCTCTAATATTTCTCTTGCCTTTTTCCTAATTCTCGCGGCAAATTCCATAACGCTGTCGCCGCTTGCCTGGTAAATATTGCTGAGTTCTCCCAACAGCTGAATCTCGGATCTGTTTGGCGCGTATATTTTTTTTATAAGATCTACGAGGTCTTTTACTGTCTCGAATTTAATTCCATGTATACTTTCTCTGGCTAGACCTTTCAATTTGTTCCTCAATAATTTTACTAAATACTTTTCTGATTCGGCTGGAAGCATATCTTTGGCATCTTCACAACCGGTTGTAAATTCTGAGAAGGGGATATTTTTCCCGTCAAATTCCGGAACAACGCTAACAGCTTCCTTCAAAGATATTAATTGATTCGTTCCTAGAGCCATATTGTTTGAATTATCTGGATTTTCCTTTGTTGGTAATGCTAATTTTTTGATGGATCTTTTAGGAGCTTCGAGGCCAGATAATAAATTAGCGTTTGATCCCCTCAATGCGTACCCTGTACTACGGGATTGACCTGGTTCGTCTGTTTCTGAATGCAGTAAATCCTCAGTAATGTTTAAATCGAGCGACTCGCATGTGGATTCCTTATCCATTAAGTCAATTTACAAAAGCACATACCCTTTTTACAATCCCGGACGAGCCCCCAAAATTTATATGTCACGTCCTGAGGGGACGTGGGCATATGTTTTATCGCGGTTCCCTCTTTTTGCAGTCTATGCAAATAATTAACAATTTGGGATTATTGAAATTAACCAATTTAGTTAATTCCGTCAACATGAAAATACATAGAGGTTCGCTCACATTTATGATGCGCCGTGGATACGATAATCGGTTTACAGCGGTTGGGTTCGGGCCTCCGCAGATAGGTCGGATCCCTCGGTTGCGCACGCTCGGTGACAATGTTGAAATTACACGTTGATACAAATTTTTACACATGCGAGTTTCACACATACACACATACACGTTCAACGTAGACAGTTAAATGATTTCTTACAGTTCGCGTTTTATGAGGAACAATTTCAAAGTTAAAGTTTCGCGGTTGCTGTCAGGAGACAGATGTTCTACTTATTCCGATGAAAGTTATCGGGACACTGACTTCATAATTTCCTTCTTCCAGGATGTAGGAAAATTGGGATGCTGAGGTAGTGGGAGAATGGCCCCTGGGAGAGTGCACATTTGGGGGTACATTCTTTTGGATTGGTGGAAAATATGTATAAGTTGAAATGAGAGTGGGAGCGAGGAGTCGGTTGCGATAGCCACAACCGTCGCTCTATTTCCGGGAATTGGAGCTGCGCTTCTTTATCTGGAGCGCGGAAAAATACAGAGGAAAAAGGGGCCTTGTCGGCGCCAAGAACGCACGCTCGACATAGGGATTGTGACCGAGGCCCGCGAGTCCGCATGGGATATATCAGCGGAGTTTTATGGCCGGGTCAACTTCCTGGGTCGGAGTATTTTCTCCTAGCGAGTGTATATTTTAAGGATTTGGACATTTTTCCGCTCGTCGATGGTCGTTAGCATTCGGTATCGTTGCGTCGTTATATATTGACGTCTTTACGAATATCATTACGCATTTCTTGCGTGTCGCTGCACGTGTTCGTCATCCGTGTAACCCGAAGGTTTCCTTTGTGTATTTTTGGTCTTAAGGACACTCTGCGATGTACTCGGATTCTGTTCGGATTACAACGAGACTGTTCGAAATTTTCCCTCTTGTATATTTGTTCTCGATATCGTTAAGACCGCTATGCTTTCGCGTGGGAAGGTACGAGAAACGTTTAGTTATATTATTATGGATAGGCTACATTTCCGCCGTGGTAGGCCTAACTCCTGAGAAAAATATTTAAATCCGTCGAAAAATGAGAATGCCGCTATCGTGCGTATTAGGCTTAAAAATACATTGTACGCATTTGGTCGCGACGTGACAGTACCATCACCACTCGTCGAAGAGTGCTCCATCACCACTCGTAGAGAACAGTGTCCCAACAACTTTCATCGGTATCAGTAGAACATCTGTCTCCTGACAGCAACGCGAAACCTTAACTTCGAAATTGTTCCTCCTAAATACGCGAACTACAAGAAATAATTTAACTGTCTCCGTTCAACGTGTATGTGTGTATGTGTGAAACTCGCATGTGTAAAAATTTGTATCAACGTGTAATTTCAAGATTGTCACCGAGCGTGCGCAACCGAGGGGTCCGACCTATCGCCGGAGGCCCGAACCCAACCGCTGTAAGCCGATTATCGTATCCACGGCGCATCATAAATGTAAGCGAACCTCTATGCATTTTCATGTTGACGGAATTAACTAAATTGGTTAATTTCAATAAAACCCAAATTGTTAATTATTTGCATAGATCAATTTATTTCTTAATCGAGTCACTGCGTCATTCCCATCTTTGCATGCACCTTTCCCTTTTTCACCCTCATCCCGAGCTATTGCGCTAGTCGTAGGCTAAAAAGAGGGAACCGCGATAAAACATATGCCCACGTCGCCTCAGGACGTGACACTTATTCATTTTTCCAATACATTTTTTTTTTCGTGATAATCCTCATTCTTTCGAACTAAAAGATTAATTGTTGAAAAAATCTGGAAACTTTTTTCTTAATTTTTTTCGAAAATTTTTTTTTTGAAAAATTGTTTTCCTAAGATCTTTGTCTCAAATTTTTATTTTCTCAACGTCATCACATTGTTGCATTATTATTAAAACAAATTCACTTGATTTTTTTACCGCTGTCTTTTACCGCCGGCATCAACGTTCCCATAAGCGCTAGACTCCCATTCTAGCGGCTACTTCCATCTGAATGTAACCCTCTTGAAGAACGGTAACAATGCGAGCCACATCTATGGCAGATCAATGTCGACGGGGTATGTCAAAGGATACGTATCGAAAGAAACTTTATTTTGCTGTACAGAACGAGCTTACGGTAAAAATTCAGGCTTGAAGAATACAAGAAAATTTGAGTTTTGTGTGAAGAAAAGCAAGAATCCGTAGGGGGGTATATCGATTTTTTAAAATAAATTTTTAAATCGACATATAAAACTGAGGCAGGTGCACTGGTAAAAAAAATCAAGTGAATTTTTTTGATAATAATAAAGCATTGTGAAGACGCTGAGAAAAAAAATGTTAAAAAAAATTTTTTTCGAAAAAAAAATCCAGATTTTTTCAATAATTAATCTTTTTGATTAAAAAAATAAGGATTATCACAGAAAAAAAATGTTTATTGGAAAAATGAATAAGAATAGAAAAATTGCTCAAAATGGTGATTTTTGGCGAAAACGATAAATTTGAAGCTTCCGGGCACTAAGAAAAAAAATCACAGCACTTTGAAATTTTCACGGTTTTTCCGGAACACTTTAAGGTTGAAAAATTACTGACGATATCCTTCGTTTATCCATTATATCAAAAGTTATGCCAAGTTATTCGAATATCCTTAAATAGGCGAATTTTGATCGTTTCTTCAGACATAAGTATCGCTTCGACAAAAAAAAATTCATCAAAAGCCACGGTTAGAGTCTTATAGGGAATGTTTTGCAGTTTTCAAAACCCTACTTCGATTCCCTGTTCGTCCATTATTTCGCGAGATATTGATTGTCAAAGCTAAAAAGGACTTTTTTGCTTTAATCGACGATATCTCAGCAGCAAATCATCGTACACACTTTTTGAGGGCGTCAAATTAGAAGGCATTAAATTTCCTAAAAGAGCTTGGCGGTGGAATTAAAAAAAAAAAATTCGAAGCCCGTAGACCTTTTTGACAAGTAGCAAAAATTTGAAAAAAAAATGTTTTCGGTAGTTGTCTTAGGATTATACCGAAACCGTCCTTGATAAAAAAATATTATGGCCAGATCCGAAAACTAGACACTTAGAGCTACAATTTGATTTTTTTTGCTGTGCGACCATTTTCTCTCGTGTTACAGCCTGTTGAAAATCACCCAAAAATGTGAAATTTTTTTTATCCCTTCATTTCTGTGACTTGTATATATGTCTCATTCCGGGAGAGTGAAGAGAATAACAAGATTCGGTGATGAAGAAGATAGAAGGATAGTGCAGGTAAGAGATAAGAAGACAAATAATTACAAGACATATGGGCGGGGGCGAGTTCGTCTTAGAATTTCAAAACTGGACAGAAAAATTAGAGATCATGAACAAAAGAAAGGAGCTGACGCGTACGGGTATTTGGATACAAGACGACCTATCAAGCAGGGAAAAAGAGATTCAAACGTGGCTCCGAAATGTAGCGGAAAACGAAAGGAGGGATCACATACCAGCGGAAGTGAAATATATGAAAATCTGGATGGAAGATAGGTGGTGGAGATGGAAAGAGAAGAAAGGCGACATCGAAATTTCGAGGTACGCGGAAGGATTGAGGCAGCTCTTTCGGAATGAGCGGCGAGGACAGCGATGAGGTCGTCGGGAAGCAAGATGAAAGAAGAGAGGAGAAGATTCAGCGGAGATGAGCGAAGGAAGACGAGAATGAAAATAAGGAATTAAAAATATTAGTATGGAATATTGCAGGAATATTTAAAATTGGCGAAGCGTGGGAATGTTTAGATAAGGCGCAAATATGGTGATCTTGCAGAAAACGTGGGTGGAAAACAAATATGAGTTAAAGGCAAGTTCAAGTATGAGCGCCGATTTTAGCTGGAATTTTAAAGCAGCGTATAAGGAAAGAGGGGTTACGAAGGGAAGGGCGAAAGCCGGACAGGTAATTTGGATAAAAAGGAAATTCGATGAAAGCTGGGAGATAAATGAATGGGAATGCGGGCTGTGCTGAACAATAATGAAATAAGGGGAAAATGGCAATAACTACGATATATAATAATATCAAGATAAGAAAAATCGAAAAAGAATTGAGAGAAATCATACTGGATGAGGAGGGGATGGACGAAAAAGAGGAAATGAGAAAGTCGCAAAACAAAATAACAAACGCGGAAGATAGAAGATTGTTAGGGCTGTGCGAGGAATTGGGATTGAAAGTGATGAATGGAAGAATGAAAGGAGACAAGGAAGGTAAAGTGACATTCGTTGAGGTGGGGAATGCTGTGGATCGGTAATAGATTATATTATAGCATTAGACACGGGACGAACAAAAGAAATTAAATGGATGGAGGTGGTAGACAGAATAGAATCCGATCACCTGCCAATTATGTTTACAAGCCAGGAAGAAGAAGGGGAAGAAGACGATCAAGGAAAAATGAGGTTGATTTGGAAAGAGGATAAGGCCAAAAGATTCATAGAGGAAATTAAAAAGGAGAAAGAAATCAAAAAAGGAAAAGAAGAATGGGAGGGTGTGAAAGAAAAATATCAAGGGCGGCGGAAAAGGCCGGGTTAAGAAGAAAATGGAAAAACGATCGAGGAAGCTGCCAATATGATTTAACGGAGACCTTGTCCTTGATTGAGCAGGGGGAGATGTTAGCGGCTCAACATGAGCAGCTAGAAGAAGAGGAGGGATGCCTCTATGGACCAGGCATTGCCGATTAGGGGTAATTATAAACACATTTGTGTAAACACATTACAAAACTTTAAACGCTTTTTTCTCGAAAACACGATTTAAAAAATGGCTGACTTTCTCCTGACCGCTGTAATTAACATATCGACCTGAAATTTGGAGAGCACACTCAGAAAATATGTCTCCACAGAATGGCGGATCGTTCTTTTCATAGATACATTTTTGCATTTATTATTTATCTTTTACTGCGAACAAGAACGCGAAAATTCAATTTTTTTTAAATTGCCGCCATTTTCCGAAATTTGTACTAAACGAAAAACCCATCCGTGATTCCATGACCAGAGGGTCACAGATTGATAATATGCTTTGAATTTGTGTTTCAGATCAACAAAGAGGGGGCAGTGATGTCAGCCGGTTACCTTCCGCGATTTAGCCACCATTTTGGTTTAAAAAAAAAAAAACAATTTTTTATCGTTCGGTATATCATGAATAAAAGCAAGAAAAAAACCGCACTCAAAAAGCTTTACTCGTTTCCTTTAAAAAAAATAAAATGTAAACACCTGAAATATGGCACTCCAAGGACAAAGTCTCCCTTAATGAAGAGTGCAAGGAGCAGAGAAGGGGAGTATGGGAAAAATTTGAAGCATTCACGAAACAACGAAGCGTGGAGAGAAAACGACAATTGGCAAAAGAAACAAGGAAATTGAAAGAGACAGATAAGGAGGCAACAGAAAAATGGAGGTACAAAATTTGGGAAGAGGTCGGAGAAGCGAAAAATATGCCGACTGGTGGAAGGCAATTAATATATATATATAGGAATAGAGGAAGGGGTACAGCAAGTAGAAAAATAACGAAGAAACAATGGAAAGAACATTTCGAAAAATTGTTGAACGGAGAGGAGAATCAGGATGAGGAAGAGGAAGTGGGAGCGGAACAACAACGGGATTGGGATAGAGAAGAAAGATAAATAGGTGTTGAAGAAAGAGAAGAAAAAAGGGAGTTCTATGAGGAATTCAATGAACAAGAAATGGAAAGGGCGTTGAAAAAATTGAAAAATCAAAAAGCGGTTGGCAAGATGGAACTAATTCCATCTTGCGGGGTTTCTTAAGGCGCTATCAGAGGCGCAAAGGGAAGAACTGAGAAAAGGATTAAATAAAATATGGCTGGGAGAAGAAATTGCGAAAGGGTGGGAAATGGTCACAATTGTGCCAATATATTAGGTTGATAAAAAAGTGTTGTCGCAAAAATGTTTAAAATATTTTTTTACGTATTGACGCAATATGACATCGAGCTATGTCGAGGATATTCTAGAATGTTTTCTACTCTTCCGCGTGACAGGGTATAAAAGGACGAGCACGCGTACTACTGGACAGAAATGACTTCGATCTCGCAGGAGCAACTTCGAGCGATCATATTTTACGGGTGGCGGCGCGGCACGAACGCAAGCACAACTGCTAAAAATATTCAGGATGCATTCAGCGAGAACGTAATTTCTCATCGAACAGTCCAGCATTGGTTCAATCGTTTTAAATGTGGAGACACAAGTCTTGACGATAAGGAACGTTCCGGACGGCCGTCGACCATCGATGAAGACGCATTACTCCGCTGCATCAAAGAAAAACCGGCAGCAAGTACGTACGAGCTAGCAAGAGAACTTGGCTGCACCCAACCGTCGATAGTAAATCACTTACACAACTTGGGATACAGGAAGGTTCTAGCTCAATGGATATCACAGCGTCTCACCGACGCCAATAAGAACTGCCGCGTGACCATCTGCCAATCTCTCCTGCTTCGCCATCATCGCAAGGAGTTTTTAGAAGATCTTGCGACGGGAGATGAAAGCTGGGTCTTGTATGATAACAGAACGCATCTAGCCTACTGGCTTCCTATCGGAGAAAAACTGCCACACCAACCGAAACCTGATCGTCACTCACAAAAGATTTTGTTGTGCTGTTTCTGAGACGCAAAGGGAATGCTGTTTCACAGTTTTCTTCCTGTCGACAAGACGATCTCCTCTGCACGATACATCGAGAATCTCCAGGAATTGGCAAAAGCTATAGGAGAAAAACGGCCAAAACGCGCGACTGTGCACCTTCTCCACAACAACGCGAGTACCCATGTCGCAATGGAAACCCACAAAACATCTCTGAGCTTCATTGGAATACCATTCCTCATCCACCATACTCTTCCGACATCGCGCCATCTGACTATCATTTGTTCAGACATTTGAAGGCATATTTGAGGAACAAAACTTTCAAAAACGTCGACATTCTCAGAAGGGATATTTCAAATTTCTTTGAGTCCCGGCCGCCGCAGTTTTGGGCAAAGGGAATAAATGAGTTGCCAACTAGATGGTCGAGTGCCATAGAAACCGATGGCGAATATATTGTTGATTAGAAATGTTTTGTATAAGGTATATAAATAAATAAATTATTTTGAAATTATTGCGACCAAACTTTTTTTATCAACCTAATACAAGGAAGGGGAAATGGACAAAGCAGAAAATTATAGGGGGTATCATTGTTGGATGTGGGCTATGTGTTATTAACGAAAATGATGACAGAGAGGTTAGGCAAGTGGATAGAGAAGCATAAAAAATTGAGGGATAGTCAGGCCAGCTTCAAAAAAGGAACCCATGAAAAAATGTACAACTGGTCCGACATTGGCCCAGTAGTGCGCCAACTCTCCTGTATGGTTGGCCGATCTCTGGCATGAATGTCGGTCCATTAATGGACCGTTGTCGGAATGATATCCTCGGGCCAAGGCTGGCTACCGATATCGTACCGACGTTGGACTCAACACCGGCCCGACAGTAGTGCCAAGGTTGGCCCAAGTTACAGCCAATATCGTACCAGCGTTGGTGCTGACACTCGTGCCAAGGTCGGCCCAAGACTATGCCATCGTTGGTATTAAGAGCGGCCCGACGCCTGTGCCAACATTGGCCCAAGTTCAAGCCAATATCGTACCAGCTTTGGTCCAGTCCATAACCAACAGTGGTACGATAATGTCCCGAGTATCGACCGATACAACTCAGGGCATTATTGGTCACTCGTGTTACAATTTATTAGTTGTTCATTTTCACCATTTTTATCGTCCCCGTGTTCAATAATTTATTCCACATACTCGATAGTGTTCTCACACTTCGCTTTTTTAATATTATTTTCGAGGATTTTTTTCTCTGTCAAACATGACTCTTGATTCATGACACATTTTTCGTGCTTTAATAACAGTTTATTCCAGCATGATTTTTTTCGCACTTTTTTCAGTTTATCATATCTCCTTTGTTTATTCATATTGAGAATACGGTAGGAGCATAAGGGAAAAAATTACTGTTGCACGAAAAAGCGACGATGGACGCTACTCTTAGTTCGCGGTCTGTTTCGATACGACACTGAATGGCGACTGGCGAGCAATTCATAAGACACGTAACGGGGAGTGATGCCGGCTCGTGATTGGTTCAACATATTCACGCGAACAGTCGGTTCTTCGTCGTTAGTCGATACTGTCCCGACATTGGCATATTGCGGTATGCCGAGATTACGTATGAACGTAGGACAGTTATTGGCGAACAGTATTGGCCCATGGTCGGCTGCAGTAGCCCTCCCCAACAGTCGGCTCACCGGGGCAGCCGATACTGGCCCGACATTGGTATCGTACCGGTTGCCGGGATTAGAAATGAACGCAGGACAAATAATGGCAGACAGTATTGGCCCGCGGTCGGCTTCTCCGTCTACGCCAACAGTCGGCTCAGGTCGTTAACCGGTACTGTCCGCACATCAGCCTGATGTTGGATGCCGGGCTCCGAAAAGAGGGTCGACTGAAAAATGGCAGAACCGTTGTTTCAATGTTGGGCCAACATTGGTTGCCAACAATCGGTTAGCCAGTACTGGGCCGGACATCGGCCGTATTGTTCGTGTCGGAAATTTTTTCATGGGAAGAGGAACGAGAGACCAGATATTTACGTTGAATGCAGTAATTAATCACAAAATAAAGAAGAAAGGAGCGAAGTTGTATGTAGCGTTTGTGGACTTTAAAGTCGCCTTTGATCGAGTGTAGAGGGAAAGAGTGATTATTAAATTAAAACAGAAGGGAATAGAAGGAACAATTTTGGATAGAATAAGAAAAATATACAAGGAAACAAAAACAGAGGCGCAAGCACAAGGGAAAATCACAGAGAGTTTTAGGACAAGATAAGGGGTAAGGCAAGGATGCGCGCTTAGTGCGGTATTATTTGATTTAAACATAGATAATTTGGAGGAAACGTGGGAAAGGAAAAATGAGTGCGGAGTTGTGGTAGGGAAGGAAAATATTTTTGCCATAAAATATGCAAACGATGTAGCGGCGATAACGAATGCGGTGAAGGGGTTAAAAAGTATAATAAAGGATTTAGAGAGATGGGCGCAGGAAAATAAGATGGAAATAAATCCAAAGAAAACGAAAATCATGCAAGGAGAGAAGTGAAACGTAATTTTTGTCGTGAATTTTAGGGTAAAAATTACCCTCATATATTTCAATGTAGTGACAAGTGAGAAAAACATAATAATTCGCATGCGACAAGTTTTTTTTTAACTCACGTTACAGAACATTTCAGATACGTAGCTAAAATGTTACTATACAAGAAGGGTAATAATTGGTGGCAGTAAAATTTAGCATGTATTTTCGAAAATGTACCTACTGTCGGTTAAAAATTACCAACCGCACCGTACGGTATTTTTACGATACTGCACAGTAAAATTTACCTGCGTCAACCTCAGAAGAAACATTTCCTATAAGGTTGGTAAAATTTAAATCCATTAATTGAAAAAATCAAAACTGGAAAACCTGTACCGGTATAGACGGCCCTGTACTATTCTTCTGGTTTATTGGTGCGCCGACTTCAACGTAAAGTACGTATCACCAAGGCCTCAGAAGAATCGACCTTCCGCTCACTTGTCCATGCGCCAGCTAGAGCACGGCTAAGCGGTCACCACTTCTAGTGTTGGGTGCGCGTGGCGCCGCTTATCAGTAGTGATCGCCGGGGCCGCACTCTAACCACCCATCCACCGGTGTCCGTTCATTTAATACTACCATTTTTTTACAATACATTTTGTACCATCGCAGGCGCGAGTGATGTGACTAAATTGCGCACATATTATTTCGTCATCATTTGAAATCGTATTCACTCTTAAAAATTTCATAAGCTCGGGACTTATTTTTTTTAAATACATCGTTTAATTTTTTAACAATGAAAACATATATTTTTTTATGAATAATAATAACGCATACAATAATAAAAAACTGGGCCATCTTCTGCAGCTGTTATTATTACGCTATTTTGTTTAATTGCGCTATTATTGATATCTATTTTGTTGATAGTATCAACTTCCCTTGATTTTTTTATGTCAGTAGGTAATAACTCGTCGATAAAGGGTAAACCTTTCTCGGAACAAGACACTGCATGCGACTAAGGCTTCAGACTAAACTGAACGGGCGATGTACGCAGTTTAGACGAACATTTTTTGGGAACTCCCATCGCGCCATATAAGGAATAGATAGACGAGTGAAACGAAAAGGCGCACCCCTACTTGGCCCCACCACCATACCATTCAAAAGTGAAAGGTATGAAGGGGAATTTTTACCATGCAGTGCCTCAAAATTATCGTACCGTATCCCACGATAATTTTAACCAAGCACGCACGATAATTTTGTCCGAGAGCACAATACATTTTCCTATAACACTCATTAAATTGTATAATAAATCTTAAATTACCTGTCATCAAGACGATACTTTTTATAGACACTTTTGAAAGGTATAAAATAATAAAATGCACAGTAAAATTTCGCTAATATTATATCATTTTTTAAATTTCAGTTTTGCGTATTTTGTTACATATAAAAATTAACTAAAAAATCTGGCAAAGTTTCTATCTGAAGACGAAATTTGATTCTATTTTCGTGAAAATCTGTGTTTCACTCAGTAATAATAAGCGAAGTTTCAGGGTTGTCATCTGGTTACCGTTACCGCACGGTAATTTTTAACATTTTATTCTCCCTGTGTGATTCTGGGTAACGGAGGAAATCTTAAGAAGGAAGAAAAATGGAAAATTAAACGTGCAGTACAAGTAGCAAAGGAATTGAAATATCTGGGATATTTTAGTTTTAAGGCTTTCACGGCTCTTTATGTTCGAAGAGTATGTGGACATCATCCGGACAATCTAAACAGAGACGGTGGATATCACGTCAATCCCATTTGGCACACCGACCTCCCGGTTTTTTAATTGACCGGCCGATCAATTAAAGCTTCTGATTGGCTGGTGCAGTGATCTGGAACGATGACTGCAACTCTATGAAGAATGCCTGAGACACGGGAGCATCAGTATCGGAACTCTCAGCCCTGATGATGCAGACTGTAACGTTTGCGAAACGTCGGCACAACGCTGATTTTCAATACGGCCTCCATCTGGGATATTGGTTCACGTGTAGGACGTCAAGTAGAGCACATGGAAAAAGGTGATAGGGAAAACGCAAGAGACAACGAATATGGTGTGGGAAATTTGTAAGAGGGCAGGGAGAGATATAATGGAGGAAAGACTCGATTTATTAGATTAAATCGTAAAAGCAGGAAGACTTTATGGAGTGGAGATATGGGGAATGGGAGAAATGAACGTATTTGAAAAAATACAGAGCAGGTATTGTAAGAGGGCATTAGGGTCTAACAGAACGACACCAAATTATGTATGGAGGAAAAAACTAGGAGTGCTTCCTATGAAACATGTAATAAGGGAAAGAGCGATGAGTTATATGAGAGAAGTGATAAGAATGGATGAGACAAGGTGGCCAAAAGTTTAGTTACTAGACGAGATTAGAGCGTCGGTGACCCGTCAAAATAGGGGAAAAACCTGATGAAGGTATTAAGAGATCTGAAGATAGAAGATATAATAACAATGATAAGGGAGCGAGAAGTCAAAAAATAGACGAAAAGATAGAAGAAAGACTGGCAAACTTAAAAACAAGAATTTCAATGAAGAAAGAGGAAAAAGTAAAAAAATCGACGTATAACGATACGAATAAATATATTATAGAAAAGGACGAGATGCCATGGCAATATTGGACAGATGAGGGAGTAAAGTGTAGGGGCAAGGAAATATGGGCGATGCTAAGATGTGGTAACATAGGAAAGGCGGGAAAGAAAGGGGAAAAGGTTTAGAAATGCAGGATATGCAAAGAAAAAAATGACTGGAGCATCTTATGATATGTGGAAAAGCTAGGGAGTTAGTATCAGAGAAAGCAAGGAAGAAAGCAGAGGAGTGGGTGGAATAGGGATGGGCGATGTTTTTCGATTAATTGAAAGTGTCGATGTTTTTTGTGAAATAATCGATTATATTTTGTCGATTTTTTTGCCGGTCGATTAATCGATTCTCGATTTTTATATAGTAACATCGAAATACATATGACGAAAAATTATTTCCCATTCTCGCGGGGCGTGACGTCCGGATTGGTATATAACAGCCAATCAGAAACCATCTTGGCCTCGCATCATTTTCAACAAAAATATAATGGTGAATTCTGATTGTCGGACTTGGATGCTGTACGCGATGCCGGATAAGCGATGTGCGAGATCCAATGAGAGATGAGGATTTACCGAAAAGTCCATAAGCGATATCCAATTTCATTGGATATCGCTTATCGTCAGTATAGTGACACCGTCAACCGTCAACCGCGCAACATATTCACAACTGTAGGCCTATTCTGTAACGCGTTATAACTCGGTAACGACAGTTTACGTTATCGTTAGCTAGCGACAGCCAATAAGAGGCCCCCTTTATTCTTTGAACGTGCATGCGATTGACTGTCGCTAGCTAACGATAATGAAAACAGTCGTTACCGAGTTATAACGAGTAACAGAATAGGCCTACTCGCAATAAATGCAAGAGAGCTTAAAAAACACGTGAGTCGTGATAAGTGCCAAAACCTGTGTCTACATTTTGTGGAAATATATGGATTCTTGATTCGAATTGCGCGGGGTCTCTTTTTGTCCAGCGCGTGACGGCGGCAACACGTGCCCAAGCGTGGGCCTATCAGGGCTCGCTCGCCCCACGGCGTCTAATCGCAGGCTTCCGGTCCCTGCAAGAAGCCCCCGTGGCGCGCCGGTTTCGTTCCATATTCTTGGCTCTCGAATATTCTCGATTGTTTCTCGTGTAGTCCACGCATCCCTCGCTGTTTTCTTCACGGATTTTCAAAACAACGGATTAATTTGTACCCACCCGTTCTTATTACGCTTCAGAAACACCCGCTCAGTGTTAAAAACTCGAACTCCTAGATTTGGCTTAACGCCAATTTCGGAGCAGCTCGATTATCTCGTGTGCTCCCTGCGAATCGAGAAAATTCCATCGGCATGTGTACCGGCTTTTCGCGCGCTCCATCTCTCTCGCTCGTAAAATATCGTATCGTGACGTGAATTATCGGTGCGTTGACGCTCTCCCGGAGTGATCAAACTTTTTTACAATTAAACCCGGCTCCGATTCGAAGCAACGGATTATCCGTGACCTCCCGTTCTTACGCTGTTACGTCCCAGCCTTCAAATTTTTCACTCTACCCCAAAAATTATCATTGCACACGTGCACTATAGCGGCACCCTCATTTTTTGACCAAAGCTATATTTTGTAAACTTTATGGACGCGATAGTCGAAATATGCCACAAGGCCCAGAATGGGAAAGTGACTTGCATCCGCTCCCACGCACTAAATCACCGATAGTATATAATTTACGAACGAATGTGCTCCAAGCGAGAAACTCACGTAGGAAAATTCCCGAATAGAAAAAACGCACGACCAAAGCGAACAGAAACTCTCACTCCAAATCCCAAACAGACCCCTACGGAAAACTCGCCCGTGACTCCACACGGTCGTAAAACAGGCCCTCAGCGAGAATGATGAGAACACGTGCGCTAAGGCCGATTCTTGGAAATAGAGCAGCGATTGCGTCTATCTCAGCCGCGACCCAATAAGAAATCCAGAATCATGTTCCCCTACTCCGCTAACCAATCACGAAAATTAACGTAACTTTTACGACCGATTATCCAATCCCTAAAAAACGCATCGTAGGAAATGCACTCTCCCAAAAAACTCCTTCTTCTCCCAAAACCGAACTCTCGCCGTTTTTGTAAGACGAAGGAGCGTCACTCTGTAATCAGTCTCCGAATCGAAAAGTCGACTTACCCAGATAATACTCTGTCCGCGTAATCGTCTAACGTATTTCTCATTCCACTGTACGCGTCTTATATTCAACCGATAGATATATATATATACAAGTGTGTTGATAAACTCTATTTGTAAATCGAAAGAAACACTCACGAGAGTAAGTTATTCGATCAAAGTATCGGGCGAACCTCAACCTCAAACCAAAGCACGCACCGTAAATCGTCTAAATCCAATTGTTATTAAACTGTGTTCGGAACTCGCGCGGAAACCAATTAAGACTCACAGCGCAATCTACCTCTCTTCAAAATTCGCGCACAAACTCGGCAACCTCGCAAGTCCATTCTAAATCTCCCTCCGGGACGTAACAGTTTAATATACAATAAAACTGGTGGCAGCGGAAAAAAAAAATTAAATAAAGACCCCATCGGTTATAAAACTGGTGGCAGCAAAAAAAAATTATATAAAGACCCCAGCGGTTATAAAACTGGTTGCAGCGGAAAAACAATTTAAGACGAAGCTAGCAATAAATCTGGTGGTAAAAATCATAGACAATTTATCGGTTATAAATTCGATCTCGATAAAATATGGATCACCGGCGCGGAACAATTAACGTGGAAAATTAAAATTTAAGACTCTCTTCCGTGAAAAACGTACAAGTGCTCCACACCAACGTCGCACGGAGATCAACTCAGAGGACGCAGAGCCATAAATCAACGACGGACGCTGACCCCGAGAGAAGACCCAAGCCAGCTACGCACACACGGACTGCAGGTCAAAACACCAGCCTATATCCATTACGAGGAAAACCAAACGCCACCTGACAGCCCACCAACGACAGCATCGGCACGAGCTAGGTACAAGATCATCATCGAGTAAGTCATAAACTCATAATGTCCACACCAATCCAAATGGAGACTTCGGAAGACCTTCATCCAACTCAACAGAGTCAAACCTACACATCAACAAGCGCGAATAATTATTATCAACCACACTTCGAAAATAACACTTATCCGTTACACGCTAATTATAGAGAATTCACAAGATACTTACCTGAGTTCGATGGGACCCCCAAAACATGTTCCCTAAATAACTTCCTAAGCTATTGCGACAACGCAAAAGAATTTATCCCAGCTGTAGGCGAACGACTAATCATCACATTGCTCAAAAGTAAATGCAAAGGAATCGCATGTGACAGCCTTGAAAGTTTCGCAATTTTAACTATCGACGAACTCACAAATATCCTCAAACGAAAATTCATTCCTTCCAAACCCCCTCTCACTTGGATTAATGACATGAGCACAATCCAACAAAAAGACAAAGAGACAGTACTCAGCTTCTACAGCAGACTAAATACTCATTTAAAAAAGACTCATCAAGCTATCGAAACATCCAATCTCAGATCGATCGAAGGAGCAAAAATATTCGCTGAAGACGCAGCAACAGATCAATTTAGGAAAGGCCTAAACACAGCCTATCGTCCTCACATAGCATGCAAACGATACGAGTCACTCGAAGACATTTTCAAACACGCTACAGAAGTCGAGAAAATGTTAGGACCAATTGACGCAGAAAACACACAATCAACTTGCTTACCAATTCAGCCTTCTAACAGAACGAATAACCAAAACGAAAACAAATCTGGAAGCTCAATCAAATTCTGCACATACTGCAAAAAGACAAATCGCACGACAAACGATTGCTTCCGTTTAGCGAAAGACAATCAAACAAAAGACACGGCGAACAAAAACAACATATCGTGCAACTATTGCAAAAAACTAGGTCACACTATCAGTCAATGCCGTAAACGAGCGTATAATAATGGTCGAAAAGACGAGGCCCAAGCTGGAAAGCAGCCGGGAAACGAGTCAACGACCCCTCGACCAGGCGTCTCGGCGGGCCCCAACACACAAGGACGCCAGACACAGTAAACCCACCACCGAAACAAAAAATCCTCCGAGCCTTTTGCAACCTGAGCACCAACACAAATAATTACAACTCACCCACGATTCAAATCGAATCCGAAGACCTAAATAAAACTCATACATCAACACTCGCAGACTCAGGATCACAATTAAATCTAATAAAAATCGGCAATATTCTTCATCCAAATCTTATAGATAATTTAAAAATCTATGAATTATACGGAATTTCGATCACCGACAAACCCAGGACACTCGGACAAATCAACATCGCTATCCATAACCAGTCCGTAGAATTTAACGTTGTCCCAGATGATTTTCCCGTGGAATTTGATGCAATCCTTGGCCACGAAACAATCGGCGAAAGCAAAGATAGAATCGACTGGGAAGGGCGTTACGTGCGCGTCAATAACGTGGACATCCCATTTGCGAACACAGAATCACTTCTTCTGCGGGCCAGACAGAAAACTATCATGTTCATTCGGGTCCAAAGCCCACTAGACACAGGGTACGTACCTCGTATACCCTTTCGAGACGGCGTTTTTGCAGGAGAAGCCTTGGTTCGAAACACCAACGGTAAAGCCTACCTGTACGCCATAAACACCTTGAACGAAGACGTCAGAGTAGAGGTTCCCGTAATTCCACTCTATCCTTTCGATATGAGTACAGACGAGAATGATCAAAAAGATGACGACCCCGTGAATCAACAGACCCTAGAGCACGAAAAACCTCGGACGCGAGAAAACCGTGCCAACGGAGTAATGAACCTTTTGCGGCTCGATCACCTTAATGACGAAGAGCGTAATGCGGTATCTACACTCGTAGAAGAATACGTAGACCTCTTTCATCTACCTGGCGAACCCCTTCGGTCAACAAGCAAATGCAAACATCGAATTCCCACCGTAGACGATCGACCGGTTAATACGAGACAGTACAGACACCCACCGTTTCAAAAACCGGAAATAGAAAAACAAATTAACGATCTGCTACAATTAAACATCATCGAACCCTCGAAGTCGCCGTATAATTCACCAGTATGGATAGTTCCGAAAAAAGCAGACTCAAAAGGCAACATACGTTGGAGACTCGTAATTGACTTTAGAAAACTCAACGACGTCACCATAGGAGATGCTTACCCCTTGCCGTTAATAACAGACATTCTCGGCCAACTCGGCGGCGCGAGGTACTTCTCAATTTTTGACTTAGCATCTGGCTTTCACCAGATAGAAATGGATCCGCAAGACAAACACAAAACGGCCTTCACGACCCCTCACGGTCATTATGAATTCAACAGAATGCCATTCGGTTTGAAAAACGCCCCAGCCACATTCCAACGATTAATGGACCTTGTACTAAAAGGATTACAGGGGAATGATTTATTCGTATACTTGGATGATATAGTAATTTACGCGCGATCAATTGAAGAACATGAACGTAAATTCAGAAAACTCGCTGAAAAATTACGCAATGCAAACTTAACTCTCCAAACAAAAAAATGCGAATTTTTACGAACCGAAGTGAGATACCTAGGGCATCAAATTTTGGCTGACGGATTAAAACCAGATCCGAAAAACATCGAAGCCGTGAGAGAATTCAAGACACCGAAAACTCCAAAAAATGTCAAAGAATTCTTGGGTCTAGCCGGATACTACCGCCGATTCATAAAAAACTTCGCGGCGATAGCAAAACCTTTATCGGATCTCACCAGCAAAAACGTCAAATTTCATTGGACATCGCAACACCAATTAGCATTCGAAACATTACGAGACAAGCTATGCTCAACGCCAATTCTCCAATATCCAAATTTCTCGGAACCATTCATCGTAACGACCGACGCATCCAACTACGCAGTCGGTGCAATCCTTTCACAAGGAAAAGTCGGAGAAGACCCTATGGTCGCAGCTGCTTCAAGGGTCCTCAACAAGGCCGAAAGGAATTATTCCACGCTTGAGAAAGAGGTGGTCGCAGTGGTGTTCGCCCTAAAAACCTTCCGACCCTATCTTTACGGCAGGTCATTCACACTGCTGACCGACCACCGGCCACTTGTCTGGGTAAATTCCATGAATGACCCGACGTCACGTGTACTGCGATGGAGAGAAAGACTCAAGGAGTTCGATTTTAAAATCCAGTACAAACCAGGAAGAGTTAATACCAATGCCGATGCACTCTCTCGAAATCCGATAACTCTTCCCATCAAATTCAAATGGCGAATTAGTAACACCCCATATGGAGGAAAAATCCTTCATCCGCATCCAGGTATCGCAAGGACATATTCATCATCAGAAACTATCGCCAAAAATAAAAGAACGAAAAGATCAAAACCTACTTCGGAAGACGACATCACAGACGTCTATCCTCTAAATCAAGCAATTCCCATTCCTCGAGCAACAGACTTCACAGATACGGCAGTTCCGAGAGAAACGTACGTAAGTCCCGTTGCAGAAGGATCTGAAGAAAATCAAAATAAAAAAACCTCCAACTCCCAGGCAAACGATCTCATCGATGCGGTAGTTCCGAGAGAAACGCACGTGGGTCCGTGGGCCAAGGGATCTTTTCTACCTCAAGATGACCGGCCTGATCAACCGATCATCAGCGATCTCAACAAAAAGAGACCGCGTCCTAAATCAAATTCTTCAGAGCATCAAGACACAAATTCTTCAGAGCATCAGAGAGCAAACTCGTCAAAACATAAAAAAACGAATCCTGCAGAGCATCAAAAATCAAATGATTCAGAGCATCAAAAATCAAATTCTTCAGAGCATCAAAAATCAAATCCTTCAGAGCATCAAAAATCAAATCCTTCAGAGCATCAAAAATCAAATCCTTCAGAGCATCAAAAATCAAATCCTTCAGAGCATCAAAAATCAAATTCTTCAGAGCATCGAAGATCAAATTCTTCAGAGCATCGAAGATCAAATTCTTCAGAGCAACAAAAATCAAATTCTTCAGAGCATCGAAGATCAAAGTCTTCAGAGCAACAAACTCCAATCTCATCGGACCACCGAGGATCAAATGCATCAGAAAATAAAAAATCGCATTCACCCAAATATCGAAGGGAAAAACGCAAAATCTTAATCAAAAGGAGAAGCGACATCCGTCGATACCTCCCTTCCGGAAACCCTTCCAAATCGGAATCTTCATCGTCATCGGACGACGACGAGGAAAATACCATCCACATGGCATCGAGCAATTTCGGCACGCTTAAAACCCCTTCATCCTCAGAGCAAGAATCGGACGACAGCAGCTTAAACAACGTCGCCATGAAATCCGGGAAACGCGCCTGCGAAACGGCGGGACGCACTCCATCGCCTATAGGACGAGCAAAAAACAAATCGTACAAAATTCCCAGCCGTCCAAACAGCCAAGGAAGCGCAAACGAAGAAGCCATCGTAGAAGACAAACGATTTCCTCCTACGAGAAACGAAAATTTCAAGGACAGTCACACGACTGAACCTATGGACATAAGCTCCTTAAACGAGGATAGAGAATTAGCAGACGAAATTAATACAAGTCAAGTCACGAAACTCCCAAACGCTAGCACGAAGCAACGCACAACCAACGCAAAAAATACCACAAAAACGAGGAAACCAACTCCCCTACCAACGCGCAGATCCTCCAGACAAAGGAAAGCCAAGAAATGCTTCTGCTGTCCAGACGCAAGTGGTCATGCACATGCGAGTGCCACCGGCGCTCAAACAAAGAAAAAAGAAAACGCACTACCGAAGAGTAATCAACAGGCCTCACCCACCCTTCCAGATGTCGCAAACACCGAGAGCTCCGAGAACGAATCTTCACAGCAACAAGGAAAGATCCCATCCCCGTTAATGCTAAACAAACCCTCCCCCAACTCACAAAATAGAGACAACAATAGCGAAACAAATACCGCCGAGGAAGAACCAACAAGCAACAACGAGCAACAACCGGAATTCGTTAATGTCATCGAAACAAGAGACAACATCGAAATGACAAAGAACAATTACATTTGTTTCATTTCAGCCGATGGCACAGTCTCGAGCGAAATCGGTAAGCGATTAATCGAGAAGGGCTTGCTCAAAAATCTATCTCCGGCGAATACCTTCGAAGTCGGGCAAGTCCTCATCTCCGGAACACCAAAGAAAAGAGTGTTCGCTCTAGTAACACAGGAAAACGGCACATCGCCTCTAACAAAAGAAAATCTTATCAAAACCCTAAGAAATCTAAAAACATTAATGAAGGAGTCGAACATCAAATCAGCAGCGTTTTCTCAAAAGCGTAGCAACCTCAACGACTCAACGTGGACAAAAATAAAAAACATTCTCCAAGAAATATTCGCGGACACCGAGATCGAAATAAAAATCTGCCGCGACGAAATCATTGTTCCACCTGAACGGGACAGGCCAGAAATAATAAAAGAATGCCACGAATCTCCAGTAGCAGGCCATAAAGGCGTCACGAAGACATACAACAGAATTAGGCAGCAATATTTCTGGGACAATCTCAAAAAGCAAGTGGAAGACTACATCCGACAATGCGCCAGTTGCCAGAGGAAAAAATTGGTGAGGATTAAAACCAAACAACCTATGGTTATCACAGACACCCCAATCAGCGTATTCGACAAAATTGCGATGGATATAGTCGGACCGATAACTCCAGAATCTGAACTTGGTCACCGCTTCATACTAACCATTCAGGACAATCTCTCGAAATTCTCATTTGCCATTCCGCTGAAGAGCGCTACGGCCCAAGAAATAGCCTACGCATTAGTCACGGAATTTATCTGTCTATTCGGATGTCCCAAAGTAATACTCACGGACCAAGGTGCAGCCTTCATCGGCCGAGTGATGAAACAATTAACTAAAATCCTGAAAATCAAACAAATCAAAACAACAGCATTCCATCCACAGTCGAACGGATCACTCGAGCGAAGTCACCAAGTGCTCACGGATTACCTGAAACATTACACCAATAAAAAGGATTGGCACAAGTGGCTACGACTGGCAACTTTCGCATACAATACGAGCGTACACGAAGGCACAAAATTCACACCCTTCCAGGTAGTCTGCGGCAAAGAAGCCCGACTACCTTCACAGTTCTCGTACCTGGACGAAATTTTAACGTACGACGAACACGTAAGAAATCTCGCAAATCATCTCCAAGAAGTACGGACATTGGCACGCAATAATCTCGAAAACGCCAAACAAAAATCCAAAGTTCATTACGATAAAAGAATCAATCCCGTGAACTTCCAAATTGGAGATAAAATCTACCTAATAAAAAATCAACGAATAGGAAAATTCGACGACAACTACCTAGGTCCTTACGAAATTACACAAATCTTCCCAGAACAAAACGACATCGAAATCGCATTAGGAAACAATAAACGGAAAATAATCCATTGCGGTCGGGCCAAATTAGCACACTAATTATCCCCAGCAAGAATAGAAAACAAAACAACTACAATCTTTAAACGCACATCGGCACCTTTCAGGGAAGCCGGGGCGAACCGGAAGATGCCACTGCTCATCATCTACTTCATTTCCATTCTCCAAGTGAGTAATGCGCTTATCGCCTACGATTGCGGAGCACCAGCAATGAACATCACAACGCTGTCATTACTCGATATAAAAGAATGCGACATTCCTATCCGCAAGCCCGAGATCACCACATCTAAAATTCAATTACTCCAAAGAGTAGAATTCTCACACATTAAGGTTATCCAATGCAAAATAGAAATACACCGATCAATCAAGCATTGCGGCATGCACTCGCACACATCAGACGTCAAAAATGGATACATGGAATTCGTCTTAGAAACATCTAGCGACTCATGCAGAAGAATCCACGAGACGAGATCTCATCAAGCATACAACACATTTCTAAGCGACCTGACAATGAATTCTACAAACGTGAGACCTCTCATAATAACAGGATCAATCAGCAACGACGGAACCTGCCAAGGAGCATCGTATTCAGACCCTTACGGCACGTGGAACAACGTTATAGTCACAGGTCATATATACATCACTGTCGCCGACTACCAGGGCAAGGTAAACCTAATACGAAACGAAGTTATACTAAGATCCGGCAACAGATGTCGACATACCTCAACCAGATGCCTGGACTGGGAGGGAGGCTACACGTATTGGGACTCAGTACCGAGAGACCAATGCAAATTCGACAATTACGAAGTAATTTATGAAGGCAAAGCCGAAAAAATCAAGGACGCCAAAGACGAACCACCAAGCGAACAAATCTATTCAATCACGTCGGCAGACATCACCTTCGCGCTTGCAATCAAAGGAGAAACAAATCTATGCGGCCATAAATTGATTAGAACAGAACACACCAAGCTCTTCATCATCGACCAGCAGTATGGGGACTTCTTCACCCAAAAACGGCTTTCAGTTGCTAACATGGACATATTCGCATATATGAATTCAAAACTAGTATACCTCGTTAAACACTTCGGAAATCAAATAACGAGCCTATACAACAACGTCGTCAAACAAGAATGCGAAATGGAGAAAAGAATTCTCCGCAATACATTGGGCTTCGCATCATTCGCCCCCGCGGAATTCGCCTATCATTATATGAAAGAGCCTGGCTACATAGCTCACGTCGCAGGAGAAGTAATCCGAATAGCAAAATGCGTACCTGTAAATGTCAACACACGGAAGACAGAGGAATGCTACCAAGAGATGCCGATATCCAGGGGAAACGAATCACTATTCATGATGCCACGCACGCGCATCATCGCAAAAACAGGGCACGAGATTGAATGCAACTCATTCTTATCCCCGATGTACCGTATCAACAACATTTGGTATCAATCTTTGCCACAACTCGCACCAGCGGCAGCACCGGAAGAAATGTCGGCACTGACCGAACAATCGTGGAAATTCGTCACCCCCGCACACCTCGCGGATAGCGGAATCTACTCCTCGAACGACTTGGACAACCTACGGTCGAGCATCATGTTTCCCGTGGAACGTACAGCTGTTCTTAACACAATCGCCCGAGGCGCAACAGGTCAAAACCCCGTCGACCAAGGGATAACCATAAAACACTGGATCGACGAGGACGTCATCCAGCAATCTATGGAAAAGGCATGGGGAAAAGTATACCTCTTCTTTAATACCATCGGCACATTCAGCGCAACGTTACTAGGAGTCTGGGTAACCCTGAAAGTCGTCAAATTCGCAATCGACACACTGGTACATGGCTACGCATTGCACTCGATCTACGGGTGGAGCATCTGGTTGATCGGTGCCATATGGGACTCCTTAACGAACCTGCTTCTCCACCTGGCAAGAAGCAAGAAAACCAACGACGAGGATGCCGACAAAAAACGAGACGAGAGCAGCGAAAATTTGCCAGAACAAACTCCATCGTCATCGTCACATTCCCCGCAAGAACAGCAACGAATGAACATCTACCCAACATGTCCACCACCAACGAGAAACGAGAGACCGGAGCCCATTGAACTCCGACCATGGACCCCGCGGACACACCCAAGCAACGTATGAATTACGCACGCAAAACCGCAAAGGAGGAGAGGTAGCACAAAATCAACTAAATGATCATTTATTGCAAAAACACAAATCCGACAGCAATAATATACGCTCAATTCAAGCGCCACAATTGTCGATGACAATAACATTATATCGGCCCGGGTTACTCCAACGATTCGTTATAAGCCGCGAGTACACCCCTTGGCGACGACCACGCTGGATGGTCCCAATCATCCTCGGGATGGACCTGGCCCCAGCGCCCCTCATACATCCAACGGATGCAATAAAAATCGAAGCTACTGCTCCGCTCCAACTCCACTAGGCCCCAGCGAAGCTCGCGCCGCTCCCGTCGCCGAGCTTGGGCCGCCTCAATGAAGGAAAGCTGCAACACAATCAAAACACCAAACATTAAAATCTATTTTCCTCTCCCTCGACTCCTTTTTCCCTGATAAGTCAGGAACAAACCAAAGCCACGACCGAGTACTTACCATGTGAGAACAGAAACGTTGGCGTCTTCCAGAAACCATGGTTGTGAGCAACCAACGATTGTCGAGACGTAAGTTGAACGTAAGACGAAAGGCTTCAAGTATGTAATTATGCCTCGGGAGCCCACCTTAAATACAAAACGCCCCACCAGAAGCTCGAAGACCCTCGCCCTAACAAGCCAGTGAAACTACCCCACACTCCACCAACTCACCAATAGCGAAATTGTACCATCCGCTAGCCATTGGCCAAAAGCAAACCCTTCCCCGAGACCGGGATAACCACCTTCCCCAACAAACCCTTGGACACATCCCATCGAACTCGACTCTCACAATTTAAATAAACATACGAATATTTTGCGAATTTACCTTAACATATAAGATTAATTATATAACTATTATTCAAATACATGTTAATCTTAATATTATATAAAATCAAAACAAACTCATACCTACCTATTCCTTATTCACTCACGCTGGCATCTTCACGCCAGATAAAATACAGAAATAAGAAGCGAAACATAATGGTTCACAACATTACGCTACTGTATCAGATTAAAGCGCAAACATCCCCTAACCTGTGTAAATCACATTGTAAATCAGTAAATGACGATGCCCCACTATCGTGCCTATACATATTATTCGATACAATTCAAAAATTGAATCTAATTGAGCGAGACGCTCAATCTCGAAGGAGGGAGGTGTTACGTCCCAGCCTTCAAATTTTTCACTCTACCCCAAAAATTATCATTGCACACGTGCACTATAGCGGCACCCTCATTTTTTGACCAAAGCTATATTTTGTAAACTTTATGGACGCGATAGTCGAAATATGCCACAAGGCCCAGAATGGGAAAGTGACTTGCATCCGCTCCCACGCACTAAATCACCGATAGTATATAATTTACGAACGAATGTGCTCCAAGCGAGAAACTCACGTAGGAAAATTCCCGAATAGAAAAAACGCACGACCAAAGCGAACAGAAACTCTCACTCCAAATCCCAAACAGACCCCTACGGAAAACTCGCCCGTGACTCCACACGGTCGTAAAACAGGCCCTCAGCGAGAATTATGAGAACACGTGCGCTAAGGCCGATTCTTGGAAATAGAGCAGCGATTGCGTCTATCTCAGCCGCGACCCAATAAGAAATCCAGAATCATGTTCCCCTACTCCGCTAACCAATCACGAAAATTAACGTAACTTTTACGACCGATTATCCAATCCCTAAAAAACGCATCGTAGGAAATGCACTCTCCCAAAAAACTCCTTCTTCTCCCAAAACCGAACTCTCGCCGTTTTTGTAAGACGAAGGAGCGTCACTCTGTAATCAGTCTCCGAATCGAAAAGTCGACTTACCCAGATAATACTCTGTCCGCGTAATCGTCTAACGTATTTCTCAATCCACTGTACGCGTCTTATATTCAACCGATAGATATATATATATACAAGTGTGTTAATAAACTCTATTTGTAAATCGAAAGAAACACTCACGAGAGTAAGTTATTCGATCAAAGTATCGGGCGAACCTCAACCTCAAACCAAAGCACGCACCGTAAATCGTCTAAATCCAATTGTTATTAAACTGTGTTCGGAACTCGCGCGGAAACCAATTAAGACTCACAGCGCAATCTACCTCTCTTCAAAATTCGCGCACAAACTCGGCAACCTCGCAAGTCCATTCTAAATCTCCCTCCGGGACGTAACAACGCTTCAGAAACGCGCTGTTAGTGTTGAAAACCTCGGAGTTCTCGATTCGTCTTAACGCGAATTCCGGAGAAGCTCGATTCTCTCGTGTGCTTCCTGCGAATCGAGAAAGTTTGTTGGCACGTGTACCGGCTTTGTGCGCGCTCCACCTCTCTCGCTCGTGAAGTATCGTATCGTGACATTCGTGAAGTGAATTATCGGTGCGTTAACGCTCTCCCGAAGTGGGCAATCTTTATTGCAATTAACCCTAGCCCAGAAGCAACGGATTATCTCGCGACCTCCAGTTCTTACGCTTCAGAAACGCGTTCGTAGTGTTGAACGGACTTCTTAATTCGTCTCAACCCGAATTCCGCAGAACGTCGATTGCTCTATTCTCTCGTCTATTTGCTGCGAATCGAGAAAATTCACACTCTATCTCTCTCGCGCGTGAAGTATCTTATTGTAACGCGAATTATCGGTGCGTTGACGCTCTCTCTGAGTGGACAAATTTTTCGCAATTAACCTTGGCTCAGATTCCCCCGATCACTTCGCCGTGGCCGTCTCAAACAGTACACAAGAAATAGAGATAAAGGAAATTATCATCTTCTAGTACAATCGACGATGGACAGTGAAGGCGGTGAGCAATACCAATATCGTTTGATTGAATGTTCGGCCCTTCGCCGTTGAGTGTTTATAATTGTGTTATATTTTCTGATATCACATTCCCTGTACGAATATTGTCCATATCGCAATATATTTAATTGAAAAGTACGCATTTCAATTATTGCATGTTTTCGTATTTATTTCGTAAGTATTATTTTATTGTTATTTTTGCCTACTTTTGCCTACTTTAAATTATAAAGAACGATGCGGAGGGCTTCCGATACGCTCAGAATTCGTGTGCAACTGGAAAAAACCTTCATGATGGTAAAAAACTCGGAAGTAACCTCCAGCCGATCGATGATGTGGATTAGTAAGTATGAAAAAATTTACGACCTTCGATCTAGTCCACTGTATTCGTGCTAATATTTGACTGTTTTTTATCACATTGATCCAGACTACAGATAGTGATACTTGTGACTGCGACCCACATATAGCAGCCGAACGTGAGATTACCACAACTGAAGCCTCACAAAAAAGTTTGGGTGCAACATCGAGCAAATCTGGGTAAATTATTTTCTTTTTTTTCCTTGTAAATTCACCTTCTCGATGCACCGTTCTAGAAGTTTATTGCAACTAATTTTTCGTATTTGAAAGGTTAAGGCCATCAAGTGCAGTATGGAAATATTTCGAACGAGAAAGTAACGCTGCTGCCCGCTGTACTATTTGCAACAAGATATACAAGCATAGCGGGAATACTACGAACTTGTTCCAGCACCTCAGCACAAGCCATGCTTTATTATGTTCCGAAGCAATTCGACAGAAGCGAAAAGCCAATGTGACTTCTGGATCTAGTGACGAAACAATTGACGATCCTCCACAGCTGAAACGAATAAAAGTCAAAGCGCAGGTGAAAAAAAAGTTTATGCATATATACATAGAGCAAAGCGAATGGTAGAAAAAAATGTTCGATGCAATTACAACAAATAATATTGGAGAAGTTGGTAAATAAGTAGCGAAATGTCAATGATGAATGACATTTCGCTACTTATCATCGTAATTCAACAATCCATGGACGAAAATCCCAGTAAATGGACACTCGACCGCTAGTAAATAGACGTATAAGCGCTGTAAAGGATAACGATTATTTATTTTTATTAAGGCCTTAGGCCACTCTAGAGGCTGAAAAAGTAGGCTTTTTGAGCATTTTTTTCTTCAGAAAAAGTACAAAATAAATCGAAATTGCAAAAAAGGGTGTTTGTCATACATATTAGTGACTGTATACAATAATTTTTTTGAACTGTTAATTTCAAAATGGCGGCTGTGCAGCGTTTAACTCAAAACTGCATGTTTTAAGTTGGCCGGAAACATAACTCAGACAAATTTCAACCGATTCATTTGAAATGTTGGATATCTCTTGAAAAATACATTGTCTATGGAAGTACGTAGGATCGTTTTTTTAAATTGCATAGTTCATTTGTTATTAACAATTATTTAGCCCAATTTTTGGAAAGTGAAAAATTTCATTATTATATTATTTGATTTGATGTTGATTAATATTTTTTTAATATATTTTTTTTATATTGTTTTTTTCTAAGGTACATGCTGTTCGCTTTTGTTACCTATTTTTACCCTCATTGTGACCGTTGTTTTCGTCTACTATTTATTCCTTTTTTCTCCACCTTTCTCTCTGTTCCCCCCACTGCATTTTGTTCATCATGGCCTTTCTGTCATGGGTATAGGGAAACTGCGGAAAACCTATACCAATACAGCCGGTCATCGAGTTCGCCGCCCAGTCGTGGAACTAGTCTTATTTCGCCGCGAAATGCCGAAAAAAAACATTTCACGACGTAACGTACGCGACTGCGATTCGAACCCGGGACCTCCCCGTTCGCTGGTTTAGTAGCGAGCACGCTAACCACTAGACCATCGCACCGATGATATTGATTAATATTAAACCGAGATCGGTTTAAATGAAATCTGTGATGTTGCTAAATTATAGTTATTTGAGTTTGCGCCGACAATTCATATTCTTGCTAATTTTTAATCCAAAGCAGCTTTCGTCCATTCACTGGTCCCCGTCCATTGACTGGTTCATTTACTCTATAGTAATCAACCTAATGATCAATACCTAATGATAAATAAGAAAATTATACGTAATAAAAGACGCACAATGAAAATCGTTTTTGACAACAGGGAAAACTGACTAGAATCGACGAAGCTTTCGAACGTACGAACTCGTTCTCAGGTAAATATCAAACGAAAGGAATATTTTAATTAAAATTTTCATCACTTGAAGGAAGACTTGATATTTTATATTTACAGAAGGGGGCAAGAATTATGACAAGATCACAAATGCGGTTATGTACATGATCTCGGTCGATAAAATGCCACTATCTACAGTAGAAAACGAGGGCTTCAAATCACTGATGAAAACGGTTGTGCCTCTTTACACTGTGTCGAGCAGAAGAACGATGACAAGATTGATCGACGACCGATATGAAACGCTGAAAGAATGCTTTGTAGCCACTCTAAAGGAAGCGGTCTCTTATTCTGTCACATGCGATAATTGGACAGATGTCAGCAATCAAAGTTATCTAGGTGTCACAATCCACTACGTAATTGAACCAATAACGATGAAGAGTGGCTGCGTGGGAGTTCTTCCGTTGAGTGAAAGCCACACATCGCAATATCTTGGAGAATGCTTGAATTCAGTCATAGAGGCCTTTGATTTGGATCAGTCAAGGATTATGGCGGTCGTCACCGATAGTGCAGCGAATATAAAAAAAGCTGTACGCGATTTCATGGGACTGGACAAACATTTAGCCTGTTTCGCACATACTTTATCGCACCTTGTACCTGACGTACTGGCCGCCATGCCCGCTGTGCAGGATACGATTGCGAAAGTTAAGGCTATCATCACAATTACAAGAAGAAGCGTCGCAGCTTCCAATGAATTGCAGAAGTTACACATACGGGACGGAAGAACTGAAGGAACTGCATTGAAGTATATTCAAGATGTTCCCACACGTTGGAACTCGACGCTTTACATGCTGGAAAGATTCAACACGCTCGGAGAATACGTTTATCCGACTATATCGAAGTGTCCGACTGCACCTAACATGTTAAAACGGGAAGAAATTCAAATTCTGACCGACATTGTTTCGCTCATGAAACCAGTCGAGCGTGTCATCAACGAAGTCAGTGGAGACTCTTATCCAACAAGCAGCGTCATCATCCCGTTGGTTCACTGCTTAAAGGCAGCCGTTCGAGCATGTAAGCCTTCATCAAAGTGCGGGGACGAGTTCAAACAAAGACTGACCGCTGCCATTGATCGACGATTCAAAGACTTTGAGCTACATAAAATACTTGCCGCGTCAACTATACTGGATCCGAGATTCAAGAAACTTCACTTCCAGAACGCTTTGGCTGCTTCTACTGCAATATCACGACTTAACGATTCCATTAAAAAAGATAGTGTTCAAAAAACGAATAAAAAAGTTTGCGATGAACCGTTGGAAAAAGAGGACGGCCTCTGGAGCTTTCACGACAACTTGGTTGGAACCAGAGGGGACTTCAGTGTACACAACGAAGGTATCAGTTTCGAAATACGACAGTATTTGAGCCAACCACTCATACCGCGTCATAAAAACCCTCTGCAGTATTGGTCATCCGTGAAAAATGTGTTTCCCTCCTTGTACACGCAGGCAATCAAATACGTCAGCATCGTTGGAACGTCGGTGCCATCCGAACGACTATTTTCTCGAGCTGGTGACATAAAAACCGACGCTCGAAGTCGACTAGCCGGTGAGCATTTGAACAAGCTGCTGTTTCTCAGCTCACTTGCATGGAACGATTGGGATTTAGAATGAAGATCAACCGTTTTTTAGACTTTTCCTATACTGCAAATACCTTGTATAATTCAGTATAATGCACAATATTTATTAGTTCCTGGTGACAGTTCCTACGTCCTTTTTACATATAATGTATTGTTTCAGTACCTGAGTTTATATTTAAAATATCCTTTCCCTATATAAAAACATCAAAATGATGTATATTATGTTGTATTGTAATGAAATTGAGTGTTTTGTAATTGTGTTTGCAATTTTCCATTAATGTAATCCAAGCTAGTCAAGCGTCGATTCAGCAGGTAAGATCATTTTAATTACAGAGATTGAGAAAGCCAGAATCTCATAGTGTCTCTTAACCCTCGAACCGAAGACTACTTTTTGGCACACTCTAACAGAATACATGGGTCATTGGCGTCGGCAACATATTTAACAACCTTTAATGTTACAAAAAGTTCCGAAAAAAATTAGGCGTTTGTGGTTTTACCGATAAGTTTAATCAATAATAATATCAATATTAATTATAGATTGTTAATGTCATCGTTGCAAAAAAATATGCGGGCAGTGCACCGTATTGTTGACACATTCATAATTTTTGTCAAGTAACTTCTTTTGAAGAATCCTTAGAGTTATTTATACTTGACATGACGAACTTTCAGAACAAAATATGCGAGACTTCGGGAATTGAAAAGGGTATTTATTTAAACGGTTGAATATCGCTATTTAGTATCAACACTTATAAAAGAGACAATTTATAATAAATGAAAAATATTGGTGGATAAATTGAAAAACTTCCGAATCCAAAAACTCAACGCACTCCTCTTCCTGATGCTCTTCTTTGATACAATCTTCATCCTCAGAATTTTCTCCGCCGCAATATTCCACTGGTTTGCTAGAACGAAGTGACGCGCTAACCTGTTCGCTGATTCTCGCATCCATTTTCGCTTTTATTTACTTAACGCCTTGATGATTGATATTTTGATATTTTGAGTCAAAGAACAGAATTATAGAGAAAAAGAAAGTATTCATGAAGTAAAATTTTACATGAGTTTCCAGAACACATGGGTCGTTTGCCTCCTCGACAGATTTTCACGGCTTGCCGGCTGGAGCTAAATTAACCGATTCTGGTGGACATGGGGCAGTGACTAACGTGACCCCAAACTTTTTACATAACAACACGAACGTCCCAGGTAAACGGACCTTCACGGGACATCCCATTGGTGAAATGCCGAAATTGTAATTTAACGATTTATGCTTTCGTCTGTCCATGAACGAGTAATACATTTACATTGATTGTGGTTATGAAATTTATGTTTTAGTAATGGCAATCATTTCCCAGAAATGGCATCTCTGGATAGCACAGGACATATTTCCAGATATGGATTGAACTGAATGGTAAATTATTAAGACCCCATACCCCGGTTCGTGTGCGGTATGAGGGTGTATTTTTTTCAATTATTTTCAAGCAAACGATAGCTGGATTTTTTAAATTATTAATACTCATAGTCAATATATACATATAGAAGACTACACAAATTTTTGTACTCGATTCTAAAGTATAGATTGCGGTGTACGCCGCTTCCAAGAGGACACTCCGACGAAATTGCTGCTCGGCCGTTGACAGCGATTAAGCCATACGGTTCATCTGAAAAATAAAATAAAAATATATTGCGAAACTAGATATATAGGCTTACAGCGTCGCGTAGAAAAATTTCGATGTCTAAAAACAAATGGCGGACCAGCGAATTTTATTTCCGATTTTCATGAAAAATTTTCATTGTTCGTAAAAAAAATAGAAGGGGGCCCTTAATTTAAAAAAACCTACGTGGTGCCATAGAAGCAGATTTTCGAACAGATTAAGACTTCGTGCATGCAGATCGGATGAATAGTTTTTTAATATGTTATCAACGAGGTTGAAAAACGTAGTTTCGAGAAAACGCGTTCAAAGTTTTGCTGAAGGATAATTCAACATACAAACTAAATTTTGTATTTGTCTCTTTTTTTGTTTCTCACCGTTAGTCAGCTATTCCTGGACCATAAATCAGCTCTTCGGCATCCAGAGACTCATCTTGTTTTTTCATGTTCTGCACGCAGACGACACTTGTGCGTGATTTTTCGGCTTCGTGCTTGGCTTCGCATAATCGCTTTTCGTCGATGTTTTGACAATATTGCTAAAGTGTTTCACCGATTTCTATATTTAATATCTCCAATCCATTTATGAGGCCATTATGACCATTGTTGAAAAGTATTGAAGCAATATTAGCGGTAGTTTGAACTGTGCGTCTGCCGCTCCACGATGTCTTTGGTGCAGATTTCCATATAACAGATTTCAAACACTCGTTGTTATTCTGGTGAAAAGCGCCTAAACATCGTTGAAGAAGCTCGTCTTTACGAAGGTCCACGTATATCGGTTTTATTGCCCCAATGACATTACTGCCTCGCGCGCTTGAACGGTTTCACATAAAATGCTGTATATCCGTAAATTTTACAAATTTCTTGAAACATATGGTGAGAGCATTCTTAACAAATGTATCTTACACAAAATGTAAAAAAAGACATTTTTATGTGGGGCCTTAACGGAGACTGTCCTTGGAGTGCCATATTTCAGGTGTTTACATTTTATTTTTTTCAAAGGAAACGAGTAAAGCTTTTTGAGTGCGGTTTTTTTCTTGCTCTTATTTATGACATACAGAACGTTAAAAATTTTTTTTTGAAAAAAAACCAAAATGGCGGCCGTTGCAGTTCCGCAAAAACAGGTCCTCAAATCGTGGGAGGTAAACGGCTGACATCACTGCCCGCTCTTTGTTGATCTGAAACACAAATTCAAAGCATATTATCAATCTGTGACCCTTTGGTCATGGAATGACGGATGAGTTTTTAGTTTAGTACAAATTTCGGAAAATGGCGGCAATTAAACAAAAATCGAATTTTCGCGTTTTATTCGCATAAAAAGATAAATAATAAATGCAAAAATGTATCTATCGAAAAAACGATCCGTCATTCCGTGAAGACATATTTTCTGAGTATGCTCTCTAAATTGCAGGTTGATATGTTAATTACAGCGGTCAGGAGAATGTCAGCCATTTTTAAAAACGTGTTTTTGAGAAAAACGCGTTTAAAGTTTTGTAATGTGTTCACACAAATGTGTTTATAATTACCGCTAATCGGCAATGCCTGGTTCATAGAGGCATCCCTCCTCTTCTTCTAGCTGCTCATGTTGAGCCGCTAACATCAAGGACAAAATTTCAAGGACAAAGTCTCCCTTAAAAGAATCTTGTTTGTACGACGAAGAAATTTAATAATAAAGGAACCCTGTTCATGATTCACTAATCTTTTTTCCACTCAATCAATCGAGTGTCGATTGCTTAGAGAAAAAAATCGATTTTCTGCAAAGATACCTTAAAAAAAATCGATTTCTAAATAATCTATTATATTTCGAACATCGCCCATCCCTAGGATGGAAGGAATGGATGATATGGCAGTAAAGGGAGAAATCATAAATATGCTGGGAGAAAAAATACAAATAGAGATATGCGAGTATTTTAGGGAAATACAGGAAATATGTAGAACGATGAGTAAGGACCACGGGGGAGGAGAGATCGACGGAGTGGACGAATAAACCAAGAAAGGGAGAATGTAAACATAATACCGAATATAGGAATGTAAAGAGTAGATAATAAGTGAAGAGTATTGATGCGAAATTGTCATGTCTTGTGAAAAGTTTTGTGAAAAAGTTGTGCAAGTAAAACTCGATACTACTACAAGGTCGGACAGAATAATTGAAGAAAAACGCTTCAAGAAACAGAAAAAAGGTTTTTATTGCTCAAAAGTACACTTATACGGTTTTTTTTCGTGATTTTTTGAAAATGACATCGTCTAAGTGACGGCTTTGGCGAGCAATACACATATTTAGCCTTTCAAAGAAGTTTCGGTCACTCTTCCCAGTACATCTTGCGGAATTTCAGCGATGAAGCCCTCAATTGCCTCCTTCAGAGCTTCAAGGGTTCAAGATGGAGATGTATACCTCGGCTTTGACGTATCCCCCACACAGAAAAAAGTCACACGGGGTCAAATCAGGAGAGCGAGGGGGCCATGGAACATCCCCCGCAAAGAGATCAGGCAACCGGGACAGAGCTCTTGCAAAATTTTGCGTGAACGACGGGCAGTACGGGCCGTGGCTTCATCTTGTTGAAACCAGAAGGCTTCTGTATTGTTTTCCTTGCTATACTCTTCCATTTTGGGGCGCCGATGTTTCTCCAACATCGCACAATAGCGAGCCAGTTACGATAACGGATAATCCTTCGGATTCAAAAAATTACAGCCTAATAA
>OX632367.1:6386902-6434402 GCA_951751655.1 Ophion costatus
ACTGTGAAGAGGTAATCTCGGTCGGTAGAGAGTGCCAAAAGTATATGGCTGACAGCGCAAATGAATTTTGGAAGGTAGATGTTCTGTGTGTAGGGATGTGGAACGTGATGGGAACTATTCGTCTCGTAGGGCGTTCCAAAATATGTGCACGTTCGAATAATTCCAGAATGTACGACGGTGCATTCGCATGATAAATGTTATACATTACTGCACCTACGAAATAAAGTCGCCTGGATTTGACAGTGAGCCAGCCAAGACTCCTTCGATAAGGCGTAATATGAACATCCCGGCGCAAATTGAAAATGAAGCGAATACCGCAATTTATCAGTTTCTCAAGCTTTGTATTTTGCTCATTGGTGAGATCATTATATGCCACACAGCAGTAGTCTAATATTGGAAAGATAAGTGAAACCACTAACATCGTTTTCAATTCTTGCGACAGCGCACTCCTATGGTATCTTAATTTGTACAGTGAAAAATTAACTTTTCTAGAGATGGCAACAATGTGTTTATGCCACGACAAGTTCGAGGACATGGTTACCCCAAGATTGCGTACTTCGTCGACATACGGTAGAGTTTCACCGTGGACTTTAATGGGTGCTAGATTGTTTACGTTTATTTGGTTGATGTAGGCCCCACTACCCAATAAAATTACTTTAGATTTTCCGATGTTAAGCTTAAGACCATTATTGATGGCATAAGTTGCAACCACGTCAACATCTTGAGTGATGTTGGCAATAGCGACGTCAATTTCCCATGGATAAAATCTCAGGTATATCTGTAAGTCATCCGCAAAAATCATATGCTCTGTAAATCGTAAGCCAGCACTGATGTCGTTAATGAATAAAGAAAACAATAGGGGACCTAAGACCGAACCCTGTGGAACACCCGTCGACGTAGTAAGCCACTGGGAACACTCTCTAGAGTTGTCTATTAACTGCATGAGTTCTACCAGTGAGATAAGAAAAAAACCATTGGAGTACCCTGTCTGAGAATCCATATTTCCGGAGTTTTAGTAGCGAGCCCATGTGAGGTACCATGTCAAATGCCTTGCTAAAATCAAAAAGCACCAGTAGAGTTATTTTTCGATTGTCGACGGCAAGTCTCACTTCATGACAGATTCTTAATAAAGCCGTTTGGGTGCTATATCTTTCTCTGTATCCAGATTGACGAGTATCAAGTATATCGTGGGTGGAAAGAAAATTCATTATTTGCTTGTGTACGACCCTTTCGAGAATCTCGGAGAACTCACATAAGTTCGCAATTGGACGACAATCCGATGGTGAAGTTGGAGGGGTTACTTTTAGCAGTGGGAGTATAAATGCTCGTTTCCAGGTTGGCGGAGAGTGAGCTACCTCAAATGACATATTAAATAAAACTGATAATAAAGGTGATAGCTTAGGGAGAGCATTGTGTATTGCGAACAACGAACCCCATCAGGGCCCGTAGAGTGTGTAGGAGAAGTAGAGGAAGTAACTATTGAGGCTATCCTTTCAGCCGATACTGGGGTGAAATCAAAGATGGGTTGATTTGGAGGGAGCGCCGTAATGTTACTCATGAACACGTTTTTATCACATTGTGGAGATGAACTCATGGTGTGAGCAAAGAAAGCGTTTAACTCATCCAAAGAAAAATAACTTGTAGGTGAAGCCTGATTCGGTCTGGTTAAGCCCAGGGTTGCCAGTTCTTTCCAAAGGGTAGCGCAGTCTCTTATACTCATTAGCCTCCCCCGAAGATGATCATCCTTGGCTTTTCGCAGCTCAATTTTGAGCATATCCCTATGTTGTCGATAGATTGTAAGACTAAGGACATTGCGAGAACGCTTTGCTTGTTTATACAGGGTGTTTTTTGTATTAATTTTAGTTATAAGGTGTTCGGTGAGCCACGGTGCCCTCGGTTTGCGCACTGTAAACGTGCAACGCGGTGCATGTTTGTCGAGGGACAATAATATTGAGTCGGTAATTTTGCCGGCAAAATCCTCGATAGCGTCGTTCGATGCAAAAACATTGTGCATATCTGTCGATATGCACAATGTTTTGTGCATATCGAACGCGGTGTCCGCGTTCGTCTAGTGAGCTCGATACCGTCTCAGAGTAGGCGGCGGCATTGAAAGCTTTAAATGTTCTACGCGTAATAGTGCGACTTGCCGCGAGTTGACAATCCCACTTAAGTGTGAGTGTGATTAGATCATGACCCGCTATGAACGGAGCCTCTGATTTTTCATAAGATATGACTTTCGACACATTATCTGTAATAAATACATCCAACCACGAATCTGAGAATTCGGTATGGTAAGTCGGCGCGGATTCAACGATGTGCATTGATTGCGATGTAACGAATTCTCGAAGAAACTTGGCTTCAAAGTTATTACTCAGCAAATTACAATTCAAGTCTCCAGTGAAAACGATATATTCATAAGCAAAGGCGAATCTAGCGAGTGTATCGATGAAGTCGCCAAAAAGAAACCCCTTCGGACGTCTGTAGATGGACGCGAAAAGAAGAGGCTTGCCGGTTGCGCCACGTAAATCTAACAGAATAAATTCTGGACTATTCGAATATTGTCTAGGGGAGGTGGCCAGCACCTGTACTTTAAGAGAGTTGTGGATGTAGCATGCTACTCCCCCGCCTCGTTTGCCCTCTCTATCGTTGCGTATGAGGAGATAATCGTCTAAGATGATTAGATCATCGGAGATACACGCATGGAGCCATGTTTCGGATATAGATATAACATGATAAAAATTAGTAGTTAGATGAGCCCTAACTTGTTCCATGTGCGCTAAGTGCGAGTTAGCATTAAAGTGTGCAATTTTTACGGAGGAATTCTCAAGTGATAGAGGGGTAAGAGGATTTTCTAGATCATTACCCGGTTGCGCTCGGTCCAGTCAGACTAACTTTGCGAGGTCGGCCTCGTTGTAAATACTAATTGGGGGCGCGCCATCGGTCTTCCGTACGTTGATTACATTTCCTCTGGGCCAGACATGTTTGTATCCGGCAATCTTAGCTTTGGCTTTAGTCTTACGTAGCAAGGAGTAAGTGGGTGCTGGAAGCATCTCGTTTACAAAAATATTTCCTGGGCATTCAACAGAAAAAACCTCGCGTATGGTTAGGACTTTTTTGGCGCGTTTTTTTTCTAGGATAAAGACACGAACGGCGGAAGATTTGAGTACAACTATGTACGCTTTGTGTATTTTTCGGGTCGCGGTGGAGGCGCCGGAGTGATCACCCACTGGATCGAGTGCTGTTTTCATGAGGGGTCTAATAGCCAGAACGTCGGTGATCAAATCAGGAATACCGAGTGTACCGAAAACTTTTCGCACAATTTCTTTTGGTGTATCGTGAAGTTCGACAGGAATCCCCGTCAAAGTGATTTCCGACATACTTCGATCAGACGATCGACGTGAGAGGTCGAACACGGCTGCATCCACTTTGTCGTTAAGCGCTGAAAACTCATTGCGCATAGTATGTGTGCCCGTAATTGTGGCGTTCACTTTATCCTCGAGATCCGAGACACGCTGATTCGTATTGTCGCCACGCTGTTTCAATTCAGTAATATCGTTTACTACACTTGATAGGGTGCGTTGCATTTCTTGCAGCATAGCATTTGTGGCCATGGTCGATTTGTAAATGTCGTGTAGTGTGACGTTAGGGGTGGACCCATGCGAAGCACGTGGGCGTTCTGGCGAGCTTTCCGGTGTACGGAGTGTAACGCGCGATTTCTGCATAACGCAGGGGTCACAACGAAAAACGGATGTATTTGCGGAAGTGTCCGGATCATACTCAAATTTTTCGGTAGCGCATTTCTCATGAAAGAATTTGCCACATTCGCCTAAGCATACTACCATGGTGTCGCGCTGGTTAAGGGGTTTGCTACATATGCCGCAACGAGACATAGTGATATATATATATATATGCGCGCGAATGCGTGTGTACGTAAATGTGAGTATCCGAAAATATGTATATATATATATATATATATGTGTGAACCGCGAAAGGAGACGATGGTTCGCGTTCTTCAATACGATACATGCGCAGCAGTTGATAAGCACGAGATTTACGATACCGACTGCAATGCCAGCGGGCCGGTGGGCAGCAGAGATCAGGTAGTGGATGACGATCGATGAGCACTACTCAGGTAGTGGATGACGATCGATGAGCCAAAAACCTGGGCACTCCGAAGCCACGTGCTATCGGAAACAAAACGATGAGCGAAACAAAATGGGCCCCGAGTAAAAAAACGCGAACTCCCGTCCCGCGGCAAGGGTCTCCCCCCGGGACGAACCTCGCCAGGAGCGCCCCGTAAAATTGATCGAAGCACAACCGTGCGAACCGTCAGGGTCCTCCTAAGTAACTCTAGGACGACCCCCTCCATCTTAATGGATTGCCCGCAATTATCCGGCTCCTTAACTGAATTTCTGCTCGACTCTGGATCCGACGTAAATTTAGTAAATCATCCCATCGTTGAGTCTCATATAAATCGCAAAGAACTGTTAAGTTTTGAAGGAATTTCGACCAACTTAGTAAGGACAATCGGATCGGTCTATTTAATCATTGGCGACACTGTAACTCAATTTCACGTGGTGGACGATTGGTTCCCCATGGATCAGCACGCCCTTATTGGCGCTGAATTTTTTGCTGATAATAAAGCCTTGATTGACTGGGAATTGGAACAATTTTCATTTGGGGACCAAGTAATGCCTTTCGTTTCAAAGAAGGCAGTCTCTATCCCCAAACGTTCAAGATGTGTGTGCTACGTCAAAGTGCGAAACCCTAGCGTCAAGGAAGAGTATATCCCAAGGCTCCACTTTGGGGATGGGATTTTCGCCAGCGATGCCCTTGTAACAATTAAAAACGGAATTGCGAAATTAATGATACACAATGGTACCGACGATAATCTGGCTTTGGAAATACCGAGCATACGGCCCAAGAATTTACCTACAGAACAAGTACCGATATTGAGATCGAATTCGGCACCCCGGACGGAAAAGGGGAGTCCGAAGGGTCCAACATAGTTCCTCTCATCAACCTCCCGTTTCCGGAAGGTTGTACAGAAGAAGAGGCGTACGCAAATATGGCTGTTACAAAAAGAGTCCTTAAAATCGAAAAAGAAAGAAAGTTAGAAGAAATTTTGTCACTACTCCGGTTGAAACACTTAATCGATGAGGAACGCGAAAATGTTGTCTCCAGTGTTAACGAGAATCTAGATTTGTTCCAGATCCCAGGCACACCTCTCGGTTCTACAGATGTAATTAATCATCGAATTATAACGACCGATGATCAACCAGTCTTTACTCGTCAGTATAGATTTCCTCTGATACATAAAGAAGAGATTACATCACAGGTGAACGAATTAATTGCAGGAGAAATCATACGCCCATCTCCCCTCCGTACAGTTCGCCCATTTGGATCGTTCCGAAAAAGGAAGATTCTCAGGGTAATAAACGGTGGCGAATGGTCATCGACTACCGTAACTTGAACGAAAAAACCATTGGGGACGCTTACCCCCTTCCACAAATATCCGAAATTCTCGACCAATTAGGAGACGCGAAATACTTTTTTGTTTTCGATCTTGCTAGTGGGTTCCATCAGATCAAAGTCCATCTTGAGGACGCCCACAAAACCGCGTGCGCGACTCCCTTCGGTCATTATCAGTTCAATCGCATGCCTTTCGGATTAAAAAACGCGCCTGCGACACTCCAACGATTAATGGATCTAGTCCTCACAGGGTTGCAAGGAAATGAACTTTTCGTTTACCTCGACGACATCGTAATTTATGCACGAACCCTTGATGAACACACGGAAAAATTCAATAAACTAGCCAAAAGATTGCGTCAGGCGAACCTCAAACTTCAACCCGATAAATGCGAGTTTCTCCGTCGGGAAGTGGCATATTTGGGCCACATCATTAGTGAAAAAGGGGTAAGACCAGATCCAAAAAAATTAGAAGCGCTCCAACGTTACCCCAGGCCGACAACGCCGAAAAAGATCAAACAATTTTTAGGCCTCGCGGGCTACTATCGGCGTTTCATTGAGAATTTTTCAGGTATCGCAAAACCACTTACCCAATTGTTAAAAAAGGAATCTCATTTCAAGTGGACCGACGCGCAGGAAAAAGCGTTTGTCACCCTTCGCGACGCGTTATGTAAAGAACCCGTCTTACAATACCCTGATTTCACAAAACCTTTCATCATTACAACCGACGCCTCAGATATAGCAGTCGGGGGCGTCCTTAGCCAAAGTGAAATTGGCAAGGATATGCCCATCAGTTATGCATCTCGAACTTTGAACAAGCACGAATTAAATTATTCAACGATCGAAAAGGAACTCCTGGCTATCCTCTATAGCGTCAATCATTCCAGACCATACGTCTGCGGCCAAGAGTTTGTCCTCGTCACCGATCACAAGCCGCTTGTATGGCTTTATTCCGTAAAAGACCCAGCCAATCGGCTAGTCCATTGGCGTCTCAGTCTCGCAAACTACACTTATAAAATCATTTACAAACCGGGCAGGGCCAACAGCAACGCTGACGCCTTATCCCGAAACCCTCCTCTCCAAAAAACCGTCTTTATGACAAAACATACGCCAAATCAAAACGTTTCATCAGATGAGGGAAGAATTTTCTCTCCCCCAAAAAGGAAGAGGGAAAAACCAAAAATTCGAGAACGCGAGTTGAGCATTGCTCGTAAGCGTAGAAACCTCGATTTTAGTATCGAAACACCATTTCTCGGTTTTAACGATGACGAACAAGAATTGGCAAAAGAACTCTCTAAGAAAACTTTGGTAAATTCCGACGTCGAACCTTTCCTAGGGTTCGAACCCGAGGAACAAATTAGAGCAAGAAGAAGAAGAAAGAAAAGAATACTTACCGATCCAGGAGATGAGGAAGACCCTCCGGGTCGACCCCGTGATCCTCCTCCCGATCCGGACCCTCCGGACCCCCCGTCCGACGTAAATCCACCGGATCACTGCCCGGACTCTCCCGACCCGCTCCCTGATCCGGAGCCTTCCGTTGAAACGAATCCTCCGTCTCCTTCCTCCGATTCACCTGAAAAAGAAAAACAAAAGGAAATAATCGAACAAAACGAAGAAATGACAGAATTGAACGGTACCTTAGGTATACCTGAAAGTGACGACGAATCAGATAGCGAGTCCACCCGGAGCCTCCCAATAGAAAATGAAAATCCAGAGTTTAATATTTCCGACGAAAATCGTCACTTATCTAACTCCCTGAAAATTGAGGAAACTCGCGATAGATTACACATGCAAAGGGACAACCTCGTTATTTTCGTAACCACGACCGGGCAACCAATTGATGATGGCGCAAAGAATCTCCAGGCGCAGGCCATGTATCCCAAACATGAGGAATTAACCTATTTGCGCGTGCGAATTCGATCTGAAAAATCAAAGCGAATTATAGCCTTACCCATCCTAGGCAGTGTGCACGAAAATCTCGACTTGAAGGATTTGGAAGAAGTTTTCGATTCATTAAGAAACGTCATCTGCGAATCACGCTTCAATTTAATCTGTATTGCCAAAACGAGCAAAATTGGAAATATCGCGTGGGCCGAAATAAAAAATCTGCTATATGAGACTCTTCGCGAGGAGGACCTGAATTTTGTAGTATGCAAACAATGGGTCCGAATCCCCCCTGAAGAGACTCGATTAATCATCATTAAAGAAAAGCATGATTCGTTGATAGGCGGCCATAAAGGCGTCAGTAAAACATACAAAAGAATTCGTGAGCACTACCATTGGAAAAACATGAAGGCCCAAATTCAGGAATACATACTACATTGTCGAAATTGTCAACTTAAAAAATGGGTGCGGGTAAAAACAAAGCAACCCATGATCCTTACGGATACACCCGGGGCCGCATTTGATAAGATCGCCATGGATATGATGGGGCCCCTCCCCTTAACAAAGAACGGCAACCAGTACACATTGACACTCCAAGATCTTCTTACGAAATATTCTCTGGCTATACCAATGAGCCGAACTTCATCGATGGACATTAGCACTGCATTCGTGAAGAACTTCATCTCGCGATTTGGCGCCCCTCGCGCCCTTCTCACCGACCAAGGGTCAAACTTCTGCAGTAGTCTCATGAAAGCTATCGCGAAAAAATTTAAAATCAAAGCTTACCAGACAACTGCGTTCCACCCCCAAAGCAACGGATCATTGGAACGTTCTCACCACGTCCTCATGGAATAATTGAAACAATATGTAAATGAAAACTCTGAATGGAACGAGTATTTAGATCTCGCCATGTTTTCCTATAATACGAGTCGTGCCGAGGGTACAGGATATACCCCACACGAACTCGTCTTCGGAAAACTCGCTCGACACCCATCGGCCCACCAACAAATTGAGGAGTCACAAGACCCCTCTTACTCTGAATACCTAGAGGAACTTTTCACTCGTATCGACAGCCTCCAGAACCTGGCAGCCGATAACCTGAAACACGCAAGGAAAAATCGAAAGAATACTACGATCGCAATATAAACCCAAAACTCTTTAAAATCGGCGATCACGTTTTAATGCTCAAAGAGCCTCAAAAGGGAAAACTCGGTGACCAATACACCGAACCATGTGAAATAATAGAAATTTTATCAGGGGATAATGTCAAAATACTTTACCAAGGCAAACCCCGTATCGTCCATACAAACAAATTGAGGGCCACCCGTCTGTAACCAAAACTGCTTGCCATTGGTAACAGAATGGAGCCGAAGGTATCCGTCGTCGTTATTTCGCTCATCCGCGTTGTCGCCAGCCTGATTGGATACGACTGCGGTGCCCCAACGCTAAACATAACGACGGTTTCACTCAATAACGATGGAGGATGCGAGATACCACTCATCGACCCAACTCCGATACCCGTACGGATACAATTACTACAATTATCCGAATTTTCCACGACCGAGGTTATTCAATGTAAAATCGAAATCGATCGGACAATGTACTATTGTGGCATGAATTCCCACAATTCAATAGTCCAAAATGGTCGTCAAATTTATCTTACCGAACTCGACGATAAAAGCTGCCGCAAAATTCATGAGATCGGCATCGTCCAGCTCGGCATGTCCGCCGTCGTCACCGGGATCAAGAGGAATAGCACGACATCAACTCTCACCGATGAAGGTACCTTACTGGTGCTCAGTACAGCGATCCATTCGGGACTTGGGCCAACGTAGTAGTCCAAGCCGCCGTCAAAATAACAATTTCCAACTACGAGGCATCGGTCAACATGGCGACTGACCGCGTCATCCTCCAAAGTGCAACACAATGTCAACTATCAGAAGGATCCTGTACGGACGCCGACGGCAATCAAGCTTTTTGGAGAACTGAACCAGTGGACACCTGTCTATTGAATCGCTACGACGTCCTTTATGACGGCATGGCTACAAAACTACGCACCATCGAGAATTCCATCCAAACACCCGACGTATACACCCTGACGACTCAGGAAACGACATTCGCCTTGGCCGTTCGGAGTGAAAAACCCGTGTGTGGGTACACCCTAATTCGGACGGAACACCCAAAACTCTTCATCCTCGAAACTCGTGATGGCCAAACCTTCGCCTCGCGACGAAAGGTCCTCGTCAGTAACTTGGACATTTTTTCGTACGTAAACTCCAAGTTTATATACGTAGAAAAACACATCAAAACTCAAATCAAGGCAATCTACAAGGATGTGTTAATTCAACGGTGCAATCTCGAACGACAAGTACTCCGTAATGCTTTGGCAAATGCTGCAATCTTACCCGAAAAGTTCGCCCATGCTGTAACCAAGAACCCTGGTTATATGGCAGTGATCGCCGGTGAGGTCGCCCACATCACCAAATGCATCCCCGTCGAATGCAGTCTTCGAAGGACCGAAGAATGCTACCTGGAGTTGCCTGTCACCCACAGGAACCAGTCATACTTTCTGTCGACGATATCAAGAACCTTAATCAAGAGTGGTACTCACATCGAATGTAATCCGCTTCTACCGGCGCAATACCTCATTGATGGAGCTTGGTACCGCTTCGCGCCTCATCCTATCGAGGTTCCGCCGCCTCAAACATTGCGGCCAATGACTACGCCTACATGGGATTATTCACCTATTGGGATGCTCGTGACTAGTGGAATATACACCAACGAAGAAATGGAACAACTTCGCGATCGCATAATGTTCCCAGCCGAAAGACCAGCGCTACTCAACAACTCGGCCCGTGGATCAGCTGGTTACGCAGTCCCACCAGGCACCGTATCGTTAAAGAATTGATTAGACGAAGATACCCTACAACACATCGCATCAACAGCTTTCGAAAACCTTTGTAACGGTTTCGAGAAATTCGGCATCATAAGCGCGGGGTTCCTCGGCATAGTAGCAAAATTGTGGATAATAGTGTCGATAATAGTGGATAATAGTGTCGATGACGGCTTTGAAGAGAGAGTAAATACTCTCTCTTCAAAGCCGTCATCGACACTATTATCCACGGTTATACGCTACATTCACTGTATGGATGCAGCTTCGCTCTGATTTGTGCCCTTTGGTCATCTATCACGAACCTACTGATAACAAGGGCACACAAGAAAAATCAAAAGGAAAAGGGATCCGACAGCGAATCGTCGCCTCAGGAGCTAATGCCTGCTGTCGACGAACCGGACCCCAAATCATCAACATCAACACGGAGATTGTCGGGCATCGACGCCGTCCTGCTTGAGGGCCTTTGCGCCGCGCGTCAGCCAGCCAGCAGGGTTGCTTCGGCTTAAAGGGGGGAGGTGTTACGTCCTGGCGATCTTGCCCTCCAGTACACACACACACATATATATGCGTATGAATATACAAAACCTACCCCTATTCGTATGTACATACATACATAATATACATATATACTCCGCAATAATACATATATATATATACATATATATTTTTTCATATGTTTACACACACACATATATATATATATATATATTACAATTAATGTTATAGGAATATTTTTCCGACAGTGTTAGGAATGTTATTGTTGTTTTATTATGACGAGCGCATTATCTTTAGCATTTCTCTATTTGCCTTCCCTAGCTAGCGCGCCGAGCTCGCGCGTTCGCGCGCACTCCCTCTCACCCTCCGTCTCCCTCTAGCGCGCTGGGTAAAGACTTACACTCTCTCTCTTTCTCACGCACTCCGCGAGGAGACTTATTCTGCCATCTTTATTCCGCCATCTTTATTACGCCATCTTTATTCCGCCATCTTTATTCCGCCATCTTTATTCCGCCATCTTTGTTCCGCCTTCTTGCTTCACACACGCCTACGCCCACCCTCGAACAACTCCTCGGTCACTATGTAACCCTGATCATGGAATCTCCCATTCGCGATCCGCGAGCCCCGTTTCCTCGGTTCCGCGACACGATCCGCGGCTTGGGGGATTACAATTCCGCGGTTCCCCAACATAGTCCGCGACCCCGCGAGTTGCATCCCTATGGATCTCTTCGGACTCGCGATACAATCCGCGGCCTCGCGGATTACCTCTCCGCGATCTCGCGTCATGACCCGTGACCCCCCGAATCACTCCCCGCGGTCTCGCGACGTAGGACATATTGCCACGAGCCGCCCTTACATGAAGGCTATCCTTGTTTTACTCACGCTTTACCAAACCCTCTCTCTCTCACTCACGGCCCCTATAGCTAATGGATACTACGTGACTGTTTCTCTAATTGCTTTATTGCCCCCGAGCCGAGCGAGCATTTCCTTTCTCGACATTTTCCAGAAAGCCACTCGAATTAGTTTATTACCCCACGAAGCGAACGAACGTTCTTTTACTGCATAAGTACTCTTTCCAACGTTTACAATTTCAAGTATATAATAGACGACATTGTCCAGATCTTTTTCCGAAAACTTTCCATGCGCACCTGTTCTTTTCAGTCTATCTCTCTCGCACTCGTCGCGTCGTTTCCCGACGCGCCGCCATGACGCGTCCCACGAGCCGCACGTAGGCTTCTACGAAATAATAATTCAAACAATATCAAATCACACGCCGGCTCCTAAGAATTAATGAAAAGATAATGAAATCTCTGTCACCTCACCAATATCTCCAGACTAAACATCCGCTCCAACGAAAAGTATCGCGTATCACTCCTTTGTCCCCCATGCACAAGTACCACGCGCTAGTATTATTATCATCATTATCATTGCATATCATTTCTTTGACCCCTTCGTCTTGGCCCCGCCATCACTATCATTATTATTAATATTATCCACGTACAGAATACGCAGGAATAAATTCACGAACATTTTAATTAATAAAACTCCTTATTCAAAAAATAATTAACGCTGTTATAATACAATTAGCAATATTATTAATGGAATCAAATATTATATACATAAACAAACGTTTAATTATAATCGCAACTATTAATAAAGAATGAACATTGTAATTCCGCTTTATAAAAGTTATAAGCTTTCTCCACGCCCACTAACACGAACAGTAAATATTATCGACCATTATTACATACTCTGCGTCATAAACAATTCACGAATATACTACCCATTTATTTAAATACATATATTACTCACAACATATTATTATCCATTATAACAATTATATCTCAAAGAACAAGAGTGCTACGAACTTTCACATTATTCTAAATAAACAAATACGCATTTTGTTCTTACTAATAACTAATTCGAATAATTGTTACACACGACGCTTATAGACGAAGAACATGCTTAATTCATCAGCATATATGTATTTTTCTCTAACAACAATAAATAAGAAGCGCACTACCTTCGTTTGTAACAATTAAAATATTATATCCAGTCCGATTCCACAACGAGCTAAAGGAGGAAAAATATAATAACAAACAGAGTTCTATAAAATCATATTCTTTATTCAAAAACGAATGTTACAACAAATTGTAAGACTGACGATAAATTAAAATATTAACTCACCGTCAGTCAAACCATCAATACTTACCTGTAAAGTTATTTATAATCATTCCTTGTAACGTTCACATAACGACAAAATAGTAATAATAAATTTATCGTCAAAATTCCCATATAACGCTGTAAGAGCAAGCGAGAAGGAACATCGGCGTCGGCGTCTCCTCTCTACAGCGCATGCGCACCGCTCCTCGTCGCCGAAGGCCCAATAAAAAGCCGGTTTATCCGCAGCTCAGCAGTTCTCCGGTCTCTCCACCAGTCAGTCGCGCTTCTCCGCTCGCCGTGTGTACGTCGGACCCGCACGCTGGAACATCGGTCATCGTCATTTTGTAATTTTGAGTTTCTTTCTTTTTAGAAGTTGTGTAACGATATATTGTGGGAGGTGAACATCAACCAAGTGTTCTTCTCATTCTCCCCATTTGTCAACTATTTTCTATTCTCTCTCTCGCGACAACCGCGAAGAGGTTACTCCGTGTCGAATCGTTAATCGACTTATTATTTTGTAACGAAGTTACTCCGTGTCGAATCATTACGCGACCAAGTTATTTCGTTATTAGTTCTGAATCAGAGCATTATAGCCGTATCACAATTCATCCCGTGTCAGATCGTTAACCAAGTATTTTGCCTCGGCTCTATGAATTCTCAAGTGTCTCCTCGTGCTCTCAGCATATCCTTTCCCCCTCATTGAGCTCTCTTTGACTATTAATCTATTGTTTGATCGATTCTCTCCATCGGACGAGACTGTGCTGTCCTCTAGCACGTCAAGTACCGACATTTATTTTATTTTTGTTTTTCCGAGACAATGGATCAACCAACCAAAAATCAATAGCCCACGAGCGAAATAAAGTACAGATGCCAAGAAGACGCGGAGGACACAAATTCCAAGAACGTCGTTTTTACGCCAGGCTCGCTAATAAGCCGGATCTGCCAAATCGAGGCAACAATTTATCTCACGAATAACGCGCAGTTCGCGATCTCGTTCGCCAATCCGCGACCAAGTTACCGCAGGTGATCTCAATCGTTCCTCTCAAAACAAAAGTGTTCTTAATCGACAAAAAAGGAATCCGCCTCGTGTCTCCGTCGATCAACGTCAGTGGTTCCGAAACTTCAACTGTTGTGGGTACAGCAGAACCCGAAATCATCACCCTCGACTAGGGACATTCCTCATCGACATCGGGCGCCGCGTCGTTCATGAGCTCATCTTCACGGTCGGCTAAGCCGAGTTCGCCGAGACCAGTTGTCGGTTCTAGCATTCCGGCCAACCAGGAACTCGTCCTCATCGACTCCCGAGGTTTCATCCGAGTTATCCGTACCTCACCAGATACACCCGCTACGCACCGCCGCTCCTAAGGGTAAGTCGCATGAGCACGTTACCATTTCGTTTCTTCTTTACCTACTACCCTATTCTCGCGAGTGATGACTTCTTACCGATCGAATCGTGGCTGATCCTCATCCCTGTTGGGCGCATTCCCAACTGAAGCCACGATCTTAAGGCTGGCGTCCGTTCCCTGAAAATAAAAGGAAAATTATATTAAGATCAAAAATCAATATCGGGTTAAAATATTTTTTATCCGACACAAAAATCCCGGACGTAACAATTATGGATATCGTCAACGATCTCTTGAACGTCTTCGAACGTCTCTGAAAGTCTTCGAACCCCGCGTAAATGTCTTCAAACGGCTTATGAGAACGGTTTCGAAAGTCCCTTGAACGTCTCACGAACATCTTCAAAAGTCTCACGAACGTCGTAGAAACTCTTTGGAAACTCTTCGAACCCCTCGTGAATGTCTTTGAAAGTCTCTCTTAAGAGTCTTCAAGCCCCTCATGAATATCATCAAACGTATTATGAATGTCGTTAAAAGTCTCCCGAACGTGTTCGAAAGTGTCTTGGATGTCGACACACCTCTCGTTTTCAAACGTATTCTGAATGTCGTCGTAAGTCTCTTGAACGCGTTCGAATGTCACTTGGACAACTTCAAACCCCTCGCGAGTGTCTCTGAAAGTCTCTTGTCTTCGAATCTCTTGTGGATGCGTTCAAGCGTCTTATGACCGTCTTCGACAGTCCATTGAATGTCTCACGTACACCTTCAAAGGTCTCATCACCGTCGTAGAAAGTCTTTTGAAACTCTTCAAAGCCCTCGTGAATGGTTTTGAAAGTCTCTCGTAAGAGTCTTCAAAACCTTCATGAATGTCGTCAAACGTATTATAAATGTCGTTGAGAGTCTCTTGAACATGTTCGAAAGTGTCTTGGATGTCGGCGAACCCTCCGTGACTTTCAAAGACATTCCCGAGGGGTTCGAAGAGTTTCAAAAGACTTTCTACGACGGACATGAGACGTTTGAAGATGTTCGTGTGAAGCTTAAGGGACTTTTGAAAACGTTTATAAGACGTTTGAAGACATTTACGCGAGGTTCGAAAACGTTTAGACACTTTCAAAGACCTTCAAGACATCTTTAACGATATCCAAGATACGTTCGACGATGTTTGTGAGACGTCGAAGAGATTTTCGAAAACGGTTATAAGACTGTCGTTGGCATTCATAAGAGGTTCGAAGACGTTTAAGAGACTTTCAAAGACTTTCGCGAGGGGTTTGATGTTGTCCAAGAAACTTTCGAATATGTTCGAGAGACGTTCGACGACATTCATAATAAGTTTACGGACATTCACGAGGAACTCGAAAACGATTAAGAGACTTCCAAAGACATTCACGAGGGGTTTGTGGACATCCAAGACACTTCCGAATTCGATCAAGAGAATTTCAACGACATTTATAATACGTTTGACGACATTCATGAGGTGCTTAAAGACTCTTAATAGAGACTTTCAAAGACATTCACGAGGGGTTCGAAGTTGTTCAAGATACTGTCTACAACGTTCATGAGATATTTGAAGATCTTCGTGACACGGTCAAGAGCCTTTCGAAAACGATCACGAGACTTTCGACATTTGTAATAAGTTTGACGATATTCATGAGGGATTCTAAGACGCTTAAGAGACTTTCAAAGATATCCACGAGCGGTTTGATGACGTCCAGGAAACTTTCGAACACGTTCAAGAGTACTTCAACGGCATTCATAATACGTTTGACGACATTGATGAGGGGTCCGAAGACACTTAAGAGAGACTATCAAAGATGTTTACGAGGGGTTCGAAGAATTTCAAGAGACCTGCTACGACGTACATGAGGCGTTTGAAGATGTTCGCGATATGGTCAAGAGACATTCGAAAACGTTCACGAGACTTTCGACGACATTCATAAAAAGTTTCCAGACATTCATGAGGTCTTCGAAGACGCTTAAGCGACTCTCAAATATATGCACAAGAGGGTTGAAGACGCTCGACAGGCTGTCGAGTTTATAATGCAATCTCCGACGACATCCATAAACCGAAGACTTACATGAAGTTGAGTTTTGCTGGAATTGTTTGGGTGAAAATCCCAAACAGACCCACACAAATCCAGCAAAACCGAAGTTGGATGTCGACGAAGCCCTCGTGAATGTCTTTGGAAGTCTCTGAAGCGTCTTCGAATCCCTCATGAATGACTTCAAAAGTATTATGTATGTGGTCGAAAGTCTCTTGAAGGTATTCGAAAGTTTCCTGGACATCTTCAAAACCCTCGCGAATGACTTTGAAAGTCTCTGAAACGTCTTCGAACCTCTTGTGAATGCCTTCAAACGTCTTATGAACGTCTTCGAAAGTCCCTTCAACGTCTCACAAACATCTTCAAACGTCTAATGACCGTCGTAGAAGGTCTGTCGAAACTCTTCGAAACCCTCGTGAATGTCTTTGAAAGTCACAAGGGATTCGTCGAAAACCAAGCGACTTTCGAACATGTTCAAGAGACTCTCACCGACATTCATGATACGTTTGACGACATTCATGAGGGGCTGAAGACTCTTACGAGAGACTTTCAAAGACATTCACGAGGGGTTGGAAGACTTTCAAAAGACTTTTTACGACGGTCATGAGACGTTTGAAGATGTTCGTGAGATGTTCAAGGGACTTTCGAAGACGGTTATAAGACGTTTCAAGGCACGTTTCACAAGAGGTTTGAAGACAAGAGATTTCAAAGACATTCGGGAAGGGTTTCAAGATGTCCAAGTAACTTTCGAATACGTTCAAGAGACTTCTGACGACATTTACAATCCGTTTGGAGACATTCATGAAGTATCCGAAGACGCGTAAGAGACTTCCAAAGATATTCACGAGGGGTTTGTCGACATCCATGACACTTTCAACACGTTCAAGAGACTCTCAACGACATTCTAATACGTTTGACGATATTCATGAGGGGCTTGAAGACTCTTAAGCGAGACTTCCAAGACATTCACGAGGGGTTCGAAGAGTTTCAAAAGACTCTCTACGCCGTTCATGAGATATTTGAAGATATTCGTGAGACGTTCAATGGACTTTCGAAAACGTGCATTAGACGTTTGAAGACATTGACTCGAAGTTCGGAGACGTTCGCAGACGTTCGAAGACGTTCAATTTTTTTGACGATATCCATAATACGTTTGAAGATGTTCCTGAGACGTCCAAGAGACGTTCGACGACATTCATAATACGTTTGAAGACATTGATGAGGGATTCGAAGACGCTTGAGAGACATCGAAAGACATTCACGAGGCCTTTGTCGACATCCAACTTCGGTTTTGCTGGAATTGTGTGGGTTTGTTTGGGATTTTCCGGCAAACAATTCCAGCAATACTCAACTTCAACTTCGGTTTATGGATATCGTCGAAGATCGCATTATAAACTCGACAGCCTCTCGAGCGTCTTCAAACCTCTTGTGCATATCTTAGAGAGTCTCTTAAGCGTCTTCGAACACCTCATGAATATCTTGAAACGTATTGTGAGTGTCGTCGGAATTCTCGTGAATGTTTTCGAAAGTCTCTTAAACGTATCGCGAACATCTTCAAACGCCTCATGTACGTCGTAGCAGGTCTCTTGAAACTCTTCGAACCCCTCGTGAATGTCTTTGAAAGTCTCTCTTAAGTGTATTCGGACTCCTCATGAATGTCGTCAAACGTATTATAAATGCCGTTGAAGGACTCGTGAACGTGTTCGAAAGATTCTTGGACGTCAACAAACCGCTCGTGGATATCTTTGAAAGTCTCTAAAGGGTCTTAGAATCCCTCATGAATATCGTCAAACATATTACAAATGTCGTCGAAAGTTCGTGAACGTTTTCGAAAGGCTCTTGAACGACCCACGAACATCTTCAAATGTCTCATGATCGTTGTAGACAGTCTCTTGAGACTGTTTGAACCGCTCGTGAGTGTCTCGGAAAGTCCCTCTTGAGAGTCTTCAAGTCCCTCTTGAATGTCGTCGAACGTATTATAAATGTCGTTGAAAGTCTGTTGAACGAGTCCGGAAGTGTCTTGGATGTCGACAAACACCTCGTGAATGTCGTTGGAAGTCTCTTAAGCGTATTCGAATCCCTCATGAATGTCCTTAAACGTATTATGAATGTCGTCGAAAGTCTCTTGAACGTATTCGAAAGTTTCTTGGACAACTTCAAGCCCCTCGCGAAAGTCTTTGAAAGTCTCTTAAGCGTCTTTGATCCCCTTGTGAATGCCAACGACCGTCGTATAACCGTTTTCGAAAGTCTCGTTAATGTTTCACGAACATCTTTAAACGTATTATGGATATCGCTAAAGATCTCTTGAACGTCGTTGAAAGTATCTAAATTATAAACTCGAAAGCGTTTCGAGCATCATCAAACCTTTTGCGCATATCTTCGTAAGTGTCTTAAGCGTCTTCGAACCGCTCATGAATGTTTTGAACCGTTTTATGAATGTCGTAGAAAGTTTCGTAAGCGTTTTTGAAAGTCTCTTAAACTCCTCGTGAACATCTTCACACGCTTCATGTACGTCGTAGCACGTCTGTTGAAACTCTTCGAACTCCTCGTGAATATCTTTGACAGTCTCACTTAAGCGTCTTCGAACCCCTCATGAATGTCGTCAAACGTATCATGAATGCCGTTGAAAGACTCTTGAACGTGTTGAAAAGGTTCTTGGACGTCAACAAACCTGTCTTGGATATCTTTGAACGTCTCTTAAGCGTCTTAGAATCCCTCATGAATATCGTCAGCCTTATTACAAATGTCGTCGTAAGTCTCGTGAACGTTTTCGAACGTTAGTTGGACATCTTCAAACCGCTCGCGAATGTCTGTGAAAGCCTCTTGTCTTCGAATTTCTTGTGAATGCCTTCAAACGTCTTATGACCGTTCCGAAAGTCCTTTGAACGTCTCACGACCATCTTCAAACGTCTCATGACCATCGTAGAATGTCTTTTGAAGCTCTTCGAACCCCTTGTGAATGCCTTTGAAAGTCACGAGGGGTTTGTCGACGTCCAAGACACTTCCGAACATGTTCAAGAGACTCTCAACGACATTCATGATACGTTTGACGACATTCATAAGGGGCTTGAAGACTCTTACGAGAGACTTTCGAAGACATTCACGAGGGTTTCGAAGAGTTCCAAAATACTTTCTACGACGGTCACTGAGGGGGCTTGAAGACTCTTTATAGAGACTTTCAAACACGTTCACGAGGGGTTCGACGAGTTTCAAAAGACTTTATACGACGTTCATGAGACGTTTGAAGATGTTAATAGATCTTTGACGATATCCATTGTTACGTACCCAACGGTACCCCGGATAAACCGAGAGAAATATTATTATTATTGTGGGCTGCTCTGTTCGTCCCATACGGGCCCGAGTTTTCTGAGAGGATAACACGGGGTGGGGGGATGCCAGAATGAAATTTGACGCTTTCGATTATAATACGTTGGTTATTTATTAATACTAGCCGACTTACAATTTCGTTGACGCCTCTGCGTCGGTCCGCCTAAACGAGTACGCACACAACCACACCACACACACACACACTAATTTTGACATTATAAAACCTGTCGATCGATAACTAAATGATTTAGCGGCGCGGCTTTTTCTTATGTTATTTAGGTAGAACAGAATTAGATTTAATAATTTTGCGTCTCTATCGCGGCGGTTTCGACTTCGCACAAGTCTCACAGTCCTGTGCAACCACCTTTGCACCGTGTCCACAGGGAGATACTATCCACCTCCCAAGTGCAAGGGAATTATGGTTGCCGCGGAACGCTTTGTGCGCGAGTAGGGCTCCGTGCCCGGGAAGCAACCGAGGGACGCGGTACTCGCGAGACTGTTTTGACGACCGAAGACTGATGGACGTGACCCGTTAAGACGTGGGAGTCCGGGATCGCGACTTGCTTTCGATCGGAGTTACACCCCAACACCAGGATACTTCCGTGGCCAGATGGGAACTACCAATATCCACCGCCGCGGGACCGATGTTAGCTCGGTGGCTATCACTCCGGTGGGGGCTTTTGACAACGTCCACGGAAAGTTGCACGCTCCCGAAGTCCCACGGTCGAACTCCGCGGATCAGGCTATGCTCGATCAGCGGAATTCGGTCGGGTACATCCGGTCTAATTCGCAGCGTTCGACACTCGACACCGCACGGAGGCACAAGGCGACGGAGTCGTCGGAAAATAATGAAAGTTAAACCCGTTAATAAAACCCCAATCATTAATATTAATGAACAAAACATAAAAAGTTACGGACGTGACAACCACCCCCCCCCCCCCCCCCCCTCGTTAGGAATAGTCGACGTCCTCGTTGACAATTATCATTTCAAACATGTTAGTTATAATTAATTAACCCCGTATGTTTTATATCAAGAGATTACAAATATTGGCGCTAGTCCGGTGTTGTGGATTCCTCAAGGCACCTGTGGTTCTTGGCGAGGAACGGATCGCGGAGCCAGGGTTGGCGGACTCCGAATGTGCTGACAGGCGATCACGCTACTCGGCCCCGTTGCCGCAACGCTTGATTCTGCAGTACGATTCGTTACCTCAGCATAAGTTGGGGACTCTGTTTCGCTCACGTTTCCTCCGATTTTCCGTTGCGGACAGACCCGCAGACATTCGCCCACACGTGTGCATGCGAACATGAGGCAACCGCGCGAGAGGTAAAATCCAATTGCCAGTGCTAAGCAGGCCTGGCTGGCATAGCTTGCGACAGTGTGGTAATATCGGATGTCATCCGCTCGCCGGTGTTTTCCGATGTCGTACAGCCTTTTCTCGATAGCGTGCAGAGAGTCCCCCACAGGAAGGGCCCTCGGGTCTTGTCCTTCCGAGGAAACTGGGTCATCATGTCGGGTGGACAGAGGAGTCAGCAAGTCCTCCGTTCCTTCCGCCAGTAGTATCGGAGCGAGGACCGACACGTTGAGAGCGAGACCAGGCTGATAGTAGTACTGTTCTTGACTCGCATACACCCGTAGGCTGGTGAGGGTAGTCGTACGCGTCGTTCCGACACAATTAGGACGGAGTTGTAGTACTCCGGCCCCTTGTACGACTACTTCTCGCGGGGGCCTTCCCGAGCAGGCTATACGGAGGGTCGTCGGGCGAGAGAGAGAGAACAGCCATCCTCCTTGGGTTGGTAGATACGTCCAGTAGTCTGAGTGATCCGGATGTACTCTTACGTCGCAATGTTGGAACGCCTCAGCCGTGGGTTTCATAAACAATTGCACCTCGCAGACCTTGGATGAGGGAGCAGTCTGTATCGGCGTCCCGCCAGAGCAGATTAGACGGCGTCCGCTCTTCCTACATCCTGAGTGATACTCCCGGTCGGCGAGGAAGTAAGTACGGTGGTCACTGGCGATGGCGATATAGGGAGCCACAGGGAAGACATGGGCAGACCCTGTCCCATTGTTGAACGCTTGCGGCACCGGCCAGGCATGCATCCGGTAGAGGTCGTACGTAGTGCGGTCAAGTAGCGGGATGTGTGCTACGGTCAACACCTTATCCCGATAGGACAGTAGGTCCGTTTGGACTAGGGCCGCGAAATTTTCCGGGCGCAAGTGGTCCAGGGGGAGGGGGAACTCCACCCCTCCGGCGTTGAGCAGCACCTCCTTGGCCACGGCTGTTAGCTGGTCCTTCGTCACCGTCTCGGGGTCGAGTCGACCTTCGGCAGCCGCAGCAATGGTCCGAACGTACCGGGAACACGCGTCGATGTACCGTTCCAGTTTTGCTTCCACTCGATTGGCGTAGTTCGTGAGAGTCAGATTGTACTGGCCCAGAGCAGATTGGTTGGTCAAGGCCTGCAATTCCCGGTGCACCCGTGCCACTAGTCCATACACCTCGTTGACACGGCGGGTCTCCTCGGCGTGTTCTCGCTGAAGGGTTTGCAGGTGGGTGGATACGATGTGCATTTGCTGTCCCACAAACTGTGTGATCCGACCCTGATCGTGGAATAGCTTGTCGATCTGTCCCGTGATGTAATGGGCATCGTCCTCATTGGGCATCCCGAAAAGTGACTTACTCACGCTCCCGACGAATCCGAATGGAGCGGATCGCTTGTTCATCGTGGTGGGGGAAGGGGGCAATCGTACATCCGATCGGTCGGTTAGTTCCCATAGCTCGCCCACAAGATGCCTCGCGAGGGTGAAGCGAGTGAGAAGGTAGTCCTTCCGCAGCAGATGGTGACAGGCGAGGACAGTGTTATGTCTACGGCACTCCCTCTCTATGTTGCCGAGCTGTTCCTCGTCGTTCGGGAAGGACTCGGCAAACTTGGTAACTTCAACAAAGATGGTCATGCGCCAGTCTGCCTGTTGTAATTGTACCGGGGCTGTCCTCTCGAAGTACAGGCCCGGGCTGTCGGTGATGGAGGTGATTTGATGAGCTTCTTCCACTACCGACTCGGAGTGGGCGCAACTCAGCAGCAGAAGGACGGAGTAGAGGTTCCGCATCTAGACGTAACAGATGTTCCGGCGACTTATTCTAATTGACCATTCCTACACGTACGCTAGCTTAACCTTATCGACATGTTTGCGGAATCTCTCCCCACTTTCGGTTTCCAAAATGACGTTACTCCTATCCGTGATCGACTGTATAGTATAGGGACCGTGGTATTGGCTGTCGAATTTTCCCTTACGCGGCTCCTTTAGGACGTAAACCTGATCCCCTACCTTTCCATTAAAAGGACGGCATCCTCTGTCGTAGTAGGTCTTTGACCGTTCTTTCGAGCGGTTCAGGTTATCCCCGGCGATCTCGCGAATCTCTGATTGGCGCTTAACGAGCTCGGCGACGAAGGAGTTTAAGGTGAGGAGCCTGTCATCGGTCGGGAATTGGCTCGGCTGTCGTGCGGGTTTCCCAAACACGATTTCATGCGGCGTGAAGTTTGTTGCTTCATGCACGCTCGTGTTGTAGGAAAATTCGGCAAACGGCAGTAACCGGTCCCAATCATCGTATTTGTCAACGTAGTGCTTGATGTACTCCGCTAGCACGATGTGACTTCGTTCTAACGAGCCGTTCGTCTGAGGACGATACCCCGAAGCTGTCAAGTGATTTACCTTATAAATCTTTGAGATTTCGCGAAGCAAGTTGCTCGTGAAGGAAGTGCCTCTATCAGTTAAAATAGCTCGTGGAGCCCCGAATTGGTTATAAAGGCGACGAACAATCGCCTCCGCGATGGTTGCAGCCTTTAGATCAGGTATTGGCTCCGCGAGGCAGTACTTCGACAGCTGATCTTGCATTGTCAGGATATGCCTATTCCCATGCGGGGTGATAGACAGTGGCCCTACGGTATCTAAAGATACCTTGTCGAAGGTGTCTACTGGCGTGTCCGTTATGAGCATGGGCTCGCGCGTTTTTACACGGACGAGCTTCTGCTCCTGGCAGCTTTTACAGCGCCGAATAAAGTTTTGTACGTCGTTCCGCAGGGTGGGCCAGTAGAATCTCTCTCGAATCCGACGATATGTCTTTGTAACGCTCTTGTGGCCTCCAATGAGACTCGAGTGAGATTCCGTAATGATGCCCTCCCTGTCTTCGGGCGACGGCACCTTCATTTTTCCGTAGCACACAGCTATGGTCATTCTCGCGTCCGAGAACACAGAATGAAGCGCTGGCAAAAAGGTGTCTCGAGGCAGATCGTCGGTGAAATCACCATGCCGCGAAATTCGGAACGAGGGAGCCGACGCTAGCTGGATCACCCGTCTCAAATTTTCCAGACCCAATTTGACTTTGGAAGGATCGATAGGATCATAGTAACGGAGTTTCGCGATTACCGTATACACCTTATGTCGGCCGTATTCGGTGACGGCCACCTGCCCTAGTCTCAAATTCTTCGCCCTTAAGGACAACGGATCCAGGATACCCAGATCGGATAATAATTTTCCAATCGGAGTTACCAGCTCGCCGTCGGCGAAGGCGAAGTGGACATAGTTATCGCGCTTGCCCGTAAGGCAGTCACGATCACCAACAATCCGGGACTTCGGCTCCTCGATATTTCCGGATGGTTCCTCCTTTAACAACGCCCTAGGGCCGCTTGGTGTCAGAGGGGATCCATTATATGCCCATTCGGGTGCGATCCCTCGTTTCGCAGGGTGCGTCGAGGGGTCCACCAGGTTGAAGCGCAGCGATGATGACGGCAATGGCGGCTCCTGGGGTTTCGGGGAAACCTCGCTCCCTCCTTCTCGTACGGGGGATAGCCTCGTAGCCCTAGCATGCGACCCAGAGCCCGTCGGTGTACGAAGAGGAAGGGAGGGCAAGTGGGGCTCGGCCGGCTGGCCCGTAGCGCTCGTACTCTCCACCGCATACGAGGTGGGAGCGCGCGCCGGGTTAAGAGCTAGCTCCGGCGGGGGCATCGCCCTGTCTTGCTCGGAGAATAGCCGATCGAGCAGTGCCGACGCGGCCTGCGGAGAGGGTAGGGGCAGGCCTACATGGGCCGTGGCTTCCGCTCTAGCGGAGTCATGCAAAACTGTAGATGCTGCCATAGGGAGTTCCATAACCTCGCTCTCGTCGTCCGCTTCGCTGTCCCCCTCGGTCTGCTTCAGTGCATAGGGAGAAAGCTGGCTAGTCCTTTTCAGGAGTTCCTCATCGCTGGCCGGCTGAAATCTTTCAGATAACCGTGATATGCGACGACTAAGCTCCGCATCCGTTCCGTCCTCGCCAAAGGGGTCCAACTCGTTTAAGACGCCCTGGACCTCCTCGTCTATCTCTCTTCCCTCCGAGATATGGCCCGGGAGCAATATTTCTTCCTCGCCTGGAGAGAGGTCATCGGACTTGTGAAATCTAGCCTCGAGTTGCTGTAGCGATTCGTCAAATTTCGCAATCGAGTATTGTAGGGGGTCAAGGACCGTGATGTCTTTATCAGAGACCATTTCCTCTACGGGCGTGCTGTCTTCCGTATCGCTAGGAGGAGGACTGACTGCAACCACGTACTCGTACGACCGGGAGGGGTCACTCGTGGGTTGCGCGGGCGGGTCCTTTATTGGCCCGACGGGTGGTGCTGATGGTCGTTTTAGAGGTCGTTTTGGAGGGAGGAGCGGCGCGGGCAACATACTCCGGTGCAGTCGTTGTATCGGCCGCCCCTCTTCCCCCGAGCTCGCCCCGGATGTCTCCGAATATTTCGGGGCCGGCCGCGATGAGGTCGCGGGGGAGATTCGACGCCGCGTGCGGGTTGCAACGGCACTCACATCCAGAGGAGGAGGCAGCCTTCGATTCCACTGCGTCGAGGCTGACGTCGGATTCTTCGACGGCGGCGTCGGGTTCTGGGAATCGGAGCGTGCCCTGGGTCTCCCCTTTTGGATGGGAAGCACCACAGCCGCATCCTCCGTCCACTCGGAGTCGCTTGACTCCGAGGACAGCGGATCTATCGGATTCCGGGATAGTGCGTCAGCGTTCAGATTCAATCGACCTGGTTTATAAACAAACTCGTAGTCATAATTTTAAAGGCTCAGTCTCCAACGGACCAACCTCTTACCTGGATCGTTCACTGCACCGATCCATTTAAGGGGCTCATGATCCGAGATAAGTTTGAACCTCCGACCATACAGGTATGGCTGGAAATGCTCTAAAGCCTTAATCACCGCCAAGCACTCCTTCTCGGTCGTCCCATAATTCACCTCGGCGGGCGAGAGAATGCGAGAAAAATAGGCGATCGGTAGATCAAGCCCATCTCGCTCTTGGCCCAGGACGGCTCCGCTTGCATAATCGGAGGCATCCGTGGTTAGGGTGAAGGGATGGTTAAAATCGGGGTATTGCAGGACTGATTCCGTACACAGAGCCTTTCGTAAGTCCCGGAAACTGCGGCGCTGATCCTTACCCCAAACAAAACCCTTCCCCTTCTTGAGCAGATCAGAAAGAGGCTTTGCCCGGCCCGAGAAATTCGCAATGAATCGTCGATAGTACCCGGCGAGTCCAAGGAATTGCCGGATATTTTTCGCCGTTTTCGGACTCGGGAAATGCTTTACGGCCTCAAGTTTCCGCGGATCAGGTCTTACCCCATCTCGCCCGATTATGTGGCCGAGATAGCACACCTCCCGTTTGAGGAACTCACACTTATCGGCTCGAGAATCAGGTTTGCCTCCCGCAAACGAGTCATGAGGCGACGGACCTTTTTCCCGTGTTCTTCCAGCGATCGGGCGAATACTACGATGTCGTCAAGGTACACGAATAATTCGGCACCTTGCAGACCTCGGAGTACACTATCCATTAATCGCTGGAACGTGGCGGGGGCGTTCTTTAATCCCTCGGGCATTCGACCGTATTCATAATGCCCTTTGAGCGTAGAGAACGCGGTCTTCTCGCTGTCCCGAGCGTCCATGGGAATTTGTTGAAAGCCGCTCGCCAGATCGAAAGTCGAGAAATACCTTGCCTCGCCCAGCTGATCCAATATATCCAGTATATTCGGCAGTGGGTAGGCGTCAGAAATTGTTTTTTCGTTAAGCTTCCTGAAATCTATCACCATTCGCATCTGTGGCCGACCTTGTGAGTCGGGTTTCTTCGGTACGATCCATACCGGAGAATTGTACGGGGACTGCGAAGGGGTGATGATTCCATTATCGAGCTTTTTCTGGATCTGGGTATCGATTTCTTCACGGTGGACCGTGGGAAATCGATACTGCCGAGTGTTGATTGGTCGGTCGTCCATAGTGGGGATACGGTGGGCGACCAGGCTCGTACACCCAAGGCCATCTCCGGGAAGTTTAAATTGGGTAGGGTTTTGTTCGGCGATACTCAGAACGTGTTGACGCTCGAGTTCGTTCAACCCGTCCAATCGCAGTGCCGTCATTACTGCTGCAACGCGATCGTGCGGTGGCTCGGCGGTATTATCGGTTGAGTCGTCATCACTGCACTCTATGTTGCAGAATTCGAACGGGAGTATCTCTTGGGGAGATACCTCAATATCTATGTCGCGAGTTAAGGTATTTATCGCGAGCACGTGACATACACCGTTCTTTTGACAGACTAACGCATCCCCAATGTAAAGGCCGTCCTCTGTCACAATCCGCGGCAAGTATCCTTCTTGTACCGCGGGGTTGGTGACAGGGATAGCCAAGGGTCTTCGAGTTCGTGCCCGAATGGTTAGTATTCTCCTCGATGGAGGGTTATCACTTGACCGGGGGTGTTCAGTGTCGGAAATTAGGAACCGACGCGGTCGTATAGAATCACTTGCTAATACGAGAGCGTTGTGATGAAAGAAGAGTTCTGCTCTTTCGCGGCGGAAAAAGGGCTTACCGAGTACACCATTGCTTTCCGTTGCGAATTCGGAAACCACGTGGAAGATATGGCTTACACCGTTAATTGTTAGTTTAACGGTGCCCAAGGACCGCGGCTTCTCATTCGAAGGGCCCGTAAATTCACGCGATTTCGCGGAGTCATAATTGATGTCCCTCCGAAGGGCGCCAATTTTAATAAAATTGAGGGCCGAACCCGTATCGCAGTAAAAATTTTCAACCTTATTCCTAAGTTCGGGCGCCGACAATTTTATTACGGGGGACTCTACGTCCTCATCCGTTTCCGATGGCGAGCTCGGTCGCTCATCGTCCGCTTCGAGCCCTTCTTGAGGCTCTACTTGCGCTGGTCCCTGAACCTCACACCGGGATTTCCGGCTTGGGTGCTCATCGCGTGCGGGCAGGTTTGGCTCGCCGCCTCCCCGCGACGAGCCCCGTTGGAGTTTAAAGGCTCCGGGCTTGTCACGCGTGGTGGCTCGTCCCGACGCATGGATGGAATTCCTCCCCCTGCGTCGGAGAGTCGCCGTTTCATCCTGACCCGCGGGCAACAGCCGCAGCCACTTATCCGCGTACAACAATAGCGCTGGTTGCAGGCGTCGCTCATCTCCGGGCTATGCGAGGCCCACCGATTCCATGGGCAGCAAGCGCAGCCCGAACCGCGACCACAGCACCACCGCTTATCGCAGTCCCTCCTCCCTTCCCGAGGGTTGGGACTGGGGGACCTCGCAGGTGGAGACCTCCTAAGAATCCCGGCCGGCTGAGGGCGTTCCGGGTTCCATTGCTGAAGACGGGGAGGTGTCGATGCCCGCCGGTTGCGAGGTGAGGGGGAGCGTGATTGCGATTTCCTTGGTTCGCCTTGCGCAATTAACGCGAGGGTATCGCGATTCAAAGACCTGACCGCGGTCTTCGCGATAGGGTCAACCGGCTCCGTCGGAATATCGTAACCATAGTCTGACTTCCATGCGTTGCGTGCCAAACCTGCGAGCGCTTTGGTACGGTTATACAATCCCCGTACCGTTTCACCCTGATTTAAGCGTAATCGCATAAAATCCGACATACAGTCGTCGTAATTCCGCGAACGCGAAAGCCCTTCTTTTAAGACGGATGTTAGCTGCGTCATTGACGCGATTGTTTCTCCCTGGACACAGAGACGTGCCTCCCCTCGCAATTTGTTTAATACGCCGGCGATGAATTCTGGTTCCCTTTCCGGCTCAATAAAAGCCGCTGCGTGCGCGATATTTTGAAGGAAGTCCCGCAACGATGCGGAATTCCCATCAAAATCGGGAATACCCGCCAGCCGAGTTGAGAGATTCATGCTGCTGATGACGGCAGACATGTGTTCGATCGAGGTGGACATTACTTGGGACATATCTCCCGGCAGGGTTGGGTTTGCCATGACCGGTCGCGAAGGGATTTCGACAGCCAATGGGGCGCTAATTTAAATTCAATACAAATGAGGGAAAATAAAATTGTTTACGGATTTATTTATTTTCTATTATTATTATTTTTTTTTTATCTTTGAAAATTTAATAAATTTTGAAATATATAATATCGAAAGAAAATCAAGGATTAATCCGAACACGGAGGGAACACTGTTATTCGGAAACCTTACAATTACGAACAAGCGAGGATTCTGACACCGATCCTCTCAGAAAACCACCAGTAGCGTATCCCACCGCTGCCACCAAATTGTTACGTACCCAACGGTACCCCGGAAAAACCGAGAGAAATATTATTATTATTGTGGGCTGCTCTGTTCGTCCCATACGGGCCCGAGTTTTCCGAGAGGATAACACGGGGTCGGGGGATGCCAGAATGAAATGTGACGCTTCCGATTATAATATGTTGGTTATTTATTAATACTAGCCGACTTACAATTTCGTTGACGCCTCTGCGTCGGTCCGCCTAAACGAGAACGCACACAACCACACCACACACACACACTGATTTTGACAATATAAAACCTGTCGATCGATAACTAAATGATTTAGCGGCGCGGCTTTTTCTTATGTTATTTAGGTAGAACAGAATTAGATTTAATAATTTTGCGTCTCTATCGCGGCGGTTTCGACTTCGCACAAGTCTCACAGTCCTGTGCAACCACCTTTGCACCGGGTCCACAGGGAGATACTATCCACCTCCCAAGTGCAAGGGAATTATGGTTGCAGCGGAACGCTCTGTGCGCGAGTAGGGCTCCGTGCCCGGGAAGCAACCGAGGGACGCGGTACTCGCGAGACCGTTTTGACGACCGAAGACTGACGGACGTGACCCGTTAAGACGTGGGAGTCCGGGATCGCGACTTGCTTTCGATCGGAGTTACACCCCAACACCAGGATACTTCCGTGGCCAGATGGGAACTACCAATATTCACCGCCACCGGACCGATGTTAGCTCGGTGGCTATCACTCCGGTGGGGGCTTTTGACAACGTCCACGGAAAGTTGCACGCTCCCGAAGTCCCACGGTCGAACTCCGCGGATCAGGCTATGCTCGATCAGCGGAATTCGGTCGGGTACATCAGGTCTAATTCGCAGCGTTCGACACTCGACACCGCACAGAGGCACAAGGCGATGGAGTCGTCGGAAAATAATGAAAGTTAAACCCGTTAATAAAACCCCAATCATTAATATTAATGAACAAAACATAAAAAGTTACGGACGTGACACCATAATGGGTTTGAAGATGTTCGTGAGACGTTAAAGAGATAGTCGAAAACGGTAATAAGACGTTCGAAGGAATTCACAAGAGGTTCGAAGACGTGTAAGAGACATTTAAAGACTTTCGCGAGGGGTTTGAAGTTGTCCAAGAAACTTTCGAATACGTACAAGAGACTTTCGACGACATTCATAATACGTTCAAGGATATTCATGAGGGATTCGAAAACGCTTAGGATTGTTACGTCCTAGCACTCATGCCCTCCAAATATTCATATCTGGTACGAATTGTAATCATTATTAAGATTTTTTCCTCGCGCTAAACGCGCTCATTTGTTTTTCTTGCGGAACATATTAATCAGAACGACCCATATATGGTCGATTTCACTCAGAAACCCCGTTATATAAAATATTCATAAATTTATTTTTAAATTTAGCACGCGTATATCTACCCGTACACTTTAGGGACAATCAGTTCCCATAAATAACTTTACCGCTAAGCTTACCCGTATCTTCAGGGTCGAGCACATGGGTGCTCGGATTAACTTTACAAATAGCCTCATATACAAGTACATATCTGTTTTCCTGTACACTTTTTGGACACGCACATGGGTCCCCGCAGTACCATACCATGATGTCTCATATATACATACATATACACGTACTTGCATGCTTCAGAGACATATACGAGACTCCCTGGAGTCCCTCCTATAATAATTCCTTATGTCTATTTCTATGCATACTTTAGGGACATAAGTCCTCTAACTAACTTCAATGAATATATATATGTCGGAGAAGGAGCAGAAATAACTCGCCAACTTTGCGTTTTACGTGTAGGGCGCATGTTTTGAGCCATTAACGGAACATTTTTATTCAGTTGAACTTGAAGGATATAAGTATCCAAATATTTTTATTGACGGGACACGTCAACTCTTCTCGAGATCTCTCGAAAGAATCCTCTTCGTTCTTCTTTTCTTATTCAACAGATTCTTAACCAAATGAATGACGAAAAGCAACGACAGCCCTGTTCTCCTATCATCGACACGGCCAGACTGACTATCACACGTCCTCGTGTGTTGTATTTGCTTCTTCTGAAAATAAAAAAAAGCTTTCTTTTTTAGACTGCTCGGCCTTCCTGTTCTTATTATTATTTTAAATATAAAAAAAAGTGCTCTTTAACAAATTCATGAACTTTGAGTACAAAATAATGAGAATCCATCGGGTGACAAATCGTTGACAAAACCCCTTCATCATATAAATGATCATATTTTCATAAAATCAGGGACTATTAGAGTCTCCTTAAAAGACTACATTCTTTTCATGAGTCTTACATTCTTATTCAAAGACATGTAATCTTTACATAAAATTGCCAATTATCGATTGGACTTCACATTTTGATTGTATGACAACACGAGGTTGTCCACACGTCAACTCTTTAATACACAGTCGCCTCATGCGACACCACCACACCATTAGCCGTTACATTGCACCGTCTCCGCTCACCACAATGAGTTAGGTTCTTTGTGACTTGCAACTAATAAGCATAATGAATGTGTGCTTCTAAATCACGATCAAACTACGAGGGGAATGCCAATCATTTTCTGTTCAAATACTCTCAAGTATTTATCAACTACTCGTAATAAACAAGCACATCAAATAGCATGTCTCAGGAAATCGATTCAATAATGTTTTTTTTTTTTTTTTTTACCTGTAGTACAGAGTGACTCTTCAGAAGATTCAGCAAAGCAAATATCTAGTTCAGAGGGTACTGAGCAATCGGGGATTGCTCGAAGTCGGTCGTGAGCATATTTATACGTTCGATTACAATTTAAAAATTTTAATACGTACCGATCTCCATCTAATACTTCAGAAATGCGGACTGGACCTCTAAATTTTGAGTCCAATTTCGTTTGATATCTTTCATGATTTTCAATTAAAACGTAATCCCCAACCGAAAATTTAGAAAGATTTGCTTTTCCGGCGTCAAATCGAGATTTATCCATTTGGGCGTTAATCTCGATTTTATTGACTGCTTGCTCTCTGATTTCCGATAAGTCACTTCCTTTTTCATCGTCAGTTATCGGTATTAAATTTAATGGTCTAGCTACACGACCGATCATTAATTCGAGAGGGGTAGTCTTGGTCACTCTACTGACAGTACAGTTCATTGCCAGTTGAATCTCTCCAAGAGAATCTTGCCATGATCTAGCACGATCCACTTCCACAGAAGTGAGCATATTTTTGAGTGTACTCATAACACGCTCAACTTGACCATTACCCCGGCTAGTACCAGTAGCAATCAAATGAAGGTTGATGCCGTGAGAGTTACAAAAATTGCGAAAATCTCTATTAGCAAAGCATCTTCCCTGATCAGCAATAACGCGAACCGGTGCTCCAAATAAAGTAACAATTGACTTTAAGGCTGTAATAGCACTTACAGCGTCGACATGGAGAGAATGGTGAAGGCAAACGAATTTGGTAAAGGTATCAATAAAGACAAAAACATATTCTTTAATATTATTTTTGCCATTGAGTTTTCCGGTGACGTCGATATGGAGAGTATGCCAAGGAATACTTACTTTCGGAATTGAATGTAATTCAGCTTGAATTTTATCGGAAGAAGATTTCGAAATTCGACAAGTGATGCAGTTTTCAACAAATTTTCGAACATATTTAGACATGTTAGGGAACCAATAATGTTGGTAAGTTTTCTCCAAAGTTTTGGCCCATCCCAAATGAAAAATTGACTCGTGAACATGATTTATTATAGACCACTGGAAAGCTCTCGGGATTATTGGTAAAATATGCGTTTGATTATTTCGCTGTATTTTTCTGAAGAGCATTCCCGATTTAAGCTCATATGTTTTAGAAACATTTGGGTCAAGTTGATCGTTTTCCAAATTGGAAATAAGATCACGAATTTCTCTATCTTTCTGTTGTTCCGCTTGCAGCCATTTATCAGAAATTTGGGTGAAATTTATACGCTTTTGCTCAATTGTTTGGACATTTCGTTTGTTATTCTCGGGTAAAGGATTTCGAGAAAAGAAATCTGCGTGAGCCAAGTTTTTTCCCTCTCGATAAACGATGTCAAAGTCAAATGACTGCAAAAATGCCCACCATCTATAGACTCGTGGAGTTAAATCGAGTTTTGTTCGAGAAGCCTTGAGAAAATTACAATCTGTAACTACTGTGAATTTCCTCCCTTGCAAATAACGACGGAAATGTTTAATAGCATTTACAACAGCGAGAGTATCCAATTCGTATGAATGATATCGCGATTCTACTTCGGTTGTTCTTTTACTAAAGTAGGCGACAACATGAGCTTTTCCATTGACTTTTTGGATGAAAACTGCACCATAACCAACAGAGCTAGCATCTGTATTCAACTCTATTGGCAAATTTGGATTAAAGATCATTAAAAGAGGAGAGCTGGTTAATCGAGAGATTATTTTTTGTCGAACTTCTTCAAGGTCTGGTTTCCAATCAATCTTCCCCTTTTCATTGGTGAGTTTATACAGAGGAGCAGCAAGTTTAGAAAATCCCTGTATGAACTGCCTAAAATAAGAGGCAAGTCCAATAAATTGTCTAAATTGAGTAGCAGTTTGAGGAGGCGAAAGTGCAGTTAACGCAACAATCTTGCGAGGGTTTGGTCGAATTTCTCCTGCTGAAACCTCATATCCAAGAAATTCAATTTTAGTTTTTAGAAATGAGCATTTCTTTAAAGTAATTGAAAATCCAGCCTTAGTTAAAGCTTCCTAAACGATCTCAAGCTTTTGAATACCCTCGATAATTGTCTTTGATGGAATGAGAATATCATCCATATAACAAATAACAGAGGTATTTATCAAGTCTCCCAAAGCTTTGTTGATTGCTCGCTGAAAAACAGAAGGTGCATTTTTCAAACCAAAAGGCACCGCCAAACATTCATATTGCCCATCGGGAGTAACAAAGGCAGTTCGTTCGATGGAATCTTTATGAATGGGAATTTGGTGGAAACCGTTGGCCATATCAAGGGATGTGAAATAGTTTGCACTTCTTAATATATCTATTTGGTCAGCAATTAGTGGAAATGGATATTTATCAGCCACCGTATTATTATTCAGCTCCCGATAGTCAGCGCACATTCGGTCAGAGCCATCTTTCTTTTTGACGAGAATAATAGGACTGGCAAAAGGAGAACAGCTGGGCCTGATAATATTCTTCTCTTGCAGTTCTTTGATTCTATCTCGCACTGTTTGGCGTTCAATAGGCGAAAGGCGATAAGGCCGTCTTTGCACAGTTCGATTAAGATCCATTAAACGGATTTCAAGTTGTCCAGTCGTTACTCTAGAATCAGGTATTCCTATGACAAAAGTTGAAGAAAATGTATTCAAAACATCTATTAAAAGATGTTTGTCAAGGTCAGAAATGTCAGTTTTTACTTCGCTGAAGTTTGGTAAACTGGAATCTACTTCGCAAATATGGATCCTCGGTATTCTTTTCAAAATTAAATTGTCAACCGTCATTTCCACTGAGTAGCCAAGACCTAATATTTCTCGTCCAATAAGAATTCCATTGCTAAGAAAATTATCATGAATCTCATGAAATAAAACTTCCAAGCAATGATCATTTATAGTCACTTGCGACAAAATTTGAGTGATACTTTGACTACAAGACGGACCTATTCCGGCAAGAGTGACCAAAGTGTGTTCACGTTTTCCTGTAAATTTTTGTGCAATACTCTCTTTAAGGGGGGATTGTCTTTTTTTTCGCAAAATTTACCGCTTTTTGGGAATTTTTTTGTGAAGAAAGTATACAACGGAAAACTTGTGAAACTTGGCATATAGTTTTATTGATCTGTTTACTACATACAAAAAAAATTTTAAACAATTTCATCAAAAAATCCGCCTCCCGCCCCCCTCGACGCGCGATGGTCCTTTTTTGATGGTGTGCACGATTACAGCCTTCACGTTCATCCTGCAATAAAATCCCAAAAAGCATTTTACTTTAGACACATATATCTATCGTTCGATGAAGGGAAAAAATTGATCGATTTTTTGTTATAAATAAAAAACTATTAAACGTATTGCTTTTTTGCTTCATCAAACGATAAAAGGATGTCAGCTGAGCATTCTGTCCAAATTTGAAAGCAATCGGTTGAATAGTTTTTGAGAAATAGTGCACACCAGTTGTAAAAAAGCTGTTTCGAGAAAAACCCGTTTAAAGTTGTGAGTACAGTTTATGGGATATATCGAGTACTTACAGTATTTTTAATCTAATCTGCTATGCCAGGGCCATACAGGATGCCTTCCTCGGCTTCGAACAACTCATTCAGTGAAGCAGTTTCGCTTCTGCGTCTTGTTCGAGTCTCTTTCGTTGCTTCGAGGCTGCGTCTTGTTGACCTCTCTATACGCTGCTTATCTCGCGCATCGACGAATATTGATGCTTGCTGGCCAGCGACGATTCCAATCGTCGTCATTGTTTTAAGGACTGCTGTAAGGCCTTCGTTTAAAAACCCTGCGGCCAAATAAGCCGCGATGTCGATCGTTTTCGCGCCACAGTGAAGGTGTTTAGGTGCGAATCGCCAAACGGTTGCGTTGAAGCTTTCGTTGTTGTTTTGAGTATCGCCACCTAAACACCTTTCCAGCAAGTCTCTCGATGACAAATCAATGTAAATCGGCTTAATAGCATTCGCGACGTCTTCATGCAGTGGAGCTTCGTGATCAAATTCGTCCAGAGTTTTTTCGGCTTCGGCAATGCGCCATTTGCACCAGCTTTGTGACCCCGCGGGACAGTACATATGCTGAGGATTTTCATTCTTCGAGATCTTGTAATAGAACGTTGCCCACACAGCATTGTACATCTCATCAACAGTATCTGGATGTCTTCTGATAGCCAAACCGTAGAGAATTGTTAATTCTTTTATCAATTTATCGGTTAATTTTCCTTTTCCTCCAAGTTTTTTCGTTTTTTTACCTTTTCTCAGTCGCGAGCCCATACGCTTCTCAACGTGCCCGACGCATTCCTTTTTCTTCACGATCAAATCATCGCCGTAAGGTTTGTCTTCCAACAAGGCTTTGAATGTTTTCGTGTCGCCATCGCCAATGTATTTCGCGTACCGTACTTCATGCATTTCCCGAGATCGTCGGAACATGTCTTTGATCGCGTCAACTTCCATCTTTCCAGCTGACCCATCGTGATTTGCCGTACATTCACTACTGTGTTCTTCGAACCAATCGTCGTATTCTTCGGTACCGGATTTTGATTGCCACCATTTACAAGCGTGACAGTAAGACGATTTCACAACAAGGTCAACCACTTTGCTTGAATGTTTGCCGATGAGTGTCGTGATTCCAAACAAGGAACTATATCCTCGCTTTGTCCATGTTCCGTCTCCCGACACAGAAATATCTGTCTCTGGATTTCCGTGCTCAGCATTCTTCGCTTTCTCTTCTTTCACTGCCTTTTTCGCACACAGCTCCCATACAGCTTTGGCTCCACTGTAAATGTTCTCCGAGGAGGCATAGTACAAGGTTGTGCTGAAACCTTGGGAAATATCCATCAAGCCACAAAATAAATTTATACCCTCTCTGCCTACTCCCAATAGTCTCATCACAAAAACCATTCTCCGGTTTATCTCACACGATTTGTCATCGACGAGAGGACAGGAATTAATATATTGCACACGACACTTGCACTGCACAATTATTTTAAAACCCAAGCCGCGAGAACTGGATTCGCCAAATTTGATCGGTCCTTTGCATTCCTGACATATTACGAGTTGCGAGATTGCAGAGAAAACCGATAGAAACGCGATAATGCGATATCCATGACCCGGGTCCGTAATTATTTCTTTGTCTTCCGCTGTCGACAGTTTCTGGGCCGACGTACTTGCAAACGTCGTTTCCGTTTCTCGGGTGTGAATATTCCCAACAAATTTCCTTTTTTTCGGTCTAGCAGCACGACTATGAGTATCACTTCCCTGTTTTCGATCCATGATATATACGTCTGTTACCAGTAAACTATCGTTCGAGACTGAGCGACTCTCCACCGAATATTTCGATCTCGCACGACCGTTAGGACTCGTCCTTCATTGAATTAAATGCCTATTGTATGCTGTCCCGTTATTTTTAAGGTCCGCCGAGCAACAGATTCGGGCAGCTGCCGGGCGCGCCGACCCCTGCCGTGTGACATCGAGCGCGCGGCCACTGCGAGTCGACACGCAGGTATAAAATCGCTTATAACTTTGCCATTTTTGAGAATTTTAATTCGAAATTTTGCACACATATTCTCAACACTTTGAAGAATATGAAACAGCGGTCAGCGAAAAATCGATTTTTTTGTCGAAAAAAAAGAAAATCCCCCCTTAATCAGAGAGCATTCAGCACCGGAATCAAAGCAAAATGAAAACTTCTCACCGGAATCTAGTAGTTCGCCGATAACTGGTTGAATTGAGCATAAATTAACGCGACGCTCCATTTGACCTTGAGCAGGGGTATGTTTGTCAGAACCAGAAAGCTTTTGCAGTTAGTAGAAATATGCCCGGCTTCTCCGCATTTGAAGCATGTCACAGACGATTTATTTGCAGAGAAGGGTATTTTCGTGGAAGCATTCTCTGAGTTGTCCGAAATGAAGTTCGTTGAACGACTTCGACATTCAGAAATTCTATGTCCAATTTTTCCGCAGTTGAAACATTTCAGAGAAGATCTTGATCGTTTTGGGTCGAACGACGAGCTCTCTTTTGCTTGAGAAAAGGGAAAAACCCTTTTTCGGTATTCCGCAGCCATTATTTCTTGTTGTAATTTGCTTCGAGAATTTATTTCTGACGTGAGGGCTAATCGGTTCAAACGTGGGTCTAATTGAGCCACATGAGCCAGCACGATAGAAACAGCAATTTCTTCTTTGCTCATCGGTCCGAGTCGTGGTATGAGTGTGTTTAAAATTCGGGTTGAATATGCGGCGAAATTTTCCTCTTCATTTGGCTGACCGGAATTCGAGGAAATGAATGTTGCCGCAGGAGTCTCAACAATTTCAAAACGAGAGAGTAAAATATTTTTAAATTCTCCCCAGGTCATTCCAGCAATACTAATCTGAGGAAACCACGACGCAGTGGATCCTCTCATTACTTTGCTCAAAGCAATGATTAATTTGCTTCCTCGAAGCTCCTCTTCTTGCATGCACAAGCTGGCTGTCGAATGCCAAGCACCAGCATTTACATCACCTTTGTCAGGGTTAAATTCAGGGAAAATAATTTCGGGCGAATTAGCTGGAGGACCACGGATCGATTGTATTATCTCCATCATGTTCTTGTTTTGATTTTCAATCATAACTCTCCATCGGTCTTCGGATAAATTTTCATTCTGTCGAAGACTTCGATTTTGAGAGGTTGATGGCTTCATATCTCTCGGTAATCCCACTTCTGATGTCGGAGAAGGAGCAGAAATAACTCGCGAACTTTGCGTTTTACGTGTAGGGCGCATGTTTTGAGCCATTAACGGAACATTTTTATTCAGTTGAACTTGAAAGATATGAGTGTCCAAATATTTTTATTGACGGGACACGTCAACTCTTCCCGAGATCTCTCGAAAGATTCCTCTTCGTGCTTCTTTTCTTATTCAACAGATTCTTAACCGAATGAATGACGAAAAGCAACGACAGCCGTGTTCTCCTATCATCGACATATATATACATACTCTAGGACCTCAGAGTCCTCATGTACCATTCGTATACTCATATGCATACTTCGAAGGCATAAGTCCTCGGAATAACATTAACGAATATCTATACATATATACACATATACGCTCTCGATATGCTTCAGGGACATGTACCCGACTCCCGAGGCAATAATCGGAACATATCTACTTTCATGCATACTTTGGGGACAAAAATCATCAAAGTAACACGCATAGAATATACATATATATATACATAGTCGGTGACCTCCTGGGACATCCAAGAGAGTCTCCGGAGTACGAATAATAATATTAATACCTAAACTTACATTTATATTTCGGGGACATTCACGAGTCCCCGAAATAGTATCCAACATATATATGTATATTCGTGTTGGCCATAACCCAATGGTCCTAGAAATAAGGAATATTGTCAAATCTATATTATGTATATATTAGGGACGCGAGTCCTCGAATAACCCGCGAAACTGTTCCCACGCGGTCAGCTTCATCGAGAGTTTTCTCACAGACCTCCTGGGAGCCTGGTCACCACGTAGTCAGCAGATCCTGCCGAAAACGAAAAATATTAATGTCATTGCCCATGTATAACTCGAGAAAAATAACGTTATCAGTGCTAATAATCGGTTACATAGGGACCGAGCTTGAGAGCGAGAGTAATGACGCCAAGGCTCAGAGACAAAGAGGGCGAGGGTACATATTGCGCTCCGGGAGCTGGCCAGTCAGTTCTGTCCGGTCTCACCAACAGCGCGCATTGCAGAGTCGACGCTCTGAAAACCGGTACATTCATTTTATCTTATATTCTTTTCGAGTTTACCCCGGTCTCTTCGACAGTGTAACTATAACTCTCTGCAAAACCGGTATTAATTGTTTAAATAAAAATATAAGTAAAAGGAAACATAACACGTCAAACACTGCAACGAATAACTTACGAAATTTATATTATTTGCTTCATTCAATGTAACTACGCTCATTTACGTGTAAAATACACAATTGTCTATACGCCCTTCGATTTCTTCGCGCTATTAAAATCACGCAAAATACGGCGACCTCGCAAAGGTGTAACATTTTGCGAGCAAATGATTAAAATATGTATGCCTGTCGTTCGTGCGTGAAACCACGCAACGAACAAATCATCGTAGCGCATTTCTTTTTCTTTCTCTCTCTCTCTCTCTCTTCCTCTCGCTCACGCCATTTTTCCTAACGCGCGTAGTTAGTCTCACCCATAAAACCATACCCGTCCAAAATTGGACAAATCTCGAAGTGTTTTACGAGGCTTGGGAAAGTTGACGCACAAACACGCCACATCCGCTGTCTCGCCGTAATCTGGCAGGTTAGCGACTGGCACGGTAAACCCGGTGCTTAGTGTTCGGACGTCGATTTCCCTCGACCGTGACATTTGTATTCGCGGCTGGCCGCCAATCGCCGTAACCGGGCGGAGGTGGAGCCAGACGTAGAGAGTCGGCGGTGCCGTAATCTGGCACGCACTAGACTCGCTCAGCGAACTGATTTTAGTTTCATATTAATCTGTACCTATGCGTTAGTCGAGTTCGTTTCCCGATACATTCGCTCAGCAAATAAAATACCACATCTGTCCAAAATCGGACGTATACCCAAGGTATTTTCCAAGGAATTCGGAAGAGTTGCCGCACGAACACGCCTCACCCGCCGACCCGCCGTAATTCGGTAGGTCAGCGACTGGCACGGTCACACCGGTGCTTAGTGTTCGGGCGTCGTCTTCCGTCATTCTCAACATTCGTTCTCGCGGCTGGCCGCCTATCGCCGTAACCGGGCGGAAGTGGAGCCAGACGTAATGAGTTACGGCGGTGCCGTAACCTGGCACGTCTGGCACTAACTCAGCGGTTCAAATAATTATCAAATCTATATATGTATATTTTTATTTCGATGCGAACGTATCCCTCATAAAATTGATCCAGTCCTCGTAGTCACTGACTGCTCCCAAAAACATCGGCATCCCCGGGCCATCGCATTCGTACGAGCACCGGGTACCCGTCTGGGCAACGACAGGTCGGATCGAGCTGGAATATCTTGGCGATTCTCGAACAAATTCGGTCACACGGTCGAGTAATATTGACTGGCTACACACCGCCGCTCTTTCTCACCAAGGTAAGCACCATTTCACGCTACTTTCTTATTTGCTTACCTGTCGCTCAATGCGTTAAATTATACACCAACGACTTTACCAAGCGCCTATCCCGAGTGGGCACATTCCCGCTTTAAACATGGCGCTTTTCTTCTCCGACGGTAACTTACCGTCACATAAGTCATATACGACTTGTTTCATTATAATCCGTACGTTCGTGGCACACTTCCCATTCGTAAATTCAAATCGTGAAAGGTAAATTAAAAGACGATCATTTATCGATTAAAAATGGGACCCACGACATAACAAGAGACTTCCAAAGACATTCACGAGGGGTTTGTCGACATCCAAGACACTTCCGAACTCGTTCAAGAGACTCTCAACGACATTTATAATACGTTTGACGACATTCATGAGGGGCTTGAAGACTCTTAAGACAGACTTTCAAAGACATTCACGAGGGGTTCGAAGAGTTTTAAGAGTCTGTCTACAACGTTCATGTGACATTTGAAGATATTCGTGGGACGTTCAAGAGCCTTTCGCATACGTTCATGAGACTTTCGACGCCATTTGTAATAACTTTGACGGTATTCATGAGGGATTCTATGACGCGAAAGAGACTTTCAAAGATATCCACGAGCGCTGAGTTGAAGTCCAAGAAACTTTCGAACACGTTCAAGATTCTTTCAACGGCATTCATAATACTTTTGACGACATTCATGAGGGGTCCGAAGACGCTTAAGAGAGACTACCAACGACATTCGCGAGGGTTTTATCGACATCCAAGACACTTGCGACCACGGTCAAAAGACGTTCAACGACATTCATAACACGTTTGATGATATTTATGAGGGGCTTGAAGACGCTTAAGAGAGACTTTCAAAGACTTTCACGAGGGGTTCGATGAGTTTCAAAAGACTTTCTACGACGTTCATGAGACGTTTGAAGATGTTCGTGAGAAGCTCAAGGGATATTTGAAAACGTTTATAAGACGTTTGACGACATTTACGCGAGGTTCGAAAACGCTTAGACACTTTTAAAGACCTTCAAGAGATCTTGGACGATATCCATGATACGTTGGAAGATGTTTGTGAGACGTTGAAGAGATTTTCGAAAACGGTTATAAGACTGTCGTTGGCATTCACAAGAGGTTCGACGACGTTTAAGAGACTTTCAACGACTTTCGCGAGGGGTTTGTCGACATCCAATTTCGGTTTTGCTGGAATTGTAGGGGTTTGTTTGGGATTTTCCCCCAAACAATTCCAGCAAAACTCAACTTCAAGTTCGGTTTATGGATATCGTCGAAGGTCGCATTATAAACTCGACAGCCTCTCGAGCGTCTTCAAACCTCTTGTGCATATCTCAGAGAGTCTCTTACGCGTCTTCGAACACCTCATGAATGTCTTGAAACGTTGTGTGAGTGTCGTCGAAATTCTCGTAAATGTTTTCGAAAGTCTTTTAAACGTATCGCGAACATCTTCAAACGCCTCATGTACGTCGTCGCAGGTCTCTTGAAACTCTTCGAACCCCTCGTGAATGTCTTTGAACGTCTCTCTTAAGAGTATTCGGAATCCTCATGAATGTCGTCAAACGTATTATAAATGCCGTTAAAGGACTCGTGAACGTGTTCGAAAGATTCTTGGACGTCAACAAACCGCTCGTGGATATCTTTGAAAGTCTCTTAAGGGTCTTAGAATCCCTAACGAATATCGTTAAACATATTACAAATGTCGTCGAAAGTTCGTGAACGTTTTCGAAAGGCTCTTTTCTGAAAGGCCACGGTTTCTGAAAGGCCACGAACATCTTCAAATGTCTTATGAACGTTGTAGACAGTCTCTTGAAACTCTTTGAACCGCTCGTGAGTGTCTTTGAACGTCCCTCTTCAGAGTCTTCAAGCCCCTCTTGAATGTCGTCAAACGTATTATAAATGTCGTCGAAAGTCTGTTGAACGGAAGTGTCTTGGATGTCGACCAACACCTCGTGAATGTCCTCGTGCAGTCTCTTAAGCGTTTTCGAATCCCTCATGAATGTCCTTGAACGTATTATGAATGTCGTCGAAAGTCTCTTGTACGTATTCGAAAGTTTCTTGGACAACTTCAAACCCCTCGCGAAAGTCTTTGAATGTCTCTTACACGTCTTCGAACCTCTTGTGAATTCCTTCGAACGTCTTATACCGTTTTCGACTATCTCTTTAACGTCTCACGAACATCTTCAAACCCATTACGGATATCGTCAAAGATCTGTTAAACGTCTTCGAAAGTCTCTGAACGTGATCGAACTTCGCGCAAACGTCTTCAAACGTCTTATGAACGTTTTCGAAAGTCCATTGAGCATCTCATGAACATCTTCAAACGTCTCCTGAACCCCGTTATATAAAATATTCATAAATATATTTTTAAATTTAGCACGCCCATATCTACCCGTATACTTTAGGGACAAACTGTTCCCATAATAACCTTACCGCCCAGCTTACCCCTATCTTCAGGGACGCGCACATGGGTGCTCGGATTAACTTTACAAATAGCCTCATATACACGTACATATCTGTTTCCCTGTACACTTCTCGGACACGCACATGGGTCCCCGGAGTACCATTGTTACGTCCAGGATTTTTGTGTCGGATAAAAAATATTTTAACCCGACATTGATTTTTGATCTTAATATAATTTTCCTTTTATTTTCAGGGAACGGACGCCAGCCTTAAGATCCTGCATTTAGTTGGGGATGCGCCCAACAGGGATGAGGATCAGCCACGATCCAATCGGTAAGAAGTTATCACTCGCCAGAATAGAGTAGTCGGTAAAGAAGAAAGGAAATGGTAACGTGTACATGCGACTTACCCTTAGGAGCGGCGGTGCGTAGCGGGTGTATCTGGTGAGGTACGGATCACTCGGATGAAACCTCGGGAGTCGATGAGGACGAGTTCCTGGTTGGCCGGAATGCTAGAAACGACAACTGGTCTCGGCGAACTCTGCTTAGCCGACCGTGGAGATGAACTCATGAACGACGTGGGGCGCGTTGTCGATGAGGAAGGTCCCTAGTCGAGGGTGATGATTTCGGGTTCTGCTGTACCCACAACAGTTGAAGCTTCGGAACCACTGACGTTGATCGATGGAGACACGAGGCGGATTCCTTTGGTGTCGATTAAGAACACTTTTGTTTTGAGAGGAACGATAGAGATCACCTGCGGTAACTTGGTCGCGGATTGGCGAACGAGATCGCGAACTGCGCGTTTTTCGTGAGATAAATTATTACCTCGATTTGGCAGATCCGGCTTATTAGCGAGCCTGGCGTAAAAACAACGTTCTTGGAATTTGTGTCCTCCGCGTCTTCTTGGCATCTGTACTTTATTTCGCTCGTGGGCTATTGATTTTTAGTTGGTTGATCAATTGTCTCGGAAAAACAAAAATAAAATAAATGTCGGTACTTGACGTGCTAGAGGACAACACAGTCTCGTCCGATGGAGAGAATCGATCAAACAATAAATCAATAGTCAAAGAGAGCTTAATGAGGGGGAAACGATATTCTGAGAGCACGAGGAGTCACTTGAGAATTCATAGAGCCGAGGCAAAATACTTGGTTAACGATCTGACACGGGATGAACTGTGACACGGCTATAATGCTCTGATTCAGAACTAATAACGAGATAACTTGGTCGCATAATGATTCGACGCGGAGTAACTTCGTTACAAAATAATAAGTCGTTTATCGATTCGACACGGAGTAACTTCTTCGCGGTTGTCGCGAGAGAGGATAGAAAATAGTTGACAAATGGGGAGAATGAAAAGAACACTTGGTTGATGTTCACCTCCCACAATATATTGTTACACAACTTTTAAAAAGAAAGAGCCTCAAAATTACAAAATGACGATGACCGATTTTCCAGCGTGCGGGTCCGACGTGCACACGGCGAGCGGAGAAGCGCGGCTGACTGGTGGAGAGACCGGAAAACTGCTGAGCTGCGGACAAGCCGGCTTTTTATTGGGCCTTTGGCGACGAGGAGCGGTGCACATGCGCTGTAGAGAGGAGATGCCGACGCCGATGTTCCTTCTCGCTTGCTCTTACAGCGTTATATGGGAATTTTGACGATAAATTTATTATTACTATTTTGTCGTTATATGAACGTTACAAGGAATGATTATAAATAAGTTTACAGGTAAGTATTGATGGTTTGACTGACGGTAAGTCAATATTTTAATTTATCGTCAGTCTTACAATTTGTTGTAACATTCGGTTTTGAATAAAGAATATGACTTTATATAAATCTGTTCGTTATTAATATTTTTCCTCCTTTAGCTCGTCGTGGAATCGGACTGGATATAATATTTTAATTGTTACAAGCGAAGGTAGTGCGCTTCTTATTTATTGTCGTTAGAGAAAAATACATAAATGCTGATGAATTAAGCATGTTCTTCGTGTATAAGCGTCGCGTGTAACAATTATTCGAATTAGTTATTAGTTAGAACAAAATGCGAATTTGTTTATTTAGAATAATGCGAAAGTTCGTAGCACTTTTGTTCTTCGAGATATAATTGTTATAATGGATAATAATATGTTGTGAGTAATATATGTATTTAAATAAATGGGTAGTATATTCGTGAATTGTTTATGACGCAGAGTATGTAATAATGGTCGATAATATTTACTGTTCGTGTTAGTCGGCGTGGAGAAAGTTTATAACTTTTATAAAGCAGGATTACAATGTTCATTCTTTATTAATAGTTGCGATTATAATTATACGTTTGTTTATGTATATAATATTTGATTCCATTAATAATATTGCTAATTGTATTATAACAGCGTTAATTATTTGTTGAATAAGGAGTTTTATTAATTAAAATGTTCGTGAATTTATTCCTGCATATTCTGTACGTGGATAATAGTAATAATATTGATAGTGATGGCGCGGCCAAGACAAAGGGGTCAAAGGAATGATATGCAATGATAATGATGATAATAACACTAGCGCGTGGTACTTGTGCATGGGGGATAAAGGAGTGATACGCGATACTTTTCGTTGGAGCGGATGTTTAGTCTGGAGATATTGGTGAGGTGACAGAGATTTGATTATCTATTAATTAATTCTTAGGAGCCGGCGTATGATATGATATTGTTTAAATGATTATTTCGTAGAAGCCTACGTGCGGCTCGTGGGACGCGTCATGGCGGCGCGTCGGGAAACGACGCGACGAGTGCGAGAGAGATAGACTGAAAGATACACGTGGGCATGGAAAGTTTTCGGAAAAAGATCTGGACAATGTCATCTATTATATACTTGAAATTGTAAACGTTGGGAAAAGTACTTATGCAGTAAAAGAACGTTCGTTCACTTCGTGGGGTAATAAACTAATTCGAGTGGCTTTCTGGAAAATGTCGAGAAAGGAAATGCTCGCTCGGCTCGGGGCAATAAAGCAATTAGAGAAAAAGTCACGTAGCATCCATTAGCTATAGGGGCCGTGGGTGAGAGAGAGAGGGGGTTTGGTAAAGCGTGAGTGAAACAAGGATAGCCTTTATGTAAGGGCGGCTCGTGGGAATATGACCTACGTCGCGAGACCGCGGGGAGTGATTCGGGGGGTCACGGTTCATGACGCGCGTTCGCGGAAAGGTAATCCGCGAGGCCGCAGATTGTATCGCGAGTCCGAAGAAATCCATAGGGATGTAACTCGCGGGGTCGCGGACTATGTCGGGGAACCGCGGGATTGTAATCCGCGAGGTAGCGGATCGTGTCGCGGAACTGCGGAAACAGGGCTCGCGGATCGCGAATGGGAGATTCCTTGATCAGGGTTACATAGTGACCGAGGAGTTGTTCGAGGGTGGGCGTAGACGTGTGTGAAGCAAGAAGGCGGAACAAAGATGGCGGAACAAAGATGGCGGAATAAAGATTCGGGAATAAAGATGGCGGAATTGGTCTCTTCGCGGAGTGCGAGAGAGAGAGAGAGTGTAAGTCTTTACGCAGCGCGCTAGAGGGAGACGGAGGGCGAGAGGGAGTGCGCGTGAACGCGCGAGCTCGGCGCGCTAGCTAGGGAAAGCAAATAGAGAAATGCTAAAGATAATGCGCTCGTCATAATAAAACAACAATAACATTACTAACACTTTCGGAAAAATATTCCTATAACTTTAATTATAATATGTATATATATATATATGTGTGTGTAAACATATGGAAAAATATATATGTATATATACAGGGTGTCCCATTTTAATCTTACACCTGAATTTTCTCGAAAAATATTGCTCGGACGAACTATTGTGTGGAACAAAACTTCTAGGGATTGAAGGAGGACGTGTGAAAAAAAATTATTTGAGGAGCCAAAATTCAAAATGGCGGCGTTACACAGGCTGACATGTTTTTTTCAAACGGGAACATAACTTTTTTTTATTGCCAAAAAATTTGTCAGCTGAAAACTAAAAACTTTTGTTGAAAAAATTTTTTGATAAAGTTCATAGTTTTCAAGTGAGAACATCATTTTCAATTATTTCAGATGGATCCACGATTTGTGTGTGTGTGTGTGTGTGTGTGTGTGTGTGTGTGTGTGTGTGTGTGTGTGCGCGTGTGCGTGTGTGCGTGTGTGCGCGTGTGCGCGTGTGCGCGTG
>OX632367.1:6439402-6459402 GCA_951751655.1 Ophion costatus
AAAAACGATCCAAGGATGGGTCTGATGGAAAATCGGGTGGAACAGCGAGGTCGAGTTCAGGAGGGAAATCGAGCGTGATATCCGGAAGGGTTCCTGGTGAAAGGAGGGGAGGGGGTACACTGGAAGGTTCCTCCGCGTCCATCGGTTCGGAAGGTAAGTTTCGTTCCGCTTTTTCGTTCGACTACGTTTGTTCTTAAGTATTGAAGCCTCGGAAATTTTCGATTGACATAGAGTCCAATGGTAGCCGTCTTGGAGCAGTGCTCGTGCGGGCTCTTGTTTCTTTTGATTTTTTCCTTCTTTTCTTAGCTGGAATCAAGATACTCTCGTCGTCCGAAGAAACATGTTTGTTCGGCGTATGTTTTGTCATAAATCGTCTGACGTGATTATTCGGTGATTTATAGCGCTGGTAAAACCGAGAGGACAACCCGGTATATAGAATAGATCCAAATTTTCCTCAACGATTGAATTTACATTTTCACGTTCTTCTTCGTTCAGGTGATCGAAGCGCAACAGAGCGAAAATTTCTTGTAATTTGCTCTCTTTTTCAGCTACTAATACCCTCTTCCTTGAGGCAAAAGAATCAAAAGTTTCCCGTTCCGACATAACTTTTTCCGGAAACGGGAGAGAACGAAGAGGACCTGCTTCAACTGCCTCCGGCTGTTTTCGAGCTGTCGGGGCTGAGGTTCTCGAATCCATATCCGTAGGGACTTTGCAGCTAAACTCTTGAACGGTTTCGTACGGAATTTCCCTGGATAGATTATCTTGAGTGGCATTGTGAGCCATCAAATGTGCAACCCCATTCTTAATCGTTACGAGTGCTTCGCCCATAAAAACCCCTTCTCCGAAATGGAGCCTCGGAATATATCCTTCTTTAATTTCGGGATTTTTTACTTTGACGTAGCATACAGCCTTAGAACGTTTGGGAATGGATATACTTTGCTTTGAAACAAAAGGAATCACTTGATCACCGTAACTTAGTAGTTCGTGTTTCCAACCAATAATGGCCTTATTTCCAGCCAAAAATTCGGTTCCAAGAAGAGCGTGCTGCTCGATAGGGAACCAATTACTTACAACGTGAAATTTTACGGGAATATCGTTCACCGTTAGCACTACAGATCCCAAAGTTTTTACGGGAGTCGGCGAGATGCCGTCCAATCTCGAAATTTCATAATCGTTAATATAGGTACGCCTTGACTTTTAACCAAATTCACCTCGGTGCCCGAATCGATTAAAAATTCCGTAGGTCCGGCTAATTGCGGGCAATCCAAAATTACCGAGGGAGTACTTTCTGAGCTACTTAAGAGGACCCGGACGGTGCGCATGGTTCGGCATAGATTATTCGTACCGGGCGCTCTTGGCGTTGTTCGTCCCGAGGGGAGGCCCTGTCTAAGGGACGGTTGATCGCGTTTTTTGGAACGGAATTTTGCTTAATCCGTTCATCATTTTGTTTCCGATAGCACATGGCCTCGGAATGACCTCGTTTTTTGGCAATAGCTGCACGGAGGACGCGGCCTCGCGTCATCGCGATCGTTGGCGCGCGGCCCATTATTTGTGTTATTGAAGACGTTATTGCTCGCGACTCGTTCGTTAGCGTGCACGGGCATGTGTGCGGGCCTCTTTTCGGGAAACCTTTGCCAACAGTTTCCCGATGGGTGAGGTCGGGCGCAATGGGTACACGTCGTTCTTCCGGAAGGGGAGAACGCTTTGACGGGAGCAACGCCCGGTTTGTTTTCCGTGCGGTTGTCCCTAAAATGGGCGTGATCGCGTTCCATATCTTTTTCGATCTTTACGGCCTTGGAAAATGCGTCTTCTAGGTCGCGGAAACTCGAGTTTTAGACGTATTCGAAAATCGGGGGGAAGCCCCTTAATGAAACAATCGAGCGTATCGTTGTTCAGCGTCTTACGATGATTCGTTTGGATGTGACCGTGGTTGTCCACTTCGGCTTCGTAAATCGCCGTGTGAAGGTCTTTGACGCGGCTGATGTAATCGTTGGACTTATTTCTTGAAATATTTCCGAGTACGCCTCGGAATTCGTTGAGGGTTTTCGCGGCTCCGAATAACGTTTTAAAGCGGTCCGCGAAGTCAGTAAGATTATTGAAGTTATATTCTTTTAGTGCCGTTGCGGCATGACCCTTTACTTTGTTGCGCAATACCTCGTTCAAACTTGATTCGAGATGAGGGGGAAACATGTCCCGAGTTCTTTTGCATGAGCGGATGATACGAAGGACGGGGATATTATACCCGTTGAACGTGGGGACTGATTCTAACGCGTCCGTCAAATTTAGGTTTGGGCTTATCTCGTTATCGACGTTAAATTCTTCGTGGAAACCGCGCGGTTCGGGGGGTGGGGATTTGCGATTAGGCGAGAGGTGCTTTTCGTTTTTGATCTCGTGAATTTCGGTCTCTAAGTCCCCAAATCGCGAGATTATTTGTGACAGAGCCCGTTGGAGCGAAGAAAATTGTTCTTGGGTTTCAGAAATATCGGGTATCTCCGATATCCGACTTCGTTCGGTTTCGTGGGCCTGAAGGGTTTTGATTCGTTCGCTAGTCTCCAGGTCTGTTTCGTGGAGAGCACGTTCTTGTTCTTGTAAGGTTTCGCGTTTTGGGTCAATTTGTTCATGAAGTAGACGCAATTCTTCTTCGGTTAAAGCGCGAGCTTGTGACCTCGTGGTAGACATTTTTGAATTACGCGAATTGAAATTAAGTAATAATTAACTTGTGTTAGACGGGAACTTCGATCAAAATGTGACCTTTTAATTGAAGTTACGATAGTTTATTTATATTTGGCAAAGAGTTCGATCAAAATGTGGCTTTAGTGTATCCCACCGCTGCCACAAAAAATTTTAGCCTGTTACGTCCGGGAATTTATTTTAGGGAAAAACAAATATGTTTTCAAAAGTGAAATACGCGATTTCGGTTACTAGATTGAATTTGCGCTCAATCGTTTAATGAATGTAATTTTTCTTTGTTTTACAGAAACGGACGCCAGCCTGGAGATCCTTCCTTTAGTCGGGAATGTGCCCAACAGGGATGAGGATCGAGCCACGGTTTGGTCGATAACTAAGAAACACTCGCGGGGATAGGGCAGGCGGTGAAGAAGATAGTAAGTAGTAACGTGAACGTGCGACTTACCCTACGAGCGGCGGTGCGTAGCGGGTTCATCGACGGATGATCCGGAACCCGTAGAGAGGTCCTTCCATCGGTGATGGTGTTTGCAAGTTGACCGACGACTTCAGCAACAGTTGTTGGGAGGTAGGTTTCTTATTCTTCGATGACCATCCACCCATCGATGTACCGACACGTATGCCGATAGAGAGAAACTCCTGTTGGCCGACCGAGGGGACGAGCTCGTGGAACGAACGGAAACGATGTTGACCCCAGGAGAATTAGTCGACGATGGTAATCTCGATGTTCGACGATGCAACGACGGTGGACGCGACTGATACGCCGCTGCCGGCAGAGCGGGTCACTGCACGAATATACCCACGGGGGTCGATGATGAAGATTTTCACACGAAGTGGATTGTTCCGAATGTTCCTTAATGGCGTCTCGAACAATTTGTTTGAGTAGGGGTGTTTTATTTCCACGAGATGCCGGCCGTGGCTTTTGCGCGGCTATCGCGATTGCGCGACGGAGGTGAAACTTGCAACCAGCTCGTCTTCTTGACATTTATATAGAAGTATGGTGAAATACAAATAAATACTTTATTGAGAATCAATTGACCGTCAGCTCGGAACACGAGAGAGAAGGTAAGCGTATCATGCAAGCGGGGGTTCAAGACATGAATTAATCGACGTGCAGTAGTAAGTAGCACAATCAATAAATTGAGTCTTGAAATTAAGCGAGGTAAGAAATTGTCGACGTGCAGTAGTAAGTAGCACAACCGACAATTTTTCGGAAAACAAGGAAAAATGGGTGATAGGTTGGCTTGCGTGACGGACGGTTGATTTTCACACGCACTATAAAAAATTGTAAAATGGAATATTTTCGATTTACGAAATGCTATGAAAACGACTGTGGATTATTGTTGATTCAGACGGATTTGTAAAAGATGAATGATCGAACTAAACAATACACAACATGTTCGAGAAAATGTGCTTGACGAGGGATAAGGGTCGCGAAATAATTGTTCACTGACTCTAAAAATGTACACGTGTATATATGTATTGGTACAACGTGACAAGAGATATAATTAATTACATACAACTCTGCGATGTTAAACAAGATGAGATTTAGCGCAAGTAAAACTCGAACTATGAGTTACAATTCTGTAAAATAATCGTGCGGGTCCGACACGAACGCGGCGAGCGGAGAAGCGCAACTGACTGGTGGAGAGACCGGAGAACTGGCGAGCAGCGGAGGGCTCGGCTTTTTATTGGTGCGGCGGCGGAATGGTGTAGCGCGTATGCGCTGCTGAGTGGAGACGCCGACGCAGATGGTCTTTTCTCGCTCGCTCTTATGGCGATAAATGGAGGATTCGACGATGAATTAATTATTATTATTTTAAATGTTATAACAAATAATTAGGTTGGTTTGTCATGGTTGGACTGACGATAAGTTAATATTTTTAGCTTACCGTTAGTCTCACAATTTGTTGCAAATAATATTTGTTTGTAAATAAAGAGATGAAATTGTATATAGTTTTTGATTGTAATGGTTACTTCACTGTTTTGCGTGCGGTATGGTACAGATTTGATATAATATTACAAGGATAGATTTTTTTAGTTTGTTGTTGCAAAATATGGCTATAAGGTGAAAGAATAATAATTACGGCGCGAAATATACGAGTTGCATATAATGATTGTGTAGTTTTTAATAGAGCGCAATATTATTTATGCGAAAGAAGTTGTATTTAGCATTCGACTTAGTCGTGGAGTAATATTTTATTCGTATCTATGTCGAAAATAGAAATGTATATAATTGTTAATTGTTTATTAACGATGTCAATATTTGTAACATCGATAATACCAATTATCGCTTGGCGAAAATAATTAGAATAGTATTTATATTTTATTTGTCGCGTGGAATATTTATTCTGATGATTTAATAATATTGTTAGTTGCATTCTGACGGCGCTCATTATTTATTGAATAATTCTTTTATTAATTAGAGCATCTGTGAAATTATTCTCGAATATTCTGCACGTGGAAATAATAATAATGATATTGGATTGGAGACAAAGGAGACAAAGAGGCGATACGTGATATTTGCGTTAAAGCGGATGCTTAGTCTACGAGGTATGGAGTGATAGCGATTTGTTTATCTCTTAATTAGTTCTGGGAACTGGCATGATGCGATATTATTTATTTAAAATATTATTTCGTAGAAGCCTACGTGCAACACGTGGCTTGCGTCATGGCGGCGCGTCGGAAAGAGGCGCGACGAGTGCGAGAGAGATAGAGATAGACATGCGCTGGGAAAGTTCGGGAAAAATAACTGGTTAATGTATTCTATTATATACTCGAAAAATGGGAAAGCGTACAAAAGGAGGCTTATGTTGTAAAAAGAGCGCTTGCTCGCTTCAAGAGGCAATAAAGCAATTCAAGTGTTTTTCTGGAAAATGTCTCGAAGCGAAGCGATCACTCGACTCGCGGGGCAATAACGTAACTTGGGAAAAAGTCACGTAGCGTTAGTTAGCTATAGTGGTCATGAGTAAGAGAGAGAGAGGGCTAGACCGGGTGAGAGTAAGAGAGAGATAGACTCTATGTGCGAGGCGAGTCGCGGGGTCGCGAGTATATCGCGAGTCCGCGGTTACATAATCTCGCGGTATCTCGCGAGTATGCGAGATAGGGATGAGAGGGTTGATAGTCGCCATTCGCGAGTCGCGAATTATGTCGCGGATCCGCGGAGAGCGAGGTTCGCGGTTAAGGCGGAAGGTTTTCGTGATACGGGTTACATAAATATAAAGGAGACGCGTGGGTAACCCGGAGACAGAAGGAGGGAAGATGAGGAAGATGACGTAGAGGATGACGGAGAGCTCGACTGAGCGCGCGACGTATCGGGAGAACAGGAAGTGTATGTTGGTCTCTTAGCGGGGCGCTCGAAAGAGACCGGGCGAGGGCGCGTGTCTGCGCGCGGGCGTTAAGGAGGGACAAGGATAGAGAGTGAGTGCGCGCGGGTGCTGAAGAGAGACAAGGATAGAAAGTGAGTGCGCGCGAGCGCTCAGCTTGGCGCGCTAGCTAGGCGCGTTCAGCGGGAGTAGGTGCATACTAGGCGGAGTCGAATGTGCACAGACAAAATAAAGAATAAATGCGCTCGTCACAATATGAGTTAAAGTTAACGGAAAAAAATACTACTGCATTATAGATTATACGAATAAGTTCGTATGTGTGTATTTATGTATATCTTTATGCGTACTATATGTATGCGGACATGTATATAAGCATGTATGTATGGATATATTTATATTTATATAGCATGGAGCGCGAGGTCGCCAGAACGTAACAATACACTCGACAACGTCACGACGAGTTCGCCATTGATTTCATCTCCATTCCGATGATATTGAAATGAGATCAATTCATCATGATCCCGATCGCGATAGGAGATGAAATCAATTCGGACAACGATGCGTGCATTATCCATCGGACATACTCGACAACGTCACACCGAGTTCGCGGTTGATTTCATCTCCATTCCGATAATATCGCAAAGAGATGATTTCATCTCGTTCCCGATCGCGAACGGAGATAAAATCAATTCTGTCAATGATTCTTCTAGTGTCCGTAGGACATACTCGAAGCCGTCACGACGAGTTCGTCATTGATTTCATCTCCTTTCCGATGATATTGAAACGAGATAAATTCATCTTGTTCCCGATCGCCATAGGAGATGAAATCCATTCGGACAACGATTCGTGCATTATCCATAGGACATACTCGACAACGTCACAACGAGTTCGCTGTTGATTTCATCTCCATTCCGATAATATTGCAAAGAGATGATTTCATCTCGTTCCCAATCGCGAACGGTGATGAAATCAATTCTCTCAATGATTCTTATACTGTCCGTAGGACATACTCGAAGCCGTCACGAAGAGTTTGCCTTTGATTTCATCTCGTTGCCGATTATATCGGAACGAGATGAATCCATCTAGTTCCCGCTCGCGAACGGAGATAAAATGAATTCTGTCAGTGATTCGTGGAGTATCCATAGGATACACTCGACGACGTCACGACGAGTTCGCCATTGATTTAATCTCCTTTTCGATAATATCGCGACGAGATGCATTCATCTCGTTCCCAATCGCGAACGGAGATGAAATTAATTCTGTCAATGATTCTTCTAGTGTCTGTAGGACATACTCGAAGTCGTCACGACGAGTTTGCCTTTACTGTCATCTCCTTTTCGATAATATCGCGCCGAGATGAATTCATCTCTTTACCGATCGCGAACGGAGACGAAATCAATTGTGTCAGTAATTCGTGCAGTATCCATAGGATACACTCGACAACGTCACGACGAGTTCGCCATTGATTTTATCTCCTTTCCGATGATATTGAAATGAGAGAAATTCATCTCGTACCCGATCGCGATAGGAGATGAAATCAATTCGGACAACGATTCGTGCATTATCCATAGGACATCCTCGACAACGTCACAAGGAGTTCGCGGATGATTTCATCTCCATTTCGATAATATCGCAAAGAGATGATTTCATCTCGTTCCCGACCGCGAACGGAGATGAAATTAATTCTGTCAATGATTCTTCTAGTGTCCGTAGGACATACTCGAAGCCGTCGCGACGAGTTCGCCATTGATTTCATGTCCTTTCCGATGATATTGAAACGAGATAAATTCATCTCGTTCCCGATCGTGATAGGAGATGAAATCAATTTGGACAACGATTCGTGCATTATCCATACGACATACTCGACAAGGTCACAACGAGTTCGCGGTTGATTTCATCTCCATTCCCATAATATCGCAAAGGGATGATTTCATCTCGTTCCCAATCGCGAACGGAGATTAAATCAATTGTGTCAATGATTCTTCTAGTGTCCGTAGGGCATACTGGAAGCCGGCCCAAAGAGTTTGCCTATTATTTCATCTCCTTTTCGATAATATCGCGACGAGATGAATTCATCTCGTTCCCGATCGCGAACGGAGACGACATCAATTCTGTAAGTGATTCGTGCAGTAACCATAGGATACACGCGACAACGTCACGACGAGTTCGCCATTGATTTCATCTCCTTCCCGATGATATTGAAACGAGATAAATGCATCTCGTTCCCGATCGCGATGGGAGATGAATTCAATTCGGACAACGATTCGTGCATTATCCATACGACATACCCGACAAGGTCACAACGAGTTAGCGGTTGATTTCATCTCCATTCCGATAATTTCGCAAAGGAATGATTTCATCTCGTTCCCAATCGCGAACGGAGATTAAATCAATTCTGTCAATGATTCTTCTAGTGTCCGTAGGACATACTCGAAGCCGGCCTGAAGAGTTTGTCTTTGATTTCATTTCGGTTCCGATTATATCGGAACGATATGTATCCATCTAGTTCCCGATCGCGACCGGAGATAAAATCAATTCTGTCAGTCATTCGTGGAGTATCCATAGGATGCACTCGACAGCGTCATGACAAGTTCGCCATTGATTTCATCTCCTTTTTGACAATATCGTGACGAGATGTATTCATCTCATCCCTGATCGCGACCGGAGATGAAATCAATTCTATCAGTGATTCGTGCAGTATCCATAGGATAAACTCGACAACGTCACAACAAGTTCGCCATTGATTTCATCTCCTTTCCGATTATATTGAAACGAGATAAATTCATCCCGTTCCCGATCGCGATAGGAGATGAAATCAATTCGGACAACGATTCATGCATTATCCATACGACGTACTCGACAAAGTCACAACGAGTTCGCGGTTGATTTCATCTCCATTCCGATAGTACCGCAAAGAGATGATTTCATCTCGTTCCCAATCGCGAACGGAGACGAAATCAATTCTGTCAGTGATTCGTACAGTATCTCTTTGCGATATTATCGGAATAGAGATGAAATCAACCGTGAACTCGTTTTGCCTTTGTCGATTATGTCGTATGGATAATGCACGAATCGTTGTCCGAATTGATCCCATAGGATACACTGGACGACGTTACGACGAGTTCGCCATTGATTTCATCTCCTTTTCGATAATATCGCGACGCGATGAATTCATCTCTTTACCGATCGCGAACGGAGATGAAATCAATTCTGTCAGTGATTCGTGCAGTATGCATAGGATACGCTCGACAACGTCACGACGAGTTCGCCATTGATTTCATCTCCTTTTCGATGATTTTGAAATGAGATAAATTCATCTCGTACCCGATCGCGATAGGAGATGCAATCAATTCGGACAACGATTCGTGCATTATCCATAGGACATACGCGACAACGTCACAACGAGTTCGCGGTTGATTTCATCTCCATTCCGATAGTATCGCAAAGAGATGATTTCATCTCGTTCCCGATCGCGAACGGAGATGAAATCAATTCTGTCAATGATTCTACTAGTGTCCGTAGGACATACTCGAAGCCGTCGCGACGAGATCGTCAGTGATTTCATCTCCTTTCCGATGATATTGAAACACAATAAATTCATCTCGTTCCCGATCGCGGTAGGAGGTGAAATCAATTCGGACAACGATTCGTGCATTATCCATAGGACATACTCGACAACGTCACGACGAGTTCGCCATTGATTTCATCTCCTATTCGATGATATCGCGACGAGATGATTTCATCTCGTGCCCGATCGCGAACGGAGATGAAATCAATTCTGTCAATGATTCTTCTAGTGTACGTAGGACATACTCGAAGCCGTCACGACGAGTTCGCCATTGATTTCACTTCCTTTCCGATGATATTGAAACGAGATAAATTCATCTTGTTCCCGATCGCGATAGGAGATGGAATCATTTCGGACAACGATTCGTGCATTATCCATACGACATACTCGACAAGGTCACAGGGAGTTCGCGGTTGATTTCATCTCCATTCCGATAATATCGCAAAGAGATGATTTCATCTCGTTCCCAATCGCGAACGGAGATGAAGTCAATTCTGTCAATGATTCTTCTCGTGTCTGTAGGACATACTCGAAGCCTTCACGACGAGTTTGCCTTTGATTTCATCTCGTTTCCGATTATTTCGGAACGAGATGAATCCATCTAGTTCCCGATCGCGAACGGAGATAAAATCAATTCTGTCGGTGATTCGTGGAGTATCCATAGGATACGCTCGACGACGTCACGACGAGTTCGCCATTGATTTCATCTCCTTTTCGGTATTATCGTGACGAGATGAATCCATCTCGTTCCCGATCGCGATAGCAGATGAAATCAATTCGGACAAGGATTCGTGCATTATCCATAGGACATACTCGACAACGTCACAACGAACTCGCGGTTGAGTTCATCTTTATTCCGATAATATCGCAGAGAGATGAATTCGTCTCATTCCCGATCGCGAACGGAGATGATATCAATTCTGTCAATGATTCTTCTAGTGTCCGTAGGACATACTCGAAGCCGTCACGACGAGTTCGCCATTGATTTCATCTTCTTTCCGATGATATTGAAACGAGATAAATTCGTCTCGTTCCCGATCGCGATAGGAGATGAAATCAATTCGGACAACGATTCGTACATTATCCTTACGACATACTCGATAAGGTCACAACGAGTTCGCGGTTGATTTCATCTCCATTCCGATAGTATCGCAAAGAGATGATTTAATCTCGTTCCTAATCGCGATCGGAGATGAAATCATGTCTGTCAATGACTCTTCTACTGTCCGTAGGACATACTCGAAGCCGTGACGAAGAGTTTGCCTTTGATCTGATCTCGTTTCCTATTATATCGGGCCGAGATGAATCCATCTCGTTCCCGATCGTGAACGGAGATAAAATTAATTCTGTCAGTGATTCGTGAAGTATCCATAGGACACACTCGACGACGTCACGACGAGTTCGCCATTGATTTCATCTCCTTTTCCATAATATCGCGACGAGATGAATTTATCTCATTCCCGATCGCTTACGGAGACGAAATCAATTCTGTCAGTGATTCGTGAGGTATCCATAGTACACACTCGACAACGTCACGACGAGCTCACCATTGATTTCATCTCCTTTCCGATGATATTGAAACGAGATCATTTCATCTCGTTCCCGATCGCGATAGGAGATGAAATCCATTCGCACAACGTTTCGTGCATTATCCATAGAACATACTCGACAACGTCACAACGAGTTCTCGGTTGATTTCATCTCCATTCCGATAATATCGCAAAGAGAGCATTTCAGGCAGGTATAAACCGACGAATGATTTCAGAAATGTTCGACCGAGGGTCCAGGGATCATACGGCGCGCTGTTTTCTGTTTTACAAACTTAAAAGCTCGCAGTCTGATGAACCAGCTGTCGCTACTTGCATTTAATCTTTGTTTAAATCAGAGATGTGTGCGGCCGTGTGGATGACAAGATAGTATTTGAGGATTCGGCTTCGATCCGGCCAGTGAAGGTTATTCCAAGCGATAAAACTATCTCGTCCGTCATTTCACAAGGAAAACCTAAAACTCATCGGTATTACAATGACAAAAAATTGCTATCCAATCACTTTCACAGAAAAAATAATAAAACATCGGCTTTCCATAATCAACAATATAAAAAACCGGCTCGATCCGGCCGGTGTAGGTTATTCCAGCGATAAAACTATCTCATCCGTCATTTCACAAGGAAAACCTAAAACTCATCGGTAATACAATGACAAAAAATTGCTATCCAATCACTTTCACAGAAAAAATAATAAAACATCGGCTTTCCATAATCAACAATAAAAAAATCAGCTACAACAATTTTGAATCTTCCAGATTAATAAACCTTCCCTACACCAGAAGCATACATCATCAACTCATTCATCTCTTCCGACAATACATCATAACATTAGACATCAACAACAAACACAACATTTCATCAATCATTGGCTCAACCAAAGACAAAATAAACAACAACCGAAAATCAAACATAGCGTACCAAATCGACTGTAAAGACTGCAACGCCACATACATTGGTCAATCCAAAAGATACCTTGAAACCAGAGTTAAAGAGCATATAAATAGCATAAAACCCCCTACCACAATACACACAGCTTTAGCACAACATGCAATAGAACAAAAACACGATTTTTAATTTGACAACGTACAAATTCTAAACAATGAGAACTGGCTTAAAAAAATACTAATTCTAGAAATGATCCAAATTAAGGCACACTCCAACGCTATAAATTTTAGAACTGACATACAAAAACTACGCTCAATTTACAGCTCTATAATATAATTATTACAACCATTTACAGTATTCACCTTACACAACAATTTGAAAATCATTGACACTATCAACTAATTGAATACACTGACACGGTAAACTAACTTTTTAAAGACATTATCACTAATCCTAAATATTCCTATCTTGACACATCTATTTTATTTTCCTTGACACGTCACTGCCTACATGATCTTTCTCCCCCGATTCACCGTACAGAGACTCGAATACACGTGAGACAATAATACACACCTCTCAGTTTCTCTCGAACCCTCGTTGACCACACAACTCAATATGTAGGGAAAATATTGTAAATTTCGAGTTTTTGCTCATCTTGGAAGGATAAACAAAGTTTAAAAAACCAGCTCAATAGGTAACTATCATAATCTTTAGACCCACACAACAACACACAATTTCTTTTTTTCTTTTTTCCGTTTTGTTTTTTTAATCCGTTACAGACATGAAAAATCGCCGATAAACGATAAGATCTCTATTGATTGAGTATTCTCTCATCCACCATTATTTACAACCATAAATAATGATCTTCGAAACATCCTTACTAGTATCAGCACAGTTTGAAATACCAACAAAATCGAGGTTTGTCGTTTCTTACATTTCATCCTTTATTATTTTTATTATTCCATAATTGAATAATCCTTCATACTACACATCATATATCTCAAATGCGAACTCACCAAAAACAAAAATAACAAATAACGCAATAGACTAAATTATTCCCACTACATTAACATAATTATAACCCAAACGGAACAAACATAATTATTATACTAAATGACTCAAACTGAATTATGACCAAAAACGCTTGTATTCATACCTTTGTCAAACACTATTATGAAAAATGTGTATCATATTGTATACAGAAAAATAAAATTTCTAAAGAGGACCCGAACGAGAGGGCCGAAACGTAAACATCTTCTATCTCCACTGTTGACTTTGGAATAACCTTCACTGGCCGGATCGAAGCCGAATCCTCAAAGACTATCTTTTAATCTTTGTTATTTGTATAAATGTGAAATACCGTTTTTTTCCCAAAATTAGGGTACTCGCCAGCTGGATAATTCGGATATTCAGAATACCGGTAACATGAATAGAAATCATTTCTATGTGAGAGAACATTTTTTAACGAGCTTTCACTTAATATGCTAAAAAGTAGAACATATTATTTTTACCAAGTCACCCATATGCGACTATAAATGAAAGCTTGGGTCACATCTTAGTCTCATGTTTGCAAAATTCCAGAGCTCCAAAAAGTTGAAAAGTGGATAAAGTACCGATTTTCCATTTTGCATTCAACGAAAGTCGTCATTTAAAATAGAAATGTATTTTTGTAAGTCGAATCATGCGCTGTCACGTCTGGGATCCATGTTTGCAAAATTTCAGAGCTCTACGTAATCGGGAAGTGGACGAAATACCGATTATTCATTTTGCATCTCACACAAAGTCGTTTTTTATTTATTTATTGATTTATTCATTTTTGTAACGTTGAATCGTGCATTTTTACTCCTCAAATGTATGTTTGCAAAATTTCAGAGCTCTACATAGTTGGAAAGTGGGTGTAATATTGATTTTCCGTTTCGCATTTAACACCAAGTCAAGTTAAATAAAACCTTGTAAAAAACTAAACAAAAAAAACGTACTGTACTTCGGTACTTGAAACTCCAAACATATTGGGTTGGTTCCGAATCTGTTAATTTTTATTTATTGAGATAAAAATCATAACAGAAACTCTCATTGAATAATATCATCGGGCGTGATAATTGTTATCACTGCCGCAACAACTAAGAATGGACAATTTGATCGAAGTCGTTATGAAAATTGAACAATTTACTCGCGATTCGATATGGAAACGTCCACGTCGAGTTGTTACGATACCGGCAATACGACAAGAAAAAAAAACATTCGCTTGTTGCCTCCAAATTTGAAAAACACCAAATTATTGACCGTTCTGTGCTTTATTTCTGTCTAAAATAAAGATTACGAATGCATTGAACAATCTTATTTCCTATCATCATCGCTGGCGGGTAGAATTACAAGTCTTCCGAATGTCGGCAACCTTCACGCCTCGGTCCGGACGCAGGACGCGGAACCGCGTCCTGCGTCCGAAGCGTCCGACGCGGCAGAAGACGAAGCGGCAAATGTCTCATCCGTTGGCCTGTCACGCCGTCGCGAATGATACGCAAAACATCAAATCTTCCGTGCCGTCATCTGTCAAACGGTGCGTTCCTCAAGCCGTGCAAGTTCAGAGTGCGCGTCACCTGTCAAACGCACGCTCTGAACTTGCGTACCCAAGATGACAGAAAATAATAGCAGTCGATACAAGAAACGTCAACCTGGCCGGGCAACCGAGACAGATGCCTAGCTACCTTGCTCGCTGCCTGCTATGCGTCTCGCGCTCAGACTCGGCACTCGAGTGGCGTCGTCGCTAAGGGCAGGCTTCTAGTCCTACAACATTCAGTCGAACGCCAAAATTCTAATCGCTCTCATTTGAAAACTATTTGACGAAAAAAAAACGCCTCGGCAGATTTACTCGGGGTACCCCCCGAAACCCGCCAGTTCCCGATGGGTCCCTTAATATGAAACACCCTGTTATAGTATATATATATATATTTATATATCCATTGAAGTTAGTTAGAGGACTTATGGCCCTACAGTATGTATGGAACTAGACATACGGAATTATTATAGGAGGGACTCCAGGGACTCTCGTATATGTCCCTGAGGCATGCAGGTACGTGTATATGTATGTATATATGAGACATTATGATATGGTACTCCAGGGACCCATGTGCGTGTCCCAGAAGTGTACAGGCAAACAGATATGTACGTGTATATGAGGCTATTTGTAAAGTTAATCCGAGCATCCATGTGCTCGTCCCTGAAGTTACGGGTAAGCTTAGCGGTAAAGTTATTATGGGAACCGTTTGTCCCTAAAGTATACGGGTAGATATACGCGTGCAAAATTTAAATAAATATTTATGAATATTTTATATAACGGCGTTTCTGAGTGAAATCGACCATGTATGGGTCGTTCTGATTAATATGTACCCCAAGAAAAACATAAATGAGCGCGTTTATCGCGAGGAAAAAATCTTAATAATTATTACAATTCGTACGAGATATGAATATTTAGAGGGCGAGAGTGCTAGGACGTAACACCTCCCCCCTAAAAGTCTGAGGACCGGTGTTCAGCCGCTCCAAAAGTTCATGGTCGACGCCCGACAAACGCCTCGACGTCGTCGGATGGTCGCGATTGTCGTTGATCGACACCAGCTCCAGAGGTTCGTCGTTGGTAATCATCGACGACCGTTGTTCAGCGCGGTGAGCTCTGCTAATTAGGAGGTTTGTCACCGAGTTCCAAATGGCTCCCAGGAGGGTGAAACTCCATCCGTACAGACGGTGGAGTATATATCCATGGATACATGTATCGATGATCGCCTTGGTGATGATGAGGATTGCGAGGATCCCGAACAGTCCCGCACTGATGATCCCGAATTTTTCGGAACCAGTAGTACAACAAGACTGATTCTAACGCCGGGATCTCAGGTGGCAGAGGGACGGGGGTCTCCAGCGCGGGGAGCAAGGACCGATGTCACGCGGCGCGGGGGCGACGGCATTACAGAGGGGGTCTAGCATGAGGTAGCCGGGAGTAGGGGTGTGACGTCACACGGCGCGGGGGAGGACGGCGATGCCAACCGCGGGAGGGGGGGGGGGTGAACAGAACGAGACAACAATCATAATTAGTATGTTCTTATTTTTTTCTTCGATAAATTGCATAATAGAGTGATTGCAATAGAATATTTTCATCAATAATGGAACAATTATAAATAAAAATAAAAAATAAAAAAAATGAGAAGTAAAATAAAAATCGACATCGATGCAATCGTTCTAAACCAACAAAACATGCATTTTGTCTCATTAATCTTTGTGACACATTAGAATTATTTACAATGATACCAAAGTTGAATGGGAATACTTACAGTTAGCTTGGTATACATGTATGCAGATGGTACACATGTCAGGGGGAATTATTTGGTGCAGTGGATCTCGACAGTCGTAGCAGAAAATTCCCCTTATCCCAGCATAGCGTTCGCCGTAGTGACCACACACTCTTATTACTTCTCAAAACGCATCCCGTGCTTGGAAATAGCACGAAGTGCAATGCTTTGCTCGACCATTCGCCGTGAAGTAAAAATAATTCACGCAATATTGGACGTTCTGGTAGAGAAGATAAATTTGAAGCATGTCTATTCTATTTTCCCGCACATCGTGGTTTTCTCTGTCAGATTTACTTTCATACGCGGAACCTACCGATTCTATATTACTTTCCAGATCGTCTACATCTATAGCGTCTATTTCGTTGTAGTCGTCATCGTCGGCGATATCAATCACATCAACTTCGCGGACTTAATCAGCCATTATTGTACTTTTCTTTTTTTTCCACGGCTCTTTCGTTTTAAAAACACGCCTTAGAGGTTGGAGGCTAGAATGGGGAAAAATACTGTCCCGATTCTTGCCAAGATTTCGATTTTTGGATCTCTATTGGGGGTACAGAATGGTGGGGATGGTATTGCTCGAATTTCTCCATATTTCAAAGCTAGGATCTGCAAACGGGTTTTTCTCCTCAGCCTGTAGGAAATAGGGAGATGGCTAGAAAAAAATGGCCTAAGATGTCGAAAGATTTTTTTCTCAATGTTTTTTTCTTCCTCGACTGCCGGCCAGGGTGTTGATGCACTGTAAAAAAAAGTGACCCCACATCGTGGAGGCGAAGGTTGACCTGCTAGGATTCATCTCAAGTGTTGAATTTTACGATCTCCACAAAGCCACGTTTGAAAAAAACGTATGGAGACCCATAATAGTGGTTTCTTATAGCGAATATTCCAGTATTTTGTGATGTTGGATGGCTATGCATGCACGACTTGAGCACAGACGTCCTATTGGCTTGCATATATATATAGTATGTCTCTCTCACTCACGTCTCTGACACCATGTTGAATATTCGGTCTGGATATCGAATGGCGTTTAATGTCAGTCAGCAACACGTCACGTCCTTAAAAACTCGTGAAATTCCTCACAGACCCTACATTGATCACTCTATTTTTTCTGCTCTATCCCCCTACTCTATACGAATAGTGATATAAAAAAGCCTGAGAGGGGAGGCTGTAAGACGTCTAATATAATGATAAAGAGGGAAAATAATTTTTGCTTTACATTGTTGAACGTTGTTGTTTCGAATTGCGCTCGTGGAGATTTTCGTAGATGAGGGTTGGGCCGTCGTTCGCTAGGCCGATTCCGCTTAAATGATGGTGGAGACGAGGTTCATTATTTTTCGTTTAATTTTCTCTCCCTTTCTCTTCTTACATGTAATTCACTATGTTACAATACGCAGTTCAGGTTTATTTTAGGACGCCAGACTAGGCTGGGTTTCGTTGACGTCCGTTGCCATGGGCTAGGCACAGGGGGTGTAAAGGAGTGGCCCGAGTTGGTGGTAGTAGACGCTCTCTCCGGCGTGGTCGGTGGCGTTAGCACCTCGCGTGTGAGCTGCTGGACAGCCGGGCTGGCTGTGGCCGTCAGCGAGCGGCTAACGGCTGGCTCGGTTGGCTCCCACTCGCTGCCTGACTGGTCGCTGGTCTGGCAGGCTCTGCTGGTCCCACCCGATGGGCTGGTCTGAGTGCCCTGGGTGGCCGAGGCTACGCTGGTGCCGAGTGGTGGCGTGGCAGGCAACAGTGAGTGCGACGTGGGCACGGTGGTCCAGCGTGGCGATGTCCAGCGTCTTCGGCGAGGGTCCAGAGGTCCCAACAGGCAGGCCGGTGGCCACGTCAGTGGCGCTCGTGGCCCCAGTAGGGGGTAGGTTTCCACGGCAGCGTAGGTGGTTCGGAGCGGGTAGGCAAGCGAGTGCTCCCCGAAGTAGCTTTACCGCCGCTAGGCAAAAGTGAGCGTCTGCTCTCGTGCATGGACCTGCTTGTAAGGCAGTGATCTATAGCGGATCTGGTCCGGAGAGGTCAGCTCGCGAGTGAGCCGCGTCACCGCTATAAATAGATCCTCGCGTATCGCGTCGCTTGTGAGAAACTTGGGCGCGTCGGCCGGGTCGCCTGACTCGGGCGCTTACTGCTGCGTCGAGCGGGTAGCGGCCACATAGGCGCTGGTCGAATCCCATTCATTTCGCCCGCCTCATCTTGAGCTCAAGAGGAGGGTTCCGTTTGACTTGCTACCGGGAGTAGTACGATCTTGGTAACAGGTCTCGTGAGTGTGGTCGTGGCGGTGCGGAGCTGGACGACCCGGATGAGATTGTCAGGACCAGGTAACACGTTGATGATGCGTGCTAGAGGCCATTTAGCAGGTGAAGTTGCTTCGTTCCTGATTAGGCATAGCCGCCCGTTGTAGTATTCGTCTACCGGGTCTCGCTATTTAGTCCGCGGGCTCAAGTTGTGGATGTATTCCGTGGACCAGCGGGCCCAGAAATGGTCTCTCATCTGATTTAGATGCTGCCAGCGGGTCAAGTGATGTGGATGATGTTCCAGCAGCAACGGTTCGGGGATGGCAGTAAGAGCTGTGCCTACAAGGAAGTGTCCCGGAGTTAATGCCGTGATGTCCTCCGGATCGTCGCTTAGAGCGCAGAGCGGCCTTGAATTAAGGCACGCTTCGATTTGAGCCATGAGGGTGGCCATTTCCTCATAAGTGAGGGCAGCTTCTCCGATGATCCGCTTGAGGTGGTATTTAGTGGACTTGACTGCGGCCTCCCACAGACCACCGAAGTGTGGTGCGCCTGGAGGATCGAATCGCCAGGAGATGCCTTGGTCGGCAGTTGCTCCTCTAGTTTTCCCAAATTCTTTGGAGCTGGCGGTGAAGAGGGGCCGTAGCTCGTTGTCGACCCCTACGGAGGTGGTGCCTTGGTCGCTATAGAGGGTGGAACATACCCCGCGTCGTGCCACGAACCGTTGGAGTGCAGCGATGAACCCTGTGGCTGAGTAGTCGGAGGCGACATCGAGGTGTACGGCCTCGGTTGCCAGGCACACAAAAATGACCAAGAATGCCTTTGTGGTCTTATGTCCTCTTCCAGGCGTAGCCTTAGGAGGATAGGGCCGGCATAGTCGATTCCGGTGTGGTCGAAGGGTCGACATGGCGTGATTCGGGCTGCGGGAAGATTTGCCATCCGCTGCGTCGTAGCTCCCGCCCGCCATCCGCGGCACGTTACGCAGCCCGTAATTATGGTTTTAACCAGGCGGCGTCCATTTGGGATCCAGCACCGTTGTCGTAGACGGTAGAGGTTCAGTTGTGTTCCCCCGTGCAGAGTGAGCGCGTGGAGCTGTCTCACCAATAGTTCGGATAGGTGAAATTCCGCTGGTAGCAGAAACGGGTGTTTTTCGCTCCGTCGTAGCTGGGAGTTCTTTAGTCTGTCTCCGACTCTCAGTACCCGGTGCTCGTCCAGAAACGGAGCTAGTGCTCCTAGAGGTCCTTTTCCGGGCACAGGGATCTTCTGCTGCAGGCGCCGTATGGCCCCCAGATAGTAGTCGTTCTGAACAGTAGTGTAATGGGGCCAATTCTAATGCAAAATTCCTACTACCGACATGTTACCGACATTTAGCCGTAACTCGAACCAAAAAAGCGGTCGGTAAGGTAGGAATTTTGCAGTAGAATCGACCCCTGCATT
>OX632367.1:6466902-6649882 GCA_951751655.1 Ophion costatus
TAGGCACGAGAAACGGCAGGAAGCCCCCGGTTTTACGAGGTACAGGCAACACTCGAGGCGTACGCACTTTGCGCGTGCCACTTGCGACTCTCTTGATGGCTGCCCGCGCACCCTTTAAGGCCGACGCAGCGACAGCACTTGAATCTTCACTCTTCACCATGGCTTTTCTCGCTGCATCGATAATTTTCTTTAAGCCGGCGACTTTTGCCCTCCTCTTCTTAATCCCCATACCAAGCTTTCTCTTTGTTTTCATGATTCCTGCTACGGCAAGCGCATTCGTTTTTTCCCCGATACCAGCGTCGCTGGCGCGAACTCGTTGCCAAGCTCTATCCTGCAATATTTTATCCGCAGAATGTCTAGCTTCGAGGTTTTCACGATTTTTCGAATACGCGATATCGTGCTCCTTGCAAGCTGCATCCAGCGGATTTATTCCAGGATCGCCGCGTGCAAGACGTTTAGCTAGCTTTGTGCCGGGCCCGCAATACTGATATCCCGGCAAGTGCAATTCAACGGGAAGTTTGTTGATGATACGATTGAGGAGACCTTTACCGGACTTCCTTCCTCGACGTTCGATCATTATGAAGGTCGACGGTCGACTGAAGCGGTAATCGATATAAAAGCTCGTTTTATACGAAAATAATGTCAGTCGCGACGAAGATGAAGTCCAAGACGTGTGGAAAGCTGCCAGTGATAAACTTTGATGAATTTACGCAAATTCGGGGAGACGGTGGACGAAAGCGTCATGGTGATTTGCTGCCAAATACGATTCGCGCGGTATTCTGCGGCCCCTCGAACTGCGGAAAAACCAACGCGTTGCTCACCCTCGTAATACACCCGAATGGTCTGAGATTCGAAAACGTTTATCTCTATTCAAAGTCGCTGAAACAACCGAAATACCAGTTACTCGAACAATTTCTCAAGCCCGTGAAGGGCCTCGAATATCATCCATTTAACGAGCATGAACAAGTGGTGCCACCCAGCGAAGCGCGACCAAACTCCATATTTATCTTTGACGATATAGCGTGCGAGAAACAGGACAACGTCAGAGCCTTTTTCTCCATGGGAAGGCATGAGAACGTTGACTGTTTCTATCTGTCTCAAACATACGCTCGTATTCCTAAGCATCTCGTACGCGATAATACGAATTTCATAGTTCTCTTCAAGCAGGATGATTCGAACCTTAAACATGTGTACGATGACCATGTGAATACCGACATGTCATATACACACTTCAAAAATATATGCTCCGAATGTTGGAATTCCTGCAAGTATGGATTCCTTACAATTGACAAGGATAGCAGTATCCATGAGGGTAGGTATAGACGATGCTTTGATTCTTTCCTTCGAGTCAATAAATAACGTGCTATTCCCTCCAATGCATACAGTATTGCTTGTATTGTGAATCCGACAACAACAGCATGAAGCGCCGACAACTTTTGCATGAAAAAGATGTGCTACAGCAAATCGTCAAGGCTAGCGATGCAATTAGACGTAAACATCGAATGATAAAGATGGGTAGAGATAATGCCGATCTGGCGATGCAGGATGTCTTTAAGCCGATAGTCGCACCATTGGAAAAGCTCGTTTCTCACAAAATGTCGCCAATGAAGGGGGAGGAAGAGGAGGAGGAAGTCAAGGATGAAGCGAAAGAAGAAGAGAGTAAAGTTAAGAATGAGTCACCGGGAGATTCAACTTTGACAGTGGCGTATAAAGATGCTGCCGTTGATGATGATGATGATGATGGTGATGATGATGATGATGATGATGATGATGATGATGATGATGAGGATAATGATGACGTTTCACCCAGTCGAGTCGATGAATTGATAAAAAAGTATCTCGTAATGTTACGTGCAGGTAGAAAGAAAAGCCTGGATATCTCATACGGTGTGCGAATGCTCGCGAATACCAAATTAATGATTGGCGATTCTCCGATAATTTTCGATTCTTCGCATATTCGTGTGGGGGACAAAAGTTATACGGCAACGGTGGGATTAACGGAGCTCCTATTTAAAAAAGTGCCAAATGTCGGGATTCTCGAACCGAACGATTTGAAAAACTATGAGAATATCATCATTGCCACGAATGCTCATAAAAAATATTACAGGCTCGACGGAGCTGTGCGACGTGAAAACAATCACAAATTCAAGATTTACATTTCGAAAATAATTCGTGCACGTACGGGTCGGGGAATGTACAAGAAAGCCCGAAAAAATATGCAATTTGATTATGTTTACTGGGACAATCCGAACGAGCTTGTAGATCGTCTCCGATTACTTCACGCATCTCAAGCGGCAGGCAACTCATCGCATTCCAATGAAATCATATCGATCATAGAAGAATTGCGCGAGGCTGGAATTATTTATTAGCAAAACGATAGTGTTCCCCCCCGACATTCGCACGTTGAGCGTTGATGTGTGTGGATCCCTACGCGCCCGCGCGCCATGAATTATGACAAAAAACTGACTCTCGTGCGAGAGCTGCATAAGCCCGCACGAAGAAATTATACTCGTCGCAACGTTGAAATCCGAGGCCTGGATGAAACGTGGCAAGCCGACCTCGTAGATATGTCATCGTACGCGAGGCAAAACTCGCAACATAAGTTCCTCCTGACCGTCATCGATATATTCTCCAAATTCGCCTGGGCCGTGCCGTTGAGAAGCAAGAGCGGTACAGATACGACGATGGCAATGAAATCTATATTCAATCAGGGCCGCATACCTAAGAACTTGCACGTCGATCGTGGAAAAGAATTTTATAATTCACAGTTTGAAGCTCTTGTGAAAAAATACAATATAAACATGTACTCAACGTATAGCAATTTGAAAGCATCAATCTGCGAGCGTTTCAATAGAACGTTAAAAAATAAAATGTGGATGCAATTCAGTCTTCGTGGAAGTTACAAATGGATAGATATTTTGGAGTCTCTAGTTAGCGAATACAACAATACCGTGCATCGAACCATCAAGGAAAAACCGAAAAATATCAATCGCACAAATGAAAGACAGATTCTCCATCGTATTTTCCGCCAGCGCCGATTATCGGCAAAAAAATCGCAAAAATTCTCAATTGGCGATAATGTGCGAATTAGCAAATTTAAGAATGTATTTGAAAAGGGTTATACGCCAAATTGGACAACGGAAGTATTCACGATATGCAGAGTGAAAAGAACGAATCCAACGACGTACAATCTCAGAGACCATCGGGATGAACCCATCGCCGGCTGCTTCTACGAAGAGGAGCTCCAGAAAGTCAAGTATCCCGACATTTATCTCGTTGAGAAGGTGGTGAAGAAGCGTGGAAATCGAATGCTCGTCAAGTGGCTAGGCTTCGACGATACGCACAACAGTTGGATCGACAGAGGAGATTTGTGAAAAAACGATTTTATTAAATGTTTGAAAAAAATCCATGCGTCATTTTACCCCCCCCCCCCCCCCCCCCCCCCCCAAGGACCGAACAAATCGTACTCTCGGGAGAGGAGACGTTAAAGAGTGAGCCAACGTTTGCTTACATCTAGAATGGGTCCGATATCAGTCGCTGTTCCACAGGAGAGGGGATAGAAAAAATGAGTCTTCAATCACACACGCACATATAGACAGTTTTCTTTTTATTCAGCTTACATATAAGCAAAACCCCATGGAAGAGTGTCCGTGGAATCTGGAATTAGCATTCTTTTGTCATCTCTCCAGCTGAGAGCGACTTTATTTTGCATCGCCGTATGAACAATGTGTTTTTTACTCAAGATCAATTGTTGCACCTTGACGAGATTTTCATGCGAAAACAAGCAATTTTTAAAATCGTCGAATGTGATGGATTTCAGGGTTGACCGCCTTACACCCTTAGCTCTTTTCTTCGCATCGTCACAGTCGAGAACTTTAAACGAGTACAATTTCGCTCTCAAGCCCACAAATTCCGTCATAATACGACCATTATTCTCATCTTTCATGAGACCTAATACTTTCTTATTGCGCAAAGGCATATTGTACGGATTGATTGGCGGATAATCAGACGTGTCAAACTTGTCAATGTCACACTTGATCGTTTCATAAATGTCGGGCACGCTGATGTGATAGATGAGACTATCAGTGTCTGTGTACAATAATTTTGCTCGATCGTTGAATCGTTCACGCATGTAGTTGTAGTGAAAATCGTAAATCCAGAGTTTGGAGATATCGAGAATGGAAAATCCTGTGTATATAGGCTTATTGAATAGAACGCACGCTTGATTGAGCTCGATTATAACGATGTCTTTGTCAAATATGGTGCAGCTATGAAACGTAGGCTTGGCGATCTGCGCTTCCGCCCCCCACCGCCCCTTCCACTTTGTCACGAGTCGCACTTCCCGATGTTTCCTCACATTTTCCATTGTTTTACCGAAGACCGCATTGTTCATGAGTTTGTAAAAATTTTTCTCAAAATCATTGTCAGATCGCTTTCTCAATTCCGTATTTACATCGATGTACTTTTTTAACCAAGCGCGCTGTTTGAATTCGAGGACTCTATGCATTTTTGTAACGCGCAATCCCAATCTCAAGCATTGTTTCAAATTTCTATAGTGAATTACGTATTTTTCTTTTGGCAGCAGCGTGGTCGTTAATTTTGTTTGAGTGCTCCCAGGAGGGACGTAGTGTTGCGGGCACAAGGGCAGATCTTTGTGAGTGTCGTGTAACTCCCGAGGATACTCCAAATCGACCTCCAAGATGTATCCCGTTTCAGCGTCATCTGGAATATCCTCGATACATTGCTCGAATTTTTCTACCCAAGCGAACGAGCCGTACGGCAATGACTCGCACATAGCCGCACCATACAGATTATTGACATCGTAATACATCAAGTATGACGCGGGCTCGTTTGGTTCAAAATCATCTCGCATATAGCGATTATTTGCTTTCGCGTACCTATTGCAGCACTGCGCTACGCCACCGCGAATACCTTTCTCGATGAACATTAACATGTCAACGTCGAGCAAGAGCTCGAGTTCTACATCGGTACATTTTAACATCGCATCAAAGGATAGACCGGGTGCGGTAAAATAATGCAATGGATCGAGGTCGTACGTGTCGATGCAATTTCGTCGAAAATTCTCAAAAATATCTGTCAGTAGGAGTACATCAGTTTTCAAATACAAGTCGGAATATTCACCCAAAGTTTTAAGATTAAAGACAGTCCAAACTTTGCACGCGTGCGCGTAATCGTCCGCCGAAATATCTTCATTACTCATTGTGGAGAAAAATTTCTCTTTCGCGGGCAATTCAGTCTCATCGAGTCGCATCCAAGAGTTCACGTAGTCATAGGGGAAAACGCCTTTTCTCGTCAACAATTCAAATTCCGTTGCGTTAGCGCAATGCTTGCGTGTGACTATTTTTTGATCGCTTTTCAGGTATGATGCTAATTTTTCGATGCTACTCGGCATGAATCTCAAAGAGTCGATGAATCGATATTGCACACGTGTACCTTTGACGCGCTTCGAAAATGAAATATATTTCTCCTTGTTAATTGGCAAAAGACTCATGGATCCTTCGAAGGTTCGAGCCAATGCTACTATCAAAAAGTGTGCGTCGTATCCCGACAAGTTGTGAAAAACTATCGGCACTACGTGGGCAATTTTATAATTCAAATTACATTCTTGATGAGCGGCACCGCGGAATTTGCCCGTAAAGTGACAATGATCTCGCACTTTCACGTTCGTGGGCGCAAATGGTTTTTCGCAAATGTGACATTTTTCGGCCAACTTGAAACTGACTTTCATCGCTATTCAAAGGTCTCATTGGTACTATAGTTTGAAAAATGTCGTGCAATGAGCCGGCGAGTCCTTCTAATTCACGCATGAGCCATTCGATACAGGTCTTTCCACGAAACGCCTTGTACTCCGAGAGAGCGTCATTGAAACTGCAATGCTTATAGTACGCAATACTGTGAGGGGTGTGCTTCTGATAATTTACAGTGTTAGCCTGTGGTGCTGTGACAGGTTCGAGCAAACATTCCAAATCAGCATAAATTACAAATGGAACTATTTCCTTGTGCTTGTAATTTTTGAATTTCAATATTGTATTCGTACCTTCGGGAAAAGTAACACGACAATTATTACTGCAGTCCTCTTTGTGGCGTTGCAATATTTCTTCTGTGATGAAGTGGCACAAGCACCGGTCGCAAATCCACAGGTGATGTCCTTTCCTCGACGCCTGCACACTCAATAGTCGCGACATGTTTTTAATCCACGCGAAATGATGATACACCTTAGGAACGGCATCCTCCTCCTCCGCCTCCTCCTCCTCATCGATTTCCGCCTTGATCATGAGTAGATGAATCGTCGGTTTATCTGACATTTGCTTACTCAGATATATCGGCACAATTTTACTAATGCCGTCTTTTGTCGTACCATCAATGCCATACACATGGATCGATAAGCCATTTGATCGCTCAAATTTTGTGATCTTTGACAAACTCATCGGGAAATCCAGACCTTCGTAGATGAGCACCTCGCTGTAATGAGGATACGAACTCGTACGATGGGCATCACGCCTCGGTCGTGGTGAGAGAGCTGCGGTGACGGACCAGAGAAAACAATAGGGGTCATTGTTTTCGATATTGATGACGGCCCGTTTCATCTGTATATCTTGTGGGAGACGCGTGTAGGTGGACAAGCTTCCTCCCAGTGGTTCGAACTTGTTGATGTTTACAAGTAGATGTGAGATTTCGTGTAACGTCCATCCCGACTCTTTTTCCTGGAAGTCCTAGATTTTTGCGGAGAGTCTCGCTTGGACGTGCTCGATGAACCACTCGGCAATGTCGCTTGATCGCAGAATGATTGCGTTTTTCGTTTGAAATGTCTTTTCCTCCTCAATGATTTCATCCACCTTCATAAGGTGGAATTTGCACGCTAAAGTCACATTCACCTTCACGTTACCCTCCTCGCGCACGATGTTGTCGAGTTTTGATACTACCACGCGCATTGCATCTTCGAGGAAACTGTGCACATCTTTGTGCTCGAAATTCACAATCGAGCCTGTCTTTATGCGATTTTTGAATGCCGCCTCGAGATCGACCCACTTGAGTTTATCACGAGCATCGCTCACACCAGCACCGCTTACACCAGCGCTGCTTGCTCCACGCAAGATTTTTTCCCTCAACGACAACAATTTCGCTATTGTCGATTGAATTTTAAGTTTTTGACCGACGTTGAGCTCTGGTTTTTTCAATGTTTGCCCCAAGAGTTTGACATGCACGTCACAGAACTTTTGCCACTTCTCCACGTGAGAGAAAGTGTTCCGCGCACCCCTCAACGTATCGATAATTTTATCGCAATCATCCATGGTCACGACTACTCGATGAATTGAAATCAAATGCCTATGCAGAAGGGCTCGCGAATATATATTTGAGAAGATCTCTACACAACCTCGTACGCGTGCGCGCGCGCGTGTGTGTGTGTGTGTGTGTGTGTGTGTGTGTGTGTGTGTGTGTGTGTGTGTGTGTGTGTGTGTGTGTGTGTGTGTGTGTGTGTGTGTGTGTGTGTGTGTGTATGCGCGCCCGCTCGAACGTCGAGTTTGTATACACAAGATCGAGTTCCAAGCAGCGAGACGGTGCTCTCTTTTCAATCTCGTACTCGACATTTTTTTCGAAATGCCTTAGACCAATGACGTTTGTCGGTGAGGAGATTTTCCGCGGGCCGTGGCTCCAAATTGATTTTATCAAATATCATCCTCAGCGAATGCATCTGCGCCCACGAGTCTATTTTCCCCTTCAATTGTTGAATGTCTCTCAACAATCGTTCGATGCGCACTCTTAATTCCCGTCTCTTGGACGAAATTTGTTTTTCGCTGCACCGCATGATCGTTTTTATTGCGCAGTCTTCCGTAGCAACTTCTCGACAAGAGGTTATTTTTTCCGCGAATCACCTACAGCTCCGTATCGCCCGGGATGAACATTATCGTTAAATGCTTCACTCCCTTTGATCTTTGGAACTTTTGAGTGGGAGGGGGGAGGAGGAGCGTTTCGAAATTGATCGTAGGCAAACTTATTCAAATTTTGAGAAACGGCATTTTTTGAATCTCTGAAATGACTCATGTCGGCGGGGAGGCTATACTGACAAATATTTTTCTAGACACCCCCATTTATTTCTCATGGCGGCCGAGACGACGGTCACCGATATCGCATTTGATTGGGGGGGGGGCGGGTGGGGGGGGTTCTTTGTCAAGCGCAGCATCTGCAAGGAGTGTGTGTGTGTGTGTGTGTGTGTGTGTGTGTGTGTGTGTGTGTGTGTGTGTGTGTGTGTGTGTGTGTGTGTGTTTGCACGCGCGTGAAACGTCGCATGGCTCCAGTATAAACAGCGGTCTTTTTGATCTGTTTATTTCCTCCTATCACCTACTAATTGGGGGGGGGGGGGGGGGGGGGCGAGCGCAGAAAAATGTCACGCGCCGGAAGCCTCACCGCCACACACGCACACACACACGCGCACGCACACACACACACACGCACACACACACACACACACACACACACACACACACACACACACACACACACACACACACACACACACACACACACACACACACACACACACACACACACACACACACACACACACACACACACAAATGTTAATATCCACGTAATTCTTAGAAAAAATCTGACGTAATCCAACCGCCATTTTGACTGGTCAATCGATGTTTAAACACCCCCTCCCCTAGGTTTCAAATTCTCCGAAAATAATCATTCAACACCTCAAGTCGCTGACAGGTTTCAACGCGTCAATGTATAGACAAAACTATCGGATGGAGGGGGGGGGGGTCAAGCCGCAGAAGACGCCCGATGACTCACCATCCTCAAATATTTAAAACGATTTCTGAGAAATCAGCCCCCCCCCTTTCTTCTCTCCGCTGACTGTTGGAGGGGAGGGGGCTCTTTGTCAGGTCACGGAGAGGATTTCTGAGGAATCAGCCCCCCTCCACTCGTCCTACCGCCACTCCCTCCTTCTGGCGGGAGGGGAAGTCCCTTTTACTAAAAAGCACTTCGACTCTTTGTCAGTCGTTGCGCGGCCTCGCTAGGAGTCGGTCGTGGGTCTCCGTGTTTACCCCCCCCCCCCCTCGCTCCCCGCGTCGGCGGACGGGATCGCCATCGGTCGGTACGCAGAGAGCCCCCCCACCATCGGTCGGTAAGCAGAGAGCCACACCATCGGTCGGTAAGCAGAGAGCCTCCCACCATCGGTCGGCAAGTAGACATCGACAGTCGATAATGCAGGGGTCGATTCTACCGCAAAATCCCTACCTTACCGAAACACACACACACACACACACACAAACGTTAATCTCCACGTAATTCTTAGAAAAAATCTGACGTAATCCAACCGCCATTTTGACTGGATAATCAATGTTTCAACACCCCCTCCCCTAGGTTTCAAATTCTCAGAAAATAGTCATTCAACACCTCAAGTCGCTGACAGGTTTCAACGCGTCAATGTATAGACGTAACTATCGCATGGAGGGGGGGGGGGGGTCAAGCCGCAGAAGACGCCCGATGACTCACCATCCTCAAATTTTTAAAACGATTTCTGAGAAATCAGCCGCCCCCCCCCCTATTCTTCTCCCCGCTGACTGTTGGAGGGGGAGGGGGCTCTTTGTCAGGTCACGGAAAGGATTTCTGAGAAATCAGGTCCCCCTCCACTCGTCCTACCGCCACTCCCTCCTTCTGGCGGGAGGGGAAGTCCCTTTTACTACAAAGCACTTCGACTCTTTGTCAGTCGTTGCGCGGCCTCGCTAGGAGTCGGTCGTGGGTCCCCGTGTTTACCCCCCCCCCTTCCCGCGTCGGTGGAGGGGATCGCCATCGGTCGGTAAGCAGAGAGCCCCCCACCATCGGCCGGTAAGCAGAGAGCCACACCATCGGTCGGTAAGCAGAGAGCCCCACCATCGGTCGGTAAATAGACATCGACAGTCGATAATGCAGGGGTCGATTCTACTGCAAAATTCCTACCTTACCGACCGCTTTTTTGGTTCGAGTTACGGCTAAATGTCGGTAACATGTCGGTAGTAGGAATTTTGCATTAGAATCGGCCCCATTACACTACTCTGAACTACCCGTATCCACGTAAGTTCCGCTTCCCTTAGCTCGTCCGCTTCTTAGATTGCTGCTCTTTGTTTGAGGCCGCGCCGCCATCTTTTGCACCAGGCTGTGATGCGTAGCAGGCGACTATACGAAGAAAAGCGGCTAAGCGTAGTATTTGGAGGCGGCTTGGGATGAATAATCACTGCGTGGGTGGATACCCTTGCCTCGGGCAATTCCGTCGCCGTCGGAACGGTGGTGCTAATTTCGCTCCCCAAAGCGCTATAGAGATATGGAGGCCCTAGCCACCAGAGTTGATGTGTCAGGAGCTCTTGTGGCGACAATCCCCTGGAAGCGCAATCCGCTGGATTTTGTTCTCATGGTATGTGTTGCCAGCGTCCATCTGGTACTAGTTGATGGATTGACGCGACTCCGTTGGCGACGATGTTTTCCACTTGGAGAGATGTTGTAGGATCCACCCGAGCGTTAACGTCGAGTCTGTCCAGAGCCTTATGCTTGTTGGTGTCACGTCCTGAGGGGACGTGGGCATATATATATGTGTAGTATCCCTCTTTCTTGCCTACGCCTAGCGCAATAGCACGGGATGAGGGTTAAAAAGGGGACGTGCTGGTGGAAGGGGTAATTTTAAAGAATTTCCTGGATGATCCAATCGTTGAAAATAACGGTTGTGACACTTGTGTTCGATTGACTCGTAATTTATTAGAATCAGCCGTATGGGTTGATCCTATTATCTTAAAGATACAAATTGAAGACAAAAGGGTGAAAATGTGTTCGCTTACATTGATGCGTCTCGGCGTTGACCCAGTCGCTTGGGTGTCGGGTACGGTCGTAAAACTAAGGGCCCTTCGTCGATGGCCCGAACGCTCGCAGATGGTGTGGGTGTGTCTGTGACGGATACAGCAAATGTTCGGTGACACAGATTCTAGTGTTCGTGGATTTCGCGGTTCGAGAACGGAAAATTCAATAAAATATTGCGCGTAATACAAATGTCAAATTCTTAAGATTATCGCGTAACTGTTAGAGAACTTTCGAAGTACAAGATTTGTATAAACTCGAGTTGCAAGACAACGTACGCTTTACAAGAAAGGAAATGAATATTCAACGCGATGGATATCGGTTAAGGAACTCTAGATATGAGCTCGCTGGATTCTGACTGGAGTCTCGGATTGAGACTCGATAAAAAGAAGTTTGTGTGATCGTGGTTGCCGGAAGACTGACTTGGTCATTTTCTTCTTCTAGGATGTAGGAAGAATTGGGATGCTGAGGTGGTGGGAGACTGGCCCCCTGGGAGGGTGCACATTTGGGGGTGCATTCTTTTGGATTGGTGGAAAATATGTATAAGTTGGAATGGGAGTGGGAGCGAGGAGTAGGTTGCGATAGCCACAACCGTTGCTCTATTTCCGGGAATTGGAGCAGCGCTTCTTTATCTGGAGCGCGGAAAAATATAAACGAAAAAGGGGCCTTGTCGGCGCCAAGAACGCACGCTCGAGATAGGGCTTGTTGACCGAGGCCCGCGAGTCCGCATGGGAAATATCAACGCAGTTTTATGACCGCAGCAACTTCCTGGGTCGGAGGATTTCCTCCTAGCGAGTGTATATTTTTTAAGGATTTGGACATTTTTCCGCTCTTGGATGATCGTGAGCATTCGGTATCGTTGCGTCGTTATATATTTACGTCTTTATGAATGTCATCACGCATTTCTTGCGTGTCGCTTCACGTGTTCGTCATCCTTGTAACCCGAAGGTTTCCTTTGTGTATTTTTGGTCTTAAGGACACTCTGCGATATACTCGGACTCTGTTCGGGTTACAACGAGACTGTTCGAAATTTTCCCGCTTATATATTTGTTCTCGATATCGTTAAGATCGCTACGCTTTCGCGTGGGAAGGTACGAGAAACGCTTAGTTATATTATTATGGATAGGCTACGTTTTCGCCGTGGTAGGCCTAACTCTAAAGAAAATATTCAGATCCGTCGAAAAATGAGAATTCCGCTATCGTGCGTATTAGGCTTAAAAAGACATTGTACGCATTTGGTCGCGACGTGACACCTCCCCCCTTTAGGATTGAACGTCTCGCTCGATCAGGTTCGTTGAGGGTTGCAACCGAAAATTTAGTGGCACGATAGTATCAATTGGCATTGTCATTGATCGACTTACAATGTGACTTAAATATGTTCGAAGATTGTTGTCTAATATGACAGTGTAAATGTGATTATCGCCTCACAAGAAAGTTTTTCTTTAATGTATATATACCTTTTTACTTCACTATGAAATATATAATAGGTGCGCGTTTTCTTCTCTTTCTTTTTCCTTATGCATATATACTTATTTACTTATTACAACTCATCTTACTTGACAAGGTTAAAAGAACAATAATAATGAGGATAGAGAAAAAGGTTATTGAGCATTATGAGACTGGTTGTTTTGATACTAGAAAGTCTTCTCGTGCGAACTCAAGGGAAAGGAACGTAGATTAGGAGGTTGATCGTACCTTGAACGATCAGAGACGTTATTGTAGAGATCGGGTGTTGCAGCGTTGGCCTTGGCATGTCCCTTTGGTTCGACAGAAGGAGCTGTGACGAGTTTATGAAGTTCTTGCCCAGTTTCATGGCTGACGTTTTCTTCTTAGGTCGTTTAGCCAGGTGCATCAGGAGGTGCGTAACCGAGTCCTATACTGCACCGACGAGGTAGACCGACCGGCCGTACACAGTATGTAGGCTGCATGTATGGATCTCCGATGAGCATGATCGTTTCCACAATGGGTAACATCCGGGTGACACCAGCGTTTGCTGTACCGAATGGAAGGAATTTTTCTTTTTTTTTTCCAGGTGCGATTTTAGGTGGAGTCCGCTTGATATAGTAGGTTGTTGTTATCCAGGAGATTCAACAACTTCGCTCCCTGGTTGACAGTGTTTAGACCACTGATGCCCCGTGCCATATTGTTTAGGACAGCGGGTTTTCTACGGGAACATTACACATTCTCGTACGTTGTCGATATCTTCTTTGGAATAGATCCCACATGATGTTGGGTGATGTTGGGTTGGTGTATCGCCAAGTAGACTGCGTCGTTGATTTCATGATTGCAGGTGGTGTGGCTTCGACCGGAACAGGAATGAACTTGTACTAGGTGTTTCCAAAAAGGTAATATGGGGGAAGTAAGGAATTGCAGGTTGTTTCGCCTGTTTGGTAATATATTCGTTCGAGAAGTAAGGGGATGTGTTGCGTTCCCACGAGTGACAGCAATTGATCGGAAAATTCTTTTAACCTGATCAGATCTCCTTGTATTCTTATACATTAAATTACGTGTACTCTTTCGCCAGTAAGTATCGCCATATAACTCGGCTTCTTCACTAAATTGTATACAATTTGTCCGAGGCCTGGATCGCTACTATCAAACTATTTTGGAGTATATGACGCTCCCCTTTTTCACTGCTTCGTAGGCGTATCTTAATATAATGGTTTTCTAATATAATATAATGGCTACGTATACAAATTTCGAATTGGTACAAGCGATTATATGTAGGTCTGCGACTGGACATTTTTCTCGGATTATGAAACAGTTAGTTCAGCGAGTTTTGAATTTTGATGCCTTATGTTACTCTGTTGGGTATGCATATCGTAATATGATGATTTCCTAATATAACATAATGATTACGTATATGAATTTGGAATTGGCGTAAGCGATTATATGTAGGTTTGCGATGGGGATTTTTTTCTCGAATTATGAAACAGTTAGTTCGGCGAGTTTCAAATATAAACAATTTTGGGTGTTCTGCACTGAGGATACTGTAACTAAAAATTTAATCTGTTTCTCTGGTTGCAAGTGCAAAGGTGTTATGGATAGACGTTACTGAATAGGTTGATCATGGCCATCTGAAAAACAAGGTCATTATTATGATTATTTATTCAATTAGGATTATAATTGGGTTTTGAGACACCCTTGTGTCCTCCGATTGGGGACTTGTGCATTTCGTTGAAAATGAGATCGCCTTGTTCAGTCGGTACATATTGCAAAGTTCCCAAACATATTTATATTTTGATTTGATTGTTCTTGAATGCTCTTTTCATGGTATTAATTACATCTGCCCAAGTCGAATGTTCGACGGGCTCGATCCTCCATCATACCCCACCATGCTGACGGCAGGGTTGACTAAAAAAAATGAGCCATATTAAATGGGTAGCGATCATCTGAAAACAATGGAATAAATATTATTAATTGATTACTTGCTAATTTAAAATTCGGAGTCGTCGACTCAAGTTGGTTTGGGTTTTCTTTTAGGCTTTACTTCGGCGTTGATGTGCGAATATCGTAATCTATTTTCATGCACGACTCGTGGCTTGCCTTGGTACTGGATCTTTACGTTACCCTTATCTATTTTTTCCAGGACCTTATGAGGTCCCGTGTAATGATCTCCGAGTTTCCCTGGTTTGGGCCCTTTCTGGAGGAAAACGAAATCTCCGACTTTGAAACTCTTGGGATTCGCGTTTTTATCATAATATTTTTTTGAGCGATGTTTTGATGAGACTAGATTTTCGTAGGCGAGGGTCCTGATTCCGTTTATACGGGTGATCAATTCGATCAAATATCCACGATACGTAGGTACCTGATCCGATTCCCTAAGCGGTTCGCTTGATGGGATTCGTGCTAATTTACCGAAAACTACCTCGAAGGGTGTGTATTTGCTGCTTTCGTGGACACTTGTATTGTAGGAAAGCATTGCTAATTCGAGCCATTGATCCCATTCGTTATCCTTATCTGTGTATTGCTTAAGGAATTCGGCTAGCGAGTGGTGAGACCTCTCCAGCGATCCGTTCGATTGGGGATGAAATGCGGTCGTTCGACATCGCTTAATTCGGAATCTTTTGGCTACTCTTCGCATGAGGCCGCTGAGGAAGTTACTCCCTTGGTCCGTCAGGAGTGCATTTGGTGCGCCGAAGACTCATATGAACCTCTTTATGAATGCGTCGGCGATTGTCGTCGCTAGTGCGTTTGGAAGTGGAATTGCAATGCAATATTTTGACAGGTGGTCTTGAATCGTGAGGATATATTCGTTTTTGCTGGACGTCCGTTGCATTGGACCTACTATATCCATTGAAATTTTCTCAAAAACTGTACCTGGGGTGTCTGTTATTATCATCGGCTGCTTTGTCTTGACTCTGACCAACTTCTTTAGCTGACATTCCAAGCATTGCTGCACCCGCCTTTGAACGTCCGATTTCAAATCTTCCCAGATATAGTCGCGTTTGATTCTATTGTAAGTCTTGGAAACCCCTTTGTGGCCCCCGATTGGGGAGTTATGCATTTCGTAGAAAATGGAGTCACGTTTTTCGATTGGTACGTAGTGCAAAGTTCCGAGGCAGATCAGTATCTTAACCGGACTGTCTTTAAATACATCTTTCACGATATTCAGCACATCTGCCCATATTAGGTGCTCGACGTGTTGGCAATGACAAAAGCTGATCGACTGGAGGTCGAGTGTTTCGCAAATCGACTTTAATTCTTCCATGCTCTGATTAATTATTTCGGTTATTAAAGCGAGCGATGCAGACTGCTCTCCCTTAATGACCAAAGCGATGTGATATTTTTTTCCGACCTTTTTGCTGTAGGCTCGGCCTAACGACAGATCCTTCCAGATGGGGAACTTATTGGATTCTAATAGTTTTTGTCCTCCAGGGTCACAAGGTTTCCCTGTTGAGTCTATGAAATAGACTAGATTGTCGTTCCGAAATTGGAACTGTTCCTTCGTACTGACGCAATTAGCAATTTTTAATTCTGGCCTCTTAACTTCTTTGACTGGAGGATTTTCGTCGGAAAGTTTTGAGTCAATCGAACTGGAGTCTGAATCTGTTGGATCATCGGAGTTAGGAATGGAGGAGTTTCCGGAATAAATGGCAGGAGGTGCTTGGCGCCGGTCGGGGACCTCAGCTGTTTTGGGGTTGATGCCCTTAGTGGGTCGCCTAACACGTGCGGGACTTATTATTTCGGCCTCCGTTTCCTCGCTACTACTCTCCTCGTAGTTTATGGCTCTTCGAGTTCGGCGCGGAGGGTTGTGGGTCCTAGCGCGTGTATCTGTGGCTTCGGGCGTAGGCTCGCTGACCCTTGATGATGTTTCCTCGACAAGTGTGCCTTCCACTTGCCGATCGTCTCCATCTGGGACGGGGGGTTCGTCGTTCTTCGGTCGAGAGCGAGTGATGACGTTTATTTCATTTGATCGCGGCGGCGGGTGGATTTCTACCTGAGTGGTAAATCTTGTGGGATTTTCGTCGCTGTCGGAAATTTCGAGTATTTCGTGTACCGCCTTTCGCCATGCGTCTGCCGACATTTCGTTTTGTTTCCGATCGTAGTGGGGAATGGTTTTAACCTCTTCCGATTGCTCAACTGGGTTACGCGACAAAGCGTCGGCATTTACGTTTAACGTTCCAGGTTTATAAACGACGTCGTAGTCGTACTCAGAGAGCTTGAGTCGCCATTTTAGAACGCGTGTGTTTGCGTCTTTGGCGGTTTTAAACCAAACCAAGGGTTTGTGATCGGTGACGAGAGTAAACTTTCTACCATAAATGTAGGGACGGAAAGCTTTCACGCTGTGAATAATCGCCATTGCTTCTTTTTCATACGTGTCGTAACGAAGAGCTGCGCCACGTAGTACACAGGATGTGTAGGCAATGGGTTTATGCTTGCCTATTTCTCCCTGTGAGAGGACTCCGCCTAAGGCGTAGCCCGAAGCATCTGTCGTTATGATAAATGGTTTTTCAAAATCCGGGTATTGGAGGATTAGGGCTTCGCACAATTTGCCCTTGAGTATGTCGAAAGCTTTCTGGGTCTCGTCTTTCCATTCAAAATCGACTTTATCTTCTAGAAGATGAGTTAAGGGTTTTGCAATTTTTGAGAAGTCTTTGATAAATCGACGGTAATAACCGGTTAGGCCTAGGAATTGGCATATGTTTTTGACGTTTTTGGGGACTGGAAAATCTTTTACGGCCAATAGCTTGTTAGGATCTGGTCTCAGGCCGTCTTTTCCGATTATGTGGCCGAGGTAGTTGACCTCTGGCCTGAGGAATTCGCATTTGTCTGGTTGTAATTTGAGATTTGCTTTACGCAGACGTTCCATTAATTCGCGAATTTTCCTCTCGTGTTCGTCCAAATCTTTGGCGTAAATCACGATATCATCCAAATACACGAAAAGCGATACCCCTTGGAGTCCGCTGAGTACAATGTCCATTAAGCGCTGGAATGTTGCCGGGGCATTTTTAAGCCCAAAAGGCATTCTCGCGAATTCGTAATGACCGTGTGGGGTCGAAAACGCGGTTTTTGGTTTGTCTTCGGGGTTCATTTCGATTTGATGGAACCCGGATGCGAGATCGAATACTGAGAAATAATTTGCGTTCCCTAGTTGATCGAGGATGTCTGTGATATTTGGCAATGGGTAGGAATCGCCAATTGTTTTTTCATTCAATGCGCGGAGATCGATTACCATTCGCCAGCGTTTGTTTCCGCTGGAGTCCGGTTTTTTCGGTACTATCCAAACAGGGCTGTTGTTAGGAGACTCTGAATGGTCTATTACCCTCGTCCCTAATAGCTCGTCCACTTGTCGCTGGACTTCGCCTTTGAGCGCCTGGGGAAACCTATACTGTTTCGTGTTGATCGGTAGGTCGTCGACCGTGGGGATCTTGTGTCGGAGAACATGTGTTGCTTCGAGAGGCTCACCCTTTATGTGGAACCTATCTGAATATTTTTCAATGATTTTTTCGACATGTTCTAATCCGTCTTGCGCGAGGTGCTCTAAACGTAGGAGAGATTTTATTACTTGGGAACGCTCCGAGTTGTCTTTTATTTTATCCGATGTTGTCTGATAGGTGGAGATTGAATTTACATTTTTACCTTTGTTTGATTCGACAATTTCATCTTCCTTTCTAATTGAGTTCTTGTTTCGTTTTTTATATGTTTTTGGTTTAGTTTTTTCCTCACTACCGGAGGTTTGTTTTGTTTTTCCTTGGTCATCGTTTTCGTTATAGCGATGGCAAGGTTTTATCTCGACTCGCCTGGTCGAGGTTTTTTTACGGGCCGCGGAAGGACCCTGGAACAACGTAGTCGTCATGCGATCTACGCTGGAAATAGAAGAATTGAAAGGATTTATCTCGACTCGGCTGGTCGAGCGTTTTTTACGGGCCGCGGAAGGACCCTGGAACAACGTAGTCGTCATGCAATCTACGCTGGGAATAGAAGAATTGAAAGGATTTATCTCGACTCGGCTGGTCGAGGGTTTTTTACGGGCCGCGGAAGGACCCTGGAACAACGTAGTCGTCATGCGATCTACGCTGGGAATAGAAGAATTGAAAGGATTTATCTCGACTCGGCTGGTCGAGCGTTTTTTACGGGCCGCGGAAGGACCCTGGAACAACGTAGTCGTCATGCGATCTACGCTGGGAATAGAAGAATTGAAAGGATTGATCTCGACTCGGCTGGTCGAGCGTTTTTTTCGGGCCGCGGAAGGACCCTGGAACAACGTAGTCGTCATGCGATCTACGCTGGGAATAGAAGAATTGAAAGGATTTGAAATTTTCGAAGAATATGATTCAATCTCGTCTGCTGACAAGGTTTCGACCGTATCGAAAGCCTGCAGTCTTACGACCGGCACGATTAACCTTACGGCGTCACTAGTGGTATTATAAACCTTCAAATGAGCCTTCCCGTTGATGGTTGTCACCAGGCAGTCGCCGGCATAGACACCTTCAGGGGCTATGAAAGGGGCGATATATCCCTCTTTCATCGTGCTATCCACCACTTTCACATGGAAGGAGGTTTCCGAACGTGCGGGAATTTCGATTTCCTCAACGCGTTCGTTTGGTTTTTCAAAAGGCCATAGATTATTTCCACACTCGAAACATTCTATCTCGTAATTAATTTTGGATTTCGTTTCAAAGAAGTATCTGGATCCCAACAACCCTGGATAAGGAAGTGGCACATCGTCTGGTATGATGTGAAAGAGCGTTGCGAAACCTAATACGCGGAACCACACACTACCTAGCGCGAAGACTGGTAGTGCAAATATTCCGTTTAATCTTATGATATCATTTTCATCAATTCCGGTGAAACCTTTTGTACATTTCTTTTTGATCAAATTTGGAACGGCACCACTATCTAATAGCATTGAAATTTTCCCTGTTTCTGGTAGTGCTCCGATACACACCGAGGGTAGCGTGACGAATTTTTCTGCTTCTATTGTATAAGTTGGGTACCGCCGTTCGGCTGGCCTAAAGCTATCGCGTGAACCGGACGCTCTGTCGGGGACGGGCCACTCGGTGCGTCCGTCCGAGTGGTGTTCAACCCGTTTCCCGGCTGGTTTCGCAATTTATTGTTATATTCGAGAGTCCGACAGTTTGCTATGGAGTGCCCTTCTCGTTTGCAATAACGGCATGTAAGTTGATCGGGACTCGGAGCTGCGCTGTTCCTTAGTTTGAAACAGTTGTCAGCGGTATGTCCGCAGTTATGACAAAACTGGCACTCAATGCTTGGAGCGCTGTTTATTTTTAACTTGGGGCAATTATCTGCCGTGTGGCCGCGATTGCGGCAGAACTGGCACTCGACGCTGGGGGAGCTACTGTTTTTTAACTTGAAACAATTGTCCGCGGTATGTCCGCGGTTGTGACAGAATTGACATTCGAGACTCGAAGTGTTATTTTTTAATTTGAGGCAATTGTCTGCGGTATGCCCACGATTGTGGCAATACTGGCACTCGGGAACGCTTTCAAAACGCGGACGGTCCTCTGAAGGGTTAAGAGATTTATTACGAGTAGGGCAATCAGGGGCCATGTGGCCCGAGGTCTTGCACAGTTGACAGGATACTATAGGGGACCGTTGTCCTAAATGGCATTTATCCGCGCTGTGCCCGCCACCTTTGCACACCTGGCAGGTCAATACCTCCCATTCGTCCTGTTTCTTTTTGCATTGGTCGGCGCTATGGCCCTGGTTTTTGCATAATTGGCAAGTGGGCAACGAGAAACGACAATTTTCCGACGTGTGGTTATCCTTTTTACAGATATTACAGATTTTAACTGATTTGAGGGGAGGGAAGTTTTCTAATTTGTTCGAGGCCGACTGTAGCTCCCGTCGTGCTTCAAGATCGCGTTCAATTTCAACTGCATGATCGATAGCAATGGAAATGTTATCGCAATGGGGGAGTCGCTGTTCGATCTCCTCCCTTAATCCACGCTTGAAACACGAGAGGAAATAATCGTCCATTCTTTTCTTGAAATACTCGTTTTCTAGCCTGTTATCTGATGGTCTTTCTGTATCAAGTATCTCTTTTCCTTTCCTTTTAATTCGCATAGAAAATTCAGCTACAGTTTCGTTCTTCTTTTGGCAAATAGTACTGAGTTCTCCGACTAGTTGCATTTCAGTTTTGTTGGGTGCATAAAGCTTCTTAAGATATCCTAATAGGTCCTGTACTTTCTCGAATTTTGACGCGTGGATCATGTCTCTAGCGGGGTTTAACAATCTATTCCGGATCATCTTCACCAGGTACTTTTCGGCCGCAGGGGAAACCACTTCCCTTGCGTCCTCACACCCGGCGACGAAATCTGAAAACGGAACATTTTTCCCATCGAACTCTGGGATTATCTTAACAACGTCTTTTATCAACATCAAGTCGTTTATACTCAAAGTTGCGGTTTCTGGGTTCATGGCTCCGCCTTTTCGGGGTAAATCTGGTCGTTTTGAAGATCTACTGGGAGGTACAAGACCAGGAAGTAGTGGAAGGTTTGATCCCCTCAGAGCATAACCTGAACTACCGGGGTGAATTGATTCGTTTGGTTCTGTATATGACAAATCCTCAGTTATATTTAAATCTAGTGTCTCGCAAGTTGATTCCTTATCCATGAGGTTGATTTGCAAAGGCACATTCCCTTTTTATAAATCCCGGACGAGCCCCCAAAAATTATATGTCACGTCCTGAGGGGACGTGGGCATATATATATATGTGTAGTATCCCTCTTTCTTGCCTACGCCTAGCGCAATAGCACGGGATGAGGGTTAAAAAGGGGACGTGCTGGTGGAAAGGATAATTTTAAAGAATTTCGTGGATGATCCAATCGTTGAAAATAACGGTTGTGACACTTGTGTTCGATTGACTCGTAATTTATTAGAATCAGCCGTATGGGTTGATCCTATTATCTTAAAGATACAAATTGAAGACAAAAGGGTGAAAATGTGTTCGCTTACATTGATGCGTCTCGGCGTTGACCCAGTCGCTTGGGTGTCGGGTACGGTCGTAAAACTAAGGGCCCTTCGTCGATGGCCCGAACGCTCGCAGATGGTGTGGGTGTGTGTGTGACGGATACAGCAAATGTTCGGTGACACAGATTCTAGTGTTCGTGGATTTCGCGGTTCGAGAATGGAAAATTCAATGAAATATTGCGCGTAATACAAATGTCAAATTCTTAAGATTATCGCGTAACTGTTAGAGAACTTTCGAAGTACAAGATTTGTATAAACTCGAGTTGCAAGACAACGTACGCTTTACAAGAAAGGAAATGAATATTCAACGCGATGGATATCGGTTAAGGAACTCTAGACATGAGCTCGCTGGATTCTGACTGGAGTCTCGGATTGAGACTCGATAAAAAGAAGTTTGTGTGATCGTGGTTGCCGGAAGACTGACTTGGTCATTTTCTTCTTCTAGGATGTAGGAAAAATTGGGATGCTGAGGTGGTGGGAGACTGGCCCCCTGGGAGGGTGCACATTTGGGGGTGCATTCTTTTGGATTGGTGGAAAATATGTATAAGTTGGAATGGGAGTGGGAGCGAGGAGTAGGTTGCGATAGCCACAACCGTTGCTCTATTTCCGGGAATTGGAGCAGCGCTTCTTTATCTGGAGCGCGGAAAAATATAGACGAAAAAGGGGTCTTGTCGGCGCCAAGAACGCACGCTCGAGATAGGGCTTGTTGACCGAGGCCCGCGAGTCCGCATGGGAAATATCAACGCAGTTTTATGACCGCAGCAACTTCCTGGGTCGGAGGATTTCCTCCTAGCGAGTGTATATTTTTTAAGGATTTGGACATTTTTCCGCTCTTGGATGATCGTGAGCATTCGGTATCGTTGCGTCGTTATATATTTACGTCTTTATGAATGTCATCACGCATTTCTTGCGTGTCGCTTCACGTGTTCGTCATCCTTGTAACCCGAAGGTTTCCTTTGTGTATTTTTGGTCTTAAGGACACTCTGCGATATACTCGGACTCTGTTCGGGTTACAACGAGACTGTTCGAAATTTTCCCGCTTATATATTTGTTCTCGATATCGTTAAGATCGCTACGCTTTCGCGTGGGAAGGTACGAGAAACGCTTAGTTATATTATTATGGATAGGCTACGTTTCCGCCGTGGTAGGCCTAACTCTAAAGAAAATATTCAGATCCGTCGAAAAATGAGAATTCCGCTATCGTGCGTATTAGGCTTAAAAAGACATTGTACGCATTTGGTCGCGACGTGACATTGGGTCCTGGGGTATGATCCGCCGACTGTGGTTTACTAAGCCGCTGAGCAGATGCGCTGCGCATAGCTCCAGCCGAGGGAGCATGACGGGCTTCAGGGGAGCTACCTTGGTACGTGCGGCGATGAGCGTCACCCGGTAGCCTTGACCCGCTGTTTTGGTCCGGGCGTAGAGTACGGCCCCGAATGCTCGTTCCGAGGCGTCTGCAAACCCGTGGAGTTCGAAGGGATCGGATGTTTCGATCGAGCGAGGGATCCGGACGTCACGCAATAGTTACCACTGGTCGCGAAATGCCTTCCAGCCTTTGGCAAGCTCGGGAGGCAGTGGATCGTCCGAGCCCAGCCCTGACAACCAGCAATTCTGTATGTTAATTTTTGACTTTACGCTGATAGGAGCCAGCCATGCCAGCGGGTCGAAGAGTTGGGCTGCTTCGCCTAATACGCGTCGCTTGGTTAAGGTCTCTTTGGTTGATACTTCCACGCGGTAGTGAAAGACATCGTTAGAATGGTCCCACAGGAGACCCAGCGTCTGCTGACTGTCTGTGTCAGCTGTCCAGGAGCGTGCAGCGTCATGGATGGGCTGCTCCTTGGGCAGCGTTTGCAAGAGCTTCGCGGAGTTGGAGGCCCACTTTTTTAGCGGGAATCCACCCGCCATGCAGAGCTGTTGAAGTTCCTTCTGTGTCGCTGTCAGCTCATCCAGTGTTTGGGCGCCAGTAAGGATGTCGTCCATATAAGTGTCTTCCCGGAGGGCCTCTGCCCCGCGCGGGAAATGGTTCCCATCGTCTGAAACTAGCTGCCGAAGTGTCCGTAAAAAAGTTTAGTTCGGTAAATCAGATCCCGTATAATTTTGCATCGACTGAACCCGGATGCTTCTCCGGTGGGTCGACGGCACTGATCGCTGTCGGTCGATAATTGTTTCAATTGGTCGGTTCTCGGTCAATTTTACTGCGAATTGCATGAGTCGTATCTCAAAGGAAAGGAAATTAATTGCGGAATGCAATAGAAAAAAAGTTGAGTTCGCCAAATCCGATTCCGTATGATTTATCATCAACCGAACCCGGACTCTTCTCGGGTCGGTCGACGGCACTGATCGCTGTCGGTCAATAATTGTTTCAATTGGTCGGTTCTCGGTCAATTTTACTGCGAATGGCATGAGTCACATCTCAAATGAAAGGAATTTAATTAGGAAATGCAAGACAACAAAAGTTCAGGTCGGCAAATGAGATCCCGTATGATTTTGCATCGACCGAACCCGGACGCTTCTCGGGTCGTTCGACGGCACTGATAGCTGTCGGTCGATAATCGATTCATTTAGTGGCTCCTCGGTCAATTTTATTGCGAATGGTATGAATCACATCCCAAATGAACGGAATTTAATTAGGGAATGCAACGCAAAAAAAGTTTAGTTTGGCAAATTCGATCCTGTACGATTTTTCTTCGACCGAACCAGGACGCTTCTCGGGTCGGTCGACGGCGCTGATCGCCGTCGGTCGATAATCGTTTCATTTGGTGGTGTCTCGGTCAATTTTACTGCGAATGGGATTAATCACATCTGAAATAAATAGAAAGTGAATAGGGATTACTGAAAATAAAAGTTCAGTTAGGTAAACTATTTTCGTGTGATTTTTCAAAAAAAGGTCCAATTAGGTAAATTACATCCCGTATAATTTTTCATCGACCGAACCCGGACGCTTCTCGGGTCGGTCAACGGCACTGATCGCTGTCGATCGAAAACTGATTCAATTAGTGGTTTCTCGGTCAATTTTACTGCGAATGGCATGAGTCATATCTCATATGAAAGGAAATTAATTGCGGAATGCAGAAGAAAAAAAGTTGAGTTCGGCATATCAGACTCCGTATGTTTTTTCACCGAACGAACCTGGACGCTTCTCGGGTCAGTCAACGGCACTGATCGCTGTAGGTCGATAATTATTTCATATTGTGGGTTCTCGGTCAATTTTACTGCGAATGGCATGAATCACATCCAAATGAAAGGAATTTAATTAGGGAATGCAATACCGAAAAAGATTAGTTCGGCAAATTCGATCCTGTACGATTTTTCTTCGACCGAACCAGGACGCTTCTCGGGTCGGTCAACGGCACTGATCGCTGTCGGTCGATAATTGTTTCAGTTGCTCGGTTCTCGGTCAATTTTACTGCGAATGTCATGAGTCAAATCTCAAAGGAAAGGAAATTGATTGCGGAATGCTATACAAAAAAAGTTCAGTTCGGCAAATCAGATACCGTATATTTTTTTATCGACCGAACCCGGAAGCTTCTCGGGTCGGTCAACGGCACTGCTCGCTGTCGGTCGATAATTGGTTCAGTTGCTCGGTTCTCGGTCAATTTTACTGCGAATGGCATGAGTCATAGCTCAAAGGAAAGGAAATTAATTACGGAATGCTATACAAAAAAGTTTACTTCGCCAAATCAGATTCCGTATGATATTTCATCAATCGAACCCGGACGCTTCTCGGGTCGGTCGACGGCACTGATCGCAGTCGGTCGATCATTGTTTTAATTGGTCGGTTCTCGGTCAATTTTACTGCGAATGGCATGAATCACATCTCAAATGAAAGGAATTTAATTAGGGAATGCAATCCCGAAAAAGTTTATTTCGGCAAATTAGAACCTGTATGATTTTTCATCGACCGAACCAGGACGCTTCTCGGGTCGGTCGATGGCACTGATCGCTGTCGGTCGATAACTGATTCATTGGTGGGTTTCCAGTCAATTTTACGCTGAATGGCATGTATCACATCTCAAACGAAAGGAATTTAGTAAGAGAATGCAATTCAAAAAAAGTTTAGGTCGGCAAATCAGATCCCGTATAATTTTTCATCGACCGAACCCGGACGCTTCTCGGGTCGGTCAACGGCACTGATCGCTGTCGTTCAATAACTGATTCATTTGGTGGGTTCTAGGTCAATTTTACTGCGAATAGCGCGATTCATATCTCAAAGGAAAGGAAATCAATTGCGGAATGCGATAGAAAAAAAGTTGAGTTGGGCAAATCAGATTCCGTATGAATTTTCATCAACCGAACCCGGACGCTTCTCGGGTTGGTCTTCGGCACTGATCGCTGTCGGTCGATAATTGTTTCAATTGGCCCGTTCTTGGTCAATTATACTGCGAATGGCATGAGTCAGATCTCAAATGAAAGAAATTGATTTAGGGAATCCAAGACCAAAAAAGTTTAGTCCGGCAAATTAGATCCCGTATGATTTTTCATCGACTGAACCAGGACGCTTCTCGCGTCGGTCGAAGGCAATGATCGCTGTCGGACGATAATTGGTTAATTTGATTGGTTCTCCGTCAATTTTATTGCGAATGGCATAAATCACATTTCAAATGAAAGGAAATTAATTAGGAAATTGTAGCGATGGGTTATGTTGAATGTTGCCGCGTTATAGATGGCGTAAGCGAACGCCACGTGTGCGGATATAGATGGCGTCCGTATAGCGAGGGGAGGAAGAAAGGCGGAAAGGTGCTAAGTAGGACATTTTGTTTTTTCGCTAGAGATTGGTATGGGAGAAGGAAGGAGACAGGGGACGTGTGCTCACGCGGTCGACCACGTGCCTGGAAATAAAATTATAAACTGGTATTAGAGGAAGCGTGGACGAAGTCAAAAAAATATATCTGTCATACGTGAATTTCAAATAAATTGAAAGTGATCGTGCCTTCATGAAAGGCCGATCGGACGTTCGATCGTCTGAAATAGACGGATTCCGTTCGTCGAAACCCGAGTAACGAGGAAACGGGCGTCCATGACCACGTGTTCGAGAGGAATGCCACGGGTCCATATCGTTGGGAAAAACTCGCCTAGTCGCAGATTTCGAGGGGAATTCACTAATCGCCGCCGTTCGTCGGAAGAAGAGTTCCGCGGACGCGGGCTTTCGAGACCACGTGTTCGGAGGCATGCACGAGAGGCACGCGACGGATACATATCGGTTGGAAGTCATATTTTACGGCAGAGAGTTTGATCCCCGTTCCTAGAACAAAACATCGCGTCATTAGTCCCCATCGGGGCGGACCATGTTCTTTGAGACAGTCAATATCGTCCGTCGGCAGTGACCAAGGATCTTGACCGCGCTCCCTCGCGGAGTATTTCATCAACCAACCGTGAGTTCGTCGATTGGTGGTAAAGGAAGTATGTATTCTCGTTGCATAGAAAACGAAGATCGCGTATGCTAAACTATGCGTCTGCGTAACGAAGATCGCGTATGTTTAAATAATGTTGAATATTATGTGCCTGCGTAACGAAGATCGCGGATGTTGAATTATGTGTCTGCGTAACGAAGATCGCGTATGTTTAAATAATGTTGAATATTATGTGTCTGCGTAACGAAGATCGCGTCTGTTTAAATAATGTTGAATATTATGTGTCTGCGTAACGAAGATCGCGTCTGTTTAAATAATGTTGAATATTATGAGTCTGCGTAACGAAGATCGTGTCTGTTTAAATAATGTTGAATGTTATGTGTCAGCGTAACGAAATTCGCGTCTGTTAAATTCTTGCGTATCTGCGTAACAAAATTTCTTATAGTAAATTCAACCAGTGATATCTGTCTATACCCCGAGTAGCGTCGATTGCATAATCTGTCGCATTCTACAATCGTTTCACATAAGAAGCTTCCGAGACATTTGAGGACGCAGAGGCTGTGTACCCGAAGACTGAAAGAAAGAATAGAGAAGATAGGAGATTTACGTTTACTTTATTTTTACGTTACTTTATTTACGTTTGTAACCAAGATACAAAAATGAAGATGAATTGTAACGGGTCCGCATGAAATAAAAGATATTCCGATACAAAATGTAAGACAAAAAAAGTTCAGTTCGGCAAATTAGATCCCAAATGATTGTTCATCGACCGAACGCGGACGCTTCTCGGGTCGGTCGACGGCACTGATCGCTGTCGGTCGATAATTGTTTCAATTGGTCGGTTCTAGGTCAATTTTACTGCGAATAGCGCAATTCATATCTCAAAGGAAAGGAAACTAATTGCGGAATGCAATAGAAAAAAGGTTGAGTACGCCAAATCAGATTCCGAATGATTTTTCATCAACCGAACCCGGACGCTTCTCGGGTCGGTCGAAGGTACTGATCGCTGTCGTTCGATAATTGTCTCATTTGGTCGGTTCTCGGTCCATTTTACTGCGAATCGTATGAGTCATATCTCAAGGGAAAGAAAATTAATTGCGGAATGCAATAGAAAAAAACCTGAGTCCCCCAAATCAAATTCCGTATGATTTTTCATCAACCGAGCACGGACGCTTCTCGGATCGGTCGACGGCACTGATCGCTGTCGGTCGATAATTGTCTCAATTGGTCGGTTCTCGGTCTATTTTACTGCGAATGGCATGAATCACATCTCAAATAAAAGGAATTTAACTATGGAATGGAATACAGAACTAGTTTATTTCGGCAAATTAGTTCCTGTATGATTTTTCATCGACCGAACCAGGACGCTTCTCGGGTCGGTCGATAATTGTTTCATTTGGTGGTTTCTCGGTCAATTTTACTGCGAATGGGATTAATCACATGTGAAATAAAAGGAAAGTGAATAGGGAATACAGAAAATAAAAGTTCAGTTGGGTAAACTAATTCCGTGTGATTTTTGAAAAATAAGTCCAATTAGGTAAATTACATCCCGTATAATTTTTCATCGACCGAACCCGGACGCTTCTCGGGTCGGTCAACGGCACTGATCGCTGTCGATCGATAACTGTTTCAATTAGTGGGTTCTCGGTCAATTTTACTGCGAATGGCATGAGTCGTATCTCAAAGGAAAGGAAATTAATTGCGGAATGCAATAGAAAAAAAGTTGAGTTCGCCAAATCCGATTCCGCATGATTTACCATCAACCGAACCGGGACGCTTCTCGGGTCGGTCGACGGCACTGATCGCTGTCGGTCGATAATTGTTTCAATTGGTCGGTTCTCGGTCAATTTTACTGCGAATGGCATGAGTCACATCTGAAATGAGAGGAATTTAAAAAGGAAATGCAAGATAACAAAAGTTTAGTTCGGCAAATGAGATCCCGTATGATTTTTCATGGACCAAACGCAGACGCTTCTCGGGTCGGTCGACGGCGCTGATTGCCGTCGGTCGTTAATCGGTTCACTTGGTGGTTTCTCTTTCAATTTTACTGCGAATGGGATTAGTCACACCTGAAATAAAAGGAACGTAAATAGGGAATACAGAAAATAAATTTCAGTTAGGTAAACTATTTTCGTGTGATTTTTCAAAAAAAAAGTCCAATAAGGTAAATTACATCCCGTATGATTTTTCACCGACCGAACCTGGACGCTTCTCGGGTCGGTCAACAGCACTGATCGCTGTAGGTCGATAATTGTTTCATATTGTGGGTTCTCGGTCAATTTTACTGCGAATGGCATGAGTCACATCTCAAATGAAAGGAATTTAATTAGGAAACGCATGAATACCAAAAGTTTATTTCGGCAAACTAGAACCTGTATGATTTTTTTATCGACCGAACCCGGACGCTTCTCGGGCCGATCGACGGCACTGATCGCCGTCGGTTGATAATTGTTTCATTTGGTGAGTTCTCAGTCAATTTTACGCCGAATGGCATGTATAACATCTCAAACGAAAGGAATTTAATTAGAGAATGTAATACAAAAAAGTTCAGTTCGGCAAATCAGATCCCGTATAATTTTTCATCGACCGAACCCGGACGCTTCTCGGGTCGGTCGACGGCACTGATCGCCGTCGGTCGATAATTGTTTCATTTGGTGGTTTCTCGGTCAATTTTACTGCGAATAGGATTAATCACATCTGAAATAAAAGGAAAGTGAATAGGGAATACGGAAAATAAAAGTTCAGTTAGGTAAGCTATTTTCCTGTGATTTTTCAAAAAAAAAGTCCAATTAGGTAAATTTCATCCCGTATAATTTTCCATCGACCGAACCCGGACGCTTCTCGGGTCGGTCAACGGCACTGATCGCTGTCGATCGATAACTGTTTCAATTAGTGGGTTCTCGGGCAATTTTACTGCGAATGGCATGAGTCACATTTGAAATGAAAGGAATTTAATTAGGAAATGCAAGACAACAAAAGTTCAGTCCGGCAAATGAGATCCCGTATGATTTTGCATCGACCGAACCCGGACGCATCTCGAGTCGTTCGACGGCACTGATAGCTGTCGGTCGATAATCGATTCATTTGGTGGCTCCTCGGTCAATTTTGCTGAGAACGGTATTAATCACATCTGAAATAGAAGGAAAGTGAATAGGGAATACAGAAACGAAAAGTTCAGTTAGGTAAACTATTTTCGTGTGATTTTTCAAAAAAAAGTCTAATTAGGTAAATTACATCCCGTATGATTATTCACCGACCGAACCTGGACGCTACTCGGGTCGGTCAACGGCACTGATCGCTGTACGTCGATAATTGTTATATATTGTGGGTTCTCGGTCAATTTTACTGCGAATGGCATGAATCACATCCAAATGAAAGGAATTTAATTATGGAATGCAATACCGAAAAAGTTTAGTTCGGCAAATTCGATCCTGTACGATTTTTCTTCGACCGAACCAGGACGCTTCTCGGGTCGGTCAACGATACTGATCGCTGTCGGTCGATAATTGTTTCAGTTGATCGGTCCTCGGTCAATTTTACTGCGAGTGGCATGAGGCATATCTCAAAGGAAAGGAAATTAATTGCGGAATGGAATACAGAACAAGTTTAGTTCGGCAAATTAGTTCCCGTATGATTTTTCATTGACCGAACCCGGACGCTTCTCGGGTCGGTCGACGGCACTGATCGCCGTCGGTCGATAATTGTTTCATTTGGTGGTTTCTCGGTCAATTTTACTGCGAATGGGATTAATCACATCTGAAATAAAAGGAAAGTGAATAGGGAATACAGAAAATAAAAGTTTAGTTAGGTAAACTATTTTGGTGTGATTTAAAAAAAAAAAGTCCAATTAGGTAAATTACATCCCGTATAATTTTTTATCGACCGAACCCGGACGCTTCTCTGGTCGGTCAACGGCACTGATCGCTGTCGATCGATAACTGTTTCATTTAGTGGGTTCTCGGTCAATTTTACTGCGAATGGCATGAGTCGTATCTCAAAGGAAAGCAAATTATTTGCGGAATGCAATAGAAAAAAGTTGAGTTCGCCAAATGCGATTCCGTATGATTTACCATCAACCGAACCCGGACGCATCTCAGGTCGGTCGACGGCGCTGATCGCGGTCGGTCGATAATTGTTTCAATTGGTCGGTTCTCGGTCAATTTTACGGCGAATGGCATGAGTCACATCTGAAATGAAAGGAATTTAATTAGGAAATTGCAAGACAACAAAAGTTCAGTCCGGCAAATGAGATCCCGTATGATTTTGCATCGACCGAACCCGGACGCTTCTCGGGTCGTTCGACGGCACTGATAGCTGTCGGTCGAAAATCGATTCATTTGGTGGCTCCTCGGACAATTTTATTGCGAATGGTATGAATGGCATCCCAAATGAAAGGAATTTAATTAGGGAATGCAACGCAAAAAAAGTTTAGTTCGGCAAATGAGATCCCGTATGATTTTTTATGGACCAAACGCAGACGCTTCTCGGGTCGGTCGACGGCGTTGATCGCCGTCGGTCGATAATCGGTTCATTTGGTGGTTTCTCGGTCAATTTTACTGAGAATGGGATTAATCACATCTGAAATAAAAGGAAAGTTAATAGGGAATACAGAAAATAAAAGTTCAGTTAGGTAAACTATTTTCGTGTGATTTTTCAAAAAAAATCCAATTAGGTAAATTTCATCCCGTATGATTTTTCACCGACCGAACCTGGACGCTACTCGGGTCGGACAACGGCACTAATCGCTGTACGTCGATAATTGTTTCATGTTGTGGGTTCTCGGTCAATTTTACTGCGAATGGCATGAATCACATCCAAATGAAAGGAATTTAATTAGGGAATGCAATACCGAAAAAGTTTCGTTCAGCAAATTCGATCCTGTACGATTTTTCTTCGACCGAACCAGGACGCTTCTCGGGTCGGTCAACGGCGGTGATTGCGGTCGGTCGATAATTGTTTCAGTTGCTCGGTTCTCGGTCAATTTTACTGCGAAAGGCATGAGGCATATCTCAAAGGAAAGGAAATTAATTGCGGAATGCTATACAAAAAAAGTTTAGTTCGGCAAATCAGATCCCGTATAATTTTTCATCGACCGAACCCGGACGCTTCTCGGGTCGGTCGACGGCACTGATCGCCGTCGGTCTATAATTGTTTCATTTGGTGGTTTCTCGGTCAATTTTACTGCGAATGGGATTAATCACATCTGAAATGATAGGAATGTGAATAGGGAATACAGAAAATAAAAGTTCAGTTAGGTAAACTATTTTCGTGTGATTTTTCAAAAAAAAGTCCAATTAGGTAAATTACATCCCGTATAATTTTTCATCGACCGAACCCGGACGCTTCTCGGGTCGGTCAACGGCACTGATCGCTGTCGATCGATAACTGTTTCATTTAGTGGGTTCTCGGTCAATTTTACTGCGAATGGCATGAGTCGTATCTCAAAGGAAAGCAAATTATTTGCGGAATGCAATAGAAAACAAAGTTGAGTTCGCCAAATCCGATTCCGTGTGATTTACCATCAACCGAACCCGGACGCTTTTCGGGTCGGTTGACGGCACTGATCGCTGTCGGTCGATAATTGTTTCAATTGGTCGGTTCTCGATCAATTTTACGGCGAATGGCATGAGTCACATCTGAAATGAAAGGAATGTAATTAGGAAATGCAAGACAACAAAAGTTCAGTCCGGCAAATGAGATCCCGTATGATTTTGTATCGACCGAACCCGGACGCTTCTCGGGTCGTTCGACGGCACTGATAGCTGTCGGTCGATAATCGATTCATTTGGTGGCTCCTCGGGCAATTTTATTGCGAATGGTATGAATCGCATCCCAAATGAAAGGAATTTAATTAGGGAATGCAACGCAAAAAAGTTTAGTTCGGCAAATGAGATCCCGTATAATTATTCATGGACCAAACGCGGACGCTTCTCGGGTCGATCGACGGCGCCGATCGCCATCGTTCGATAATCGTCTCATTTGGTGGTTTCTCGGTCAATTTTACTGAGAATGGGATTAATCAGATCTGAAATAAAAGGAAAGTGAATAGGGAATACAGAAAATAAAAGTTCATTCAGGTAAACTATTTTCGCGTGATTTTTCAAAAAAAGTCCAATTAGGTAAATTACATCCCGTATGATTTTTCACCGACCGAACCTGGACGCTTCTCGGGTCGGTCAACGGAACTGATCGCTGTCGGTCGATAATTGTTTCGGTTGCTCGGTTCTCGGTCAATTTTACTGCGAATGGCATGAGGCATATCTCAAAGGAAAGGAAATTAATTGCGGATTGCTATACAAAAAAAGTTTAGTTCGGCAAATCAGATCGCGTATAATTTTTCATCGACCGAACCCGGACGCTTCTCGGGTCGGTCGACGGCACTGATCGCTGTCGGTCGATAATTGTTTCAATTGGTCGGTTCTCGGTCAATTTTACGGCGAATGGCATGAGTCACATCTAAAATGAAAGGAATTTAATTAGGAAATGCAAGACAACAAAAGTTCAGTCCGGCAAATGAGATCCCGTATGATTTTGCATCGCCCGAACCCGGACGCTTCTCGGGTCGTTCGACGGCACTGATGGCTGTCGGTCGATAATCGATTCATTTGGTGGCTCCTCGGGCAATTTTATTGCGAATGGTATGAATCGCATCCCAAATGAAAGGAATTTAATTAGGGAATGCAACGCAAAAAAGTTTAGTTCGGCAAATGAGATCCCGTATAATTTTTCATGGACCAAACGCGGACGCTTCTCGGGTCGATCGACGGGGCCGATCGCCATCGGTCGATAATCGTCTCATTTGGTGGTTTCTCGGTCAATTTTACTGAGAATGGGATTAATCAGATCTCAAATAAAAGGAAAGTAAATAGGGAATACAGAAAATAAAAGTTCAGTCAGGTAAACTATTTTCGCGTGATTTTTCGAAAAAAAAGTCCAATTAGGTAAATTACATCCCGTATAATTTTTCACCGAACGAACCTGGACGCTTCTCGGGTCGGTCAACGGAACTGATCGCTGTCGGTCGATAACTGTTTCGGTTGCTCGGTTCTCGGTCCATTTTACTGCGAATAGCATGAGGCATATCTCAAAGGAAAGGAAATTAAATGCGGAATGCTGTACAAAAAAAGTTTAGTTCGCCAAATCAGATCCCGTATAATTTTTCATCGACCGAACCCGGACGCTTCTCGGGTCGGTCGACGGCACTGATCGCCGTCGGTCGATAATTGTTTCATTTGGTGGTTTCTCGGTCAATTTTACTGCGAATGGGATTAATCACATCTGAAATAAAAGGAAAGTGAATAGGGAATAGAGAAAATAAAGGTTTAGTTAGGTAAACTACTTTGGTGTGATTTTTCAAAAAAAATTCCAATTAGGTAAATTACATCCCGTATAATTTTTCATCGACCGAACCCGGACGCTTCTCGGGTCGGTCAACGGCACTGATCGCTGTCGATCGATAACTGTTTCATTTAGTGGGTTCTCGGTCAATTTTACTGCGAATGGCATGAGTCGTATCTCAAAGGAAAGGAAATTATTTGCGGAATGCAATAGAAAAATAGTTGAGTTCGCCAAATCCGATTCCGTATGATTTACCATCAACCGAACCCGGACGCATCTCGGGTCGTTCGACGGCACTGATCGCTGTCGGTCGATAATTGTTTCATTTGGTCGGTTCTCGGTCAATTTTACGGCGAATGGCATGAGTCACATCTGAAATGAAAGGAATTTAATTAGGAAATGCAAGACAACAAAAGTTCAGTCCGGCAAATGAGATCCCGTATGATTTTGCATCGACCGAACCCGGACGCTTCTCGGGTCGTTCGACGGCACTGATAGCTGTCGGTCGATAATCGATTCATTTGGTGGCTCCTCGGACAATTTTATTGCGAATGGTATGAATGGCATCCCAAATGAAAGGAATTTAATTAGGGAATGCAACGCAAAAAACGTTTAGTTCGGCAAATGAGATCTTGTATGATTTTTTATGGACCAAACGCGGACGCTTCTCGGGTCGGTCGACGGCGTTCATCGCCGTCGGTCGATAATCGGTTCATTTGGTGGTTTCTCGGTCAATTTTACTGAGAATGGGATTAATCACATCTGAAATAAAAGGAAAGTGAATAGGGAATACAGAAAATTAAAGTTCAGTTAGGTAAACTATTTTCGTGTGATTTAAAAAAAAAAAGTCCAATTAGGTATATTTCATCCCGTATGATTTTATACCGACCGAACCTGGACGCTACTCGGGTCGGTCAACGGCACTGATCGCTGTACGTCGATAATTGTTTCATATTGTGGGTTCTCGGTCAATTTTACTGCGAATGGCATGAATCACATCCCAATGAAAGGAATTTAATTAGGGAATGCAATACCGAAAAAGTTTAGTTCGCCAAATTCGATCCTGTACGATTTTTCTTCGACCGAACCAGGACGCTTCTCGGGTCGCCCAACGGCACTGATTGCTGTCGGTCGATAATTGTTTCAGTTGCTCGGTTCTCGGTCAATTTGACTGCGAAAGGCATGAGGCATATCTCAAAGGAAAGGAAATTAATTGCGGAATGCTATACAAAAAAAGTTTAGTTCGGCAAATCAGATCCCGTATAATTTTTCATCGACCGAACCCGGACGCTTCTCGGGTCGGTCGACGGCACTGATCGCCGTCGGTCGATAATTGTTTCATTTGGTGGTTTCTCGGTCAATTTTACTGCGAATGGGATTAATCACATCTGAAATAATAGGAAAGTGAATAGGGAATACAGAAAATAAAAGTTCAGTTAGGTAAACTATTTTCGGGTGATTTTTCAAAAAAAAAGTCCAATTAGGTAAATTACATCCCGTATAATTTTTCATCGACCGAAGCCGGACGCTTCTCGGGTCGGTCAACGGCACTGATCGCTGTCGATCGATAACTGTTTCCTTTAGAGGGTTCTCGGTCAATTTTATTGCGAATGGCATGAGTCGTATCTCAAAGGAAAGCAAATTATTTGCGGAATGCAATAGAAAACAAAGTTGAGTTCGCCAAATTCGATACCGTATGATTTACCATCAACCGAACCCGGACGCTTTTCGGGTCGGTCGACGGCACTGATCGCTGTCGGTCGATAATTGTTTCAATCGGTCGGTTCTCGATGAATTTTACGGCGAATGGCATGAGTCACATCTGAAATGAGAGGAATTTAATTAGGAAATGCAAGAGAACAAAAGTTCGGTCCGGCAAATGAGATCCCGTATGATTTTGCATCGACCGAACCCGGACGCTTCTCGGGTCGTTCGACGGCACTGATAGCTGTCGGTCGATAATCGATTCATTTGGTGGCTCCTCGGGCAATTTTATTGCGAATGGTATGAATCGCATCCCAAATGAAAGGAATTTAATTAGGGAATGCAACGCAAAAAAGTTTAGTTCGGCAAATGAGATCCCGTATAATTTTTCATGGACCAAACGCGGACGCTTCTCGGGTCGATCGACGGCGCCGATCGCCATCGGTCGATAATCGTCTCATTTGGTGGTTTCTCGGTCAATTTTACTGAGAATGGGATTAATCAGATCTGAAATAAAAGGAAAGTGAATAGGGAATACAGAACATAAAAGTTCAGTCAGGTAAACTATTTTCGCGTGATTTTTCGAAAAAAAAGTCCAATTAGGTAAATTACATCCCGCATGATTTTGCACCGACCGAACCTGGACGCTTCTCGGGTCGGTCAACGGAACTGATCGCTGTCGGTCGATAATTGTTTCGGTTGCTCGGTTCTCGGTCAATTTTACTGCGAATGGCATGAGGCATATCTCAAAGGAAAGGAAATGAATTGCGGAATGCTATACAAAAAAGTTTAGCTCGCCAAATCAGATCCCGTATAATTTTTCATCGACCGAACCCGGACGCTTCTCGGGTCGGTCGACGGCACTGATCGCCGTCGGTCGATGATTGTTTCATTTGGTGGTTTCTCGGTCAATTTTACTGCGAATGGGATTAATCACATCTGAAATAAAAGGAAAGTGAATAGGGAATACAGAAAATAAAAGTTTAGTTAGGTAAACTATTTTGGTGTGATTTTTCAAAAAAAAGTCCAATTAAGTAAATTACATCCCGTATAATTTTTCATTGACCGAACCCGGACGCTTCTCCGGTCGGTCAACGGCACTGATTGCTGTCGATCGATAACTGATTCATTTAGTGGGTTCTCGGTCAATTTTACTGCGAATGGCATGAGTCGTATCTCAAAGGAAAGGAAATTATTTGCGGAATGCAATAGAAAAAAAGTTGAGTTCGCCAAATCCGATTCCGTATGATTTACCATCAACCGAACCCGGACGCATCTCGGGTCGGTCGACGGCAGTGATCGCTGTCGGTCGATAATTGTTTCAATTGGTCGGTTCTCGGTCAATTTTATGGCGAATGGCATGAGTAACATCTGAAATGAAAGGAATTTAATTAGGAAATGCAAGACAACATAAGTCCAGTCCGGCAAATGAGATCCCGTATGAATTTGCATCGACCGAACCCGGACGCTTCTCGGGTCGGTCGACGGCACTGATCGCCGTCGGCCGATAATTGTTTCATTTGGTGGTTTCTCGGTCAATTTTACTGCGAATGGGATTAATCACATCTGAAATAAAAGGAAAGTGAATAGGGAATACAGAAAATAAAAGTTTAGTTAGGTAAACTATTTTGGTGTGATTTTTCAAAATAAAGTCCAATTAGGTAAATTACATCCCGTATAATTTTTCATCGACCGAACCCGGACGCTTCTCGGGTCGGTCAACGGCACTGATCGCTGTCGACCGATAACTGTTTCATTTAGTGGGGTCTTGGTCAATTTTACTGCGAATGGCATGAGTCGTATCTCAAAGGAAAGAAAATTATTTGCGGAATGCAATAGAAAAAAAAGTTGAGTTCGCCAAATCCGATTCCGTATGATTTACCATCAACCGAACCCGGACGCTTGTCGGGTCGGTCGACGGCACTGATCGCTGTCGGTCGATAATTGTTTCAATCGGTCGGTTCTCGATCAATTTAACGGCGAATGGCATGAGTCACATCTGAAATGAGAGGAATTTAATTAGGAAATGCAAGAGAACAAAAGTTCAGTCCGGCAAATGAGATCCCGTATGATTTTGCATCGACCGAACCCGGACGCTTCTCGGGTCGTTCGACGGCACTGTTAGCTGTCGGTCGATAATCGATTCATTTGGTGGCTTCTCGGGCAAGTTTATTGCGAATGGTATGAATCGCATCCCAAATGAAAGGAATTTAATTAGAGAATGCAACGCAAAAAAGTTTAGTTCGGCAAATGAGATCCCGTATAATTTTTCATGGACCAAACGCGGACGCTTCTCGGGTCGATCGACGGCGCCGATCGCCATCGGTCGATAATCGTCTCATTTGGTGGTTTCTCGGTCAATTTTACTGAGAATGGGATTAATCAGATCTGAAATAAAAGGAAAGTGAATAGGGAATACAGAAAATAAAAGTTCAGTCAGGTAAACTATTTTCGAGTGATTTTTCGAAAAAAAAGTCCACTTAGGTAAATTACATCCCGTATGATTTTTCACCGACCGAACCTGGACGCTTCTCGGGTCGGTCAACGGAACTGATCGCTGTCGGTCGATAATTGTTTCGGCTGCTCGGTTCTCGGTCAATTTTACTGCGAATGGCATGAGGCATATCTCAAAGGACAGGAAATTAATTGCGGAATGCTATACAAAAAAAGTTTAGTTCGCCAAATCAGATCCCGTATAATTTTTCATCGACCGAACCCGGACGCTTCTCGGGTCGGTCAACGGCACTGATCGCCGTCGGTCGATAATTGTTTCATTTGGTGGTTTCTCGGTCAATTTTACTGCGAATGGGATTAATCACATCTGAAATAAAAGGAAAGTGAATAGGGAATACAGAAAATAAAAGTTTAGTTAGGTAAACTATTTTGGTGTGATTTTTCAAAAAAAAGTCCAATTAGGTAAATTACATCCCGTATAATTTATCATCGACCGAACCCGGACGCTTCTCGGGTCGGTCAACGGCACTGATCGCTGTCGATCGATAACTGTTTCATTTAGTGGGTTCTCGCTCAATTTTACTGCGAATGGCATGAGTCGTATCTCAAAGGAAAGCAAATTATTTGCGGAATGCAATAGAATAAAAGCTGAGTTCGCCAAATCCGATTCCGTATGACTTACCATCAACCGAACCCGGACGCATCTCGGGTCGGTCGACGGCACTGATCGCTGTCGGTCGATAATTGTTTCAATTGGTCGGTTCTCGGTCAATTTTACGGCGAATGGCATGAGTCACATCTGAAATGAAAGGAATTTAATTAGGAATTGCAAGACAACAAAAGTTCAGTCCGGCAAATGAGATCCCGTATGATTTTGCATCGACCGAAGCCGGACGCTCCTCGGGTCGTTCGACGGCACTCATAGCTGTCGGTCGATAATCGATTCATTTGGTGGCTCCTCGGGTAATTTTATTGCGAATGGTATGAATCGCATCCCAAATGAAAGGATTTTAATTAGGGAATGCAACGCAAAAAAGTTTAGTTCGGCAAATGAGATCCCGTACAATTTTTCATGGACCAAACGCGGACGCTTTTCGGGTCGATCGACGGCGCCGATCGCCATGGGTCGATAATCGTCTCATTTGGTGGTTTCTAGGTCAATTTTACTGAGAATGGGATTAATCAGTTCTGAAATAAAAGGAAAGTGAATAGGGAATACAGAAAATAAAAGTTCAGTCAGGTAAACTATTTTCGCGTGATTTTTCGGAAAAAAGTCCAATTAGGTAAATTACATCCCGTATGATTTTTCACCGACCGAACCTGTACGCTTCTCGGGTCGGTCAACGGAACTGATCGCTGTCGGTCGATAATTGATTCGGTTGCTCGTTTCTCGGTCAATTTTACTGCGAATGGCGTGAAGCATATCTCAAACGAAAGGAAATCAATTGCGGAATGCTATACAAAAAAAGTTTAGTTCGCCAAATCAGATCCCGTATAATTTTTCATCGACCGAACCCGGACGCTTCTCGGGTCGGTCGACGGCACTGATCGCCGTCGGTCGATAATTGTTTCATTTGGTGGTTTCTAGGTCAATTTTACTGCGAATGGGATTAATCACATCTGAAATAAAAGGAAAGTGAATAGGGAATACAGAAAATAAAAGTTTAGTTAGGTAAACTATTTTGGTGTGATTTTTCAAAAAAAAAGTCCAATTAGGTAAATTACATCCCGTATAACTTATCATCGACCGAACCCGGACGCTTCGCTGATCGGTCAACGGCACTGATCGCTGTCGATCGATAACTGTTTCATTTAGTGGGTTCTCGGTCAATTTTACTGCGAATGGCATGAGTCGTATCTCAAAGGAAAGGAAATTATTTGCGGAATGCAATAGAAAACAAAGTTGAGTTCGCCAAATCCGATTCCGTATGATTTACCATCAAGCGAACCCGGACGCTTTTCGGGTCGGTCGACGGCACTGATCGCTGTCGTTCGATAACTGATTCAATTGGTGGGGTCTAGGTCAATTTTACTGCGAATAGCGCGATTCATATCTCAAAGGAAAGGAAATTAATTGCGGAATGCAATAGAAAAAAAGTTGAGTTCAGCAAATCAGATTCCGTATGATTTTTCATCAACCGAACCCGGACGCTTCTCGGGTTGGTCTTCGGCACTGATCGCTGTCGGTCGATAATATTTTCAATTGGTCGGTTGTCGGTCAGTTATACTGCGAATGGCATGAGTAACATCTCAAATGAAAGAAATTGATATAGGGAATCCAAGATCAAAAAAGTTTAGTTCGGCAAATTAGATCCCGTATGATTTTTCATCGACCGAACCAGGACGCTTCTCGCGTCGGTCGAAGGCACTGATCGCTGTCGGACGATAATTGGTTAATTTGGTTGGTTCTCGGTCAATTTTATTGGGAAAGGCATAAATCACATTGCAAATGAAAGGAAATTAATTAGGAAATGTAAGACAAAAAAAGTTCAGTTCGGCAAATTAGATCCCGAATGATTTTTCATCGACCGAACGCGGACGCTTCTCGGGTCGGTCGACGGCACTGATCGCTGTCGGTCGATAACTGATTCATTTGGTGAGTTCTCAGTCAATTTTACGCCGAATGGCATGTATCACATCTCAATCGAAAGGAATTTAATTAGAGAATGTAATACACAAAAAGTTTAGTTCGGCAACTCAGATCCCGTATAATATTTCATCGATCGAACCCGGACGCTTCGCGGGTCGGTCAACTGCACTGATCGCTGTCGATCGATAACTGTTTCAATTGGTGGGTTCTCGGTCAATTTAACTGCGGATGGCATGAGACATATCTCATATGGAAGGAAATTAATTGCGGAATGCAACAGAAGAAAAGTTGAGTTCGGCAAATCGGACTCCGTATGATTTTCTATCAACCGAACCCGGACGCTTCTCGGGTCGGTCGACGGCACTGATCGCTGTCGGTCGATAATTGTTTCAATTGGTCGGTTCTCGGTCAATTTTACTGCGAATGGCATGAGTCACATCTCAAATGAACGGAATTTAATTAGGAAATGCATGACACCAACAGTTTAGTTCGGCAAATGAGATCCCGTATGATTTTTCATCGACCGAACGCGGACGCATCTCGGGTCGGTCGAAGGCACTGATCGCCGTCGGTCGATAATTGTTCCATTTGGTGGTTTTCTCGGTCAATTTTACTGCGAATGGGATTAATCACATCTGAAATCAAAGGAAAGTGAATAGGGAATACAGCAAATAAAAGTTCAGTTAGGTGAACTATTTTCGTGTGATTTTTCAAAAAAAAGTCCAATTAGGTAAATTACATCCCGTATAATTTTTCATCGACCGAACCCGGATGCTTCTCGGGTCGGTCAACGGCACTGATCGTTGTCGATCGATAACTGTTTCAATTAGTGGGTTCTCGGTCAATATTACTGCGAACGGCATGAGTCATATCTCATATGAAAGGAAATTAATTGCGGAATGCAACAGAAAAAAAATTGAGTTCGGCAAATCAGACTCCGTATGATTTTTCATCAACCGAACCCAGACCCTTCTCGGTCGGTCGACGGCACTGATCGCTTTCGGTCGATAATTGTTTGAATTGGTCGGTTCTCGGTCAATTTTACTGCGAATTGCATGAGTCACATCTCGAATGGAAGGAATTTAGTTAGGAAATGCATGACACCAAACGTTTAGGTCGGCAAATGAGGTCATGTATGATTTGACATCGACCGAACGCGGACGCATCTCGGGTCGGTCAACGGCACTGATCGCTGTAGGTCGATAATTGTTTCATATTGTGGGTTCTCGGTCAATTTTACTGCGAATGGCATAATCCACATCTCAAATGAAAGGAATTTAATTAGGGAACGCAATACCGAAAAAGTTTAATGCGGCAAATTCGATCCTGTACGATTTTTCTTCGACCGAACCAGGACGCTTCTCGGGTCGGTCAACGGCACTGATCGTCGTCGTTCGATAATTGTTTCATTTGGTGGTTTCTCGGTCAATTTTACTGCGAATGGGATTAACCACATCTGAAATAAAAGGAAAGTGAATAGGGAATACAGAAAATAAAAGTTCAGTTAGGTAACCTATTTTCGTGTTATTTTTCAAAAAAAATGTCCAATTAGGTAAATTACATCCCGTATAATTTTTCATCGACCGAACCCGGAGGCTTCTCGGGTCGGTCGACGGCACTGATCGCTGTCGGTGGATAATTGTTTCAATTGGTCGGTTCTCGGTCAATTTTACTGCGAATGGGATTAATCACATCTGAAATAAAAGGAAAGTGAATAGGGAATACAGAAAATAAAAGTTCAGTTAGGTAAACTATTTTGGTGTGATTTTTCAAAAAAAAAGTCCAAATATGTAAATTACATCCCGTATGATTTTTCACCGACCGAACCTGGACGCTTCTCGAGTCGGTCAACGGCACTGATCGCTGTAGGTCGATAATTGCTTCATATTGTGGGTTCTCGGTCAATTTTACTGCGAATGGCATGAATCAAATGCAAATGACAGGAATTTAATTAGGGAATGCAATAGCGAAAAAGTTTAGTTCGGCAAATCCGATCCTGTACGATTTTTCTTCGACCGAACCAGGACGCTTCTCGGGTCGGTCAACGGCACTGATCGCTGTCGGTCGATAATTGTTTCAGTTGCTCGGTTCTCGATCCATTTTACTGCGAATGGCAAGAGTCATATCTCAAAGGAACGGAAATTAATTGCGGAATGCTATACAAATAAAGTCGAGTTCGCCTAATCAGATTCCGTATGATATTTCATCAATCGAACACGGACGCTTCTCGGGTCGGTCGACGGCACTGATCGCTGTCGGTCGATCATTGTTTCAATTGGTCGGTTCTCGGTCAATTATACTGCAAATGGCATGAGTCGTATCTCAAAGGAAAGGAAATTAATTGCAAAATGCAATAGAAAAGATGTTGAGTTCGCGAAATCTAGTTTCGTATGATTTTTCATCAACCGCACCCGGAGGCTTCTCGGGTCGGTCGACGGCGCTGATCGCTATCGGTCGATAATTGTTTCAATTGGTCGGTTCACGGCCAATTTTACTGCGACTGGCATGAGTCACATCTCAAATGAAAGGACTTTATTTAGGGAATGCAATTCAGAAAAAGATTAGTTAGGCAAATTATATCCTGTATGATTTTTCATCGACCGAACCCGGACGCGTCACGGTTCGGTCGACGGCACTGATCGCTGTCGGTCGATAATTGATTCATTTGGTGGGTTCTCGGTCAATTTTACTGCGAGTGGCATGTATCACATCTCAAATAAAAGGAATTGAATTAGGGAATGCAATACACCAAAAAAAGTGTAGTTCGGCAAATCAGATCCCGTATATTCTTTATCGACCGAGCCAGGACGGTTCTCGGGTTCGTCAACGGCACAGATCGCTGTCGGTCGATAACTGTATCAATTGGTGGGTTATCGGTCAATTTTACTGCGAATGGCATGAGTCATATCTCAAATGAAAGGAATTTAATTAGGGAATGCAATGAAAAAAAAGTTTAGTTCGGCAAATTAGATCCCATATGATTTTTCATCGACCGAACCCGGACGCTTCGCGGGTCGGTGGACGGTACTGATCGCTGTCGGTCGATAATTGTTTCACTTGGTGGGTTCTCGGTCAATTTCATTGTGAATCGCATGAATCACATCTCAAATGGAAGGAAGTTAACTAGAGTATGCAAGACAAAAACAGTTTAGTTCGGCAAATTAAATCCCGTACGATTTTCCATCGACCGAACCCGGACGCTGCTCGGGTCGGTCGACGGCTCTGATCGTTGTCGGTTGATAATTGATTCATTTGGTGGGTTCTCGGTCAAGTTTACTGCGAATAGCATGAGTCATATCTCAAGTGAAAGGAAATTAATTGCGGAATGCAATAGAAAAAAAGTTAAGTTCGGCAAATCGGATTCCGTATGATTTTTCATCAACCAAACCCGGAAGCTTCTCGGGTCGGTTATCGGCACTGATCGCTGTCGGTCGATAATTCATTCATTTGGTCGGTTCTCGGTCAATTTTACTGCGATTGGCATGAGTCATATCTCAAATGAAAGGAATTAATTGAGGAATGCAATAGAAAAAAAGTTAAGTTCACAAAATCAGATTCCGTATGATTTTTCATCAACCGAACCCGGACACTTCTCGGGTCGGTCAACGGCACTGATCGCTGTCGGTCGATAATTGATTCATTTGGTGGGGTCTCGGTCAATTTTACTGCGAATGGCATGAGTCACAACTCAAATAAGAGGAATTTTATCAGGGCATGCGAGACAAACAAAGTTTAGTTCGGCAATTGAAATCCCGTATGATTTTCCATCGACCGAACCCGTCCGCATCTCGGGTTGGTAGACGACACTGACCGCTGTCGGTCGATAATTGCTTCACTTAGTGAGTTCGCGGTCAATTTTACTGCGAATGGCATGAGTCCTATCTCAAAGGAAAGGAAATTAATTGCAAAATGCAATAGAAAAGCATTTGGTTTCGCGAAATCAAATTTCGTATGATTTTTTATCAACCGAACCCGGACGCTTCTCGGGTCGGTCGACGGCACTGATCGCTGTCGGTCGATAAATGTTTCAATTGGTCGGTTCTCGGTCAATTTTACTGCGAATGGCATGAATCACATCTCAAATAAAAGGAATTTGATTAGGGAATTCACTACAGAAACAGTTTAGTTCGGCAAATTATATCCTGTATGATTTTTCATCGATCGAACGACGACGCTTCTCGGGTCGGTTGACGGCACTGATCGCTGTCGGTCGATAACTGTTTCAATTAGTGGGTTCTCCGTCAATTTTACTGCGAATGGGATGAGTCATATCTCAAATGAAAGTAAATTTATTGCGGAATGCAATAGAAAAAAAGTTGAGTTCGCCAAATCAGATTCCGTATGATTTTTCATCGACCGGACCCGGACGCTTCGCGGGTCGGTCGACGGCACTGATCGCTGTCGGTCGATAATTGTTTCAATTGTTTGGTTCTCGGCTAATTTTACTGCAACTGGCATGAATCACATCTCAAATGAAAGGAATTTATTTAGGGAATGAAATACACAAAAAAAAGTTTAGTTCGGCTAATCAGTTCCCGTATATTTTTTCATCGAACCAACCAGGACGGTTCTCGGGTCGGTCAACGGCACTGATCGCTGTCGGTCGATAACTGTTTCAATTGGTGGGTTTTCGGTCAATGTTACTGCGAATGGCATGAGTCATAACTCAAATGATAGGAATTTAATTAGGGAATGCAATGCAGAAAAAGTTCAGTTCGCCAACATAGATCCTGAATGATTTTTATCGACCGAACCCGGACGCTTCTCCGATCGGTCGACGGCACTGTTCAATGTCGGTCGTTAATTGTTTCATTTGGTGGGTTCTCGGTCAAGTTTTCTACGACTGGCATGAATCTAATCTCAAATGAAAGGAATTTAATTAGGGAATGCAATACAGAAAAAGTGTAGTTCGGCATATCAGATCCCGTCTAATTTTCCATCGACCGAACCCGGACGCTTCTAAGGACGGTCGAGGGCACTGATCGCTGTCAGTTGATAATTGTTTCGTTTGGTTGGTTCTCGGTCAATTTAATTGTCAATCGCACGAATCACATCTCAAATGAAAGGAATTTAATTAGGGGATGCAATACAAAAAAAGTTTAGTTCGGCAAATTAGATCCTGTATGATTTTTCATCGACCGAACCTGGACGCTTCTCGGGCTGGTCGACGGCACTGACCGCTGTCGGTCGATAATTGTTTCACTTGGTGGGTTCTCGGTCAATTTTATTGTGAATCGCATGAATCCCATCTCAAATGAAAGGAATTTGTTAGGGAATGCAAGACAAACAAAGTATAGTTCGGCATATCAGATCCCGTCTCATTTTACATCGACCGAACCCAGACGCTTCTCGGGTCGGTCGACGGCACAGATCGCTGTCGGTTGATAATTGTTTCATTTGGTTGGTTCTCGGTCAATGTTATTGTGAATTGCATGAATTACATCTCAAATGAAAGGAATTTAATTAGGGTATGTATGACAGAAAAAGTTTAGTTCGGCAAATTAGAAACCGTATGAGTATTCATCGACCGAACCCGTACATTTCTCGGGTCGGTCAACTGCACTGATCGCTGTCGGTCGATAATTGATTCAATTGGTTAGTTCTCGGTCAATTTTATTGCGAATGGCATCAGTTCCATCTCAAATGAGAGAAATTTAATTACGGAACGCAATGCAGAAAAAGTTTAGTTCGGCACATTAGGTCCCGTATGATGTTTCATCGACCAAACCCGGACGCTTCTCGCGTCGGTCGACGGCACTGACAGCTGTAGGTCGATAATTGTTTCAATTGGTCGGCTCTCGGTCAATTTTACTGCGAATGGCATGAATCACATGTCAAATAAAAGGAATTTAATTCGGGAATCCAATGCAGAACAAGTTTAGTTAGGCAAATTAGATTCTGTATGATTTTTCATCGACCGAACCAGGACGCTTCTCGGGTCCGCCGACGGCACTGATCGCTGTCGGTCGATAATTGATTCATTTGATGGGTTCTCGGTCAATTTGACTATGAATGGCATGGGTCAAATCTCAAATGGAAGGAAATTAATTGCGGAATGCAATAGAAAAAAAGTTGAATTCGGCAAATCAGATTCCGTATGATTTTTCATCAGCCGAACCCCGCCGCTTCTCGGGTCGCTTAACGGCACTGATCGCTGTCGGTCGATAATTCATTCATTTGCTCGGTTCTCGGTCAATTTTACTGCGAATGGTATGAGTCACAACTGAAATAAGAGGAATTTAATCAGGGAATGCAAGCCAAACAATGTTTAGTTCGGCAAATTAAATCCCGTATGATTTTCCATCGACCGAACCCGGACGCTTCTCGGGTCGGTCTACTGCACTGATCGCTGTCGGTCGATAATTGATTCATTTGGTGAGGTCTCGGTCAATTTTACTGCGAACGGCAGGAGTCATATCTCAAATGAAAGGAAATTAATTGCGGAATGCAATAGAAAATAAGTTAAGTTCAAAAATGCAGATTCCGTATGATTGTTCGTCAAACGAACCCGGACACTTCTCGGGTCGGTCAACTGCACTGATCGCTGTCGGGCGATAATGGATTCATTTGGTGGGTTCTCCGTCAATTTTTCTCTGAATGAGATGTATCACATCTCAAATGAAAGGAATTTATTAGGGAATGCAATACAAAAAAAGATTGGTTCGGCATATCAGATCCCGTCTAATTTTCCATCGACCGAACCCAGACGCTTCTCGGGTCGGTCGACGGCACAGATCGCTGTCGGTTGATAATTGTTTCATTTGGTTGGTTCTCGGTCATTTGTATTGTGAATCGCATGAATGTGATCTCAAATGAAAGAAATTTAATTAGGGTTTGTCAGACAAAAAAAGTTGAGTTCGGCAAATTAGATACCGGATGATTTTTCATCGACCGAACCCGGACGCTTCTAGGGTCGGTCGACGGCACTGATCGCTGTCGGTCGATAATTGGTTCATTTGGTTGGTTCTCGGTCAATTTTATTCGGAATGGCATGAATCACATCTCAAATGAAAGGAATTATTTAGGGAATGCGATACAAAGAAAGTTTAGTTCGCCAAATTAGATCCCGTATGATTTTTCATCGACCGAACCGGGACGCTTTTCGGGTCGGTCGAGGGCACTGATCGCTGTCGGTCGATAATTATTTTATGTGGTGGGTTCTCGGTCAATTTTATTGCGAATGGCATAAGTTCCCTCTCAAATGAGAGAAATTCAATTACGGCATGCAATGCAGAAAAAGTGTAGTTCGGCAAATTATATCCTGTATAATTTTTCATCGACCGATCCAGGACGCTTCTCGGGTCGGTCGACGGCACTGATCGCTGTCGGTCGATAACTGATTCATTTGGTGGGTTCTCGATCAATTTTACTGCGAATGGCATGAGTCGTATTTCAAAGGAAAGGAAATTACTTGCAAAATGCAATAGAAAAAAAGTTGAGTCCGCGAAATCAAATTTCGTATGTATTTTCATCATCCGAAACCGGACGGTTCTCGGGTCGGTCGACGGCACTGATCGCTGTCGTTAGATAATTGTTTCAATTGGTCGGTTCTCGGTCAATTTTACTGCGAATGGCATGAATCTCATGTCAAATGAAAGGATTTTAATTAGGGAATCCAATACAGAACAAGTTTAGTTAGGCAAATTAGATTCTGTATGATTTTTCATCGACCGAACGAGGACGCATCTCGGGTCGATCGACGGCACTGATCGCTGACGGTCGATAATTGATTCAATTGGTTAGTTCTCGGTCAATTTTATTGCGAATGGCATAAGTTCCATCTCAAATGAGAGAAATTTAATTACGGAATGATATGCAGAAAAAGTTTAGTTCGGCACATTAGGTCCCGTATGATGTTTCATCGACCAAACCCGGACGCTTCTCGGGTCGGTCAACGGCACTGATCGCTGTCGGTCGATAATTGTTTCAATTGGTCGGATCATGGTCAATTTTACTGCGAATGGCATAACTCACATCTCAAATGAAAGGAATTTATTAGGGAATGCAATACAAAAAAAGTTTGGTTCGGCATATAAGATCCCGTCTAATTTTCCATCGACCGAACCCAGACGCTTCACGGGTCGGTCGACAATACTGATCGACGTCGGTCGATAATTGTTTTCAATTGGTCGGTTGTCGGCCAATTTTACTGCGACTGGCGTGCATCACATCTCAAATAAAAGAAATTTAATTAGGGAATGCAATACAGAAAAAGTGTCGTTCGGCAAATTAGATCCTGTATGATTTTTCATCGACCGAACCAGGACGCTTCTCGGGTCCGTCGACGGCACTGATCGCTGTCGGTCGATAATTGATTCATTTGATGGGTTCTCGGTCAATTTGACTATGAATGGCATGAGACAAATCTCAAATGGAAGGAAATTAATTGCGGAATGCAATAGTAAACAAGTTGAGTTCGGAAAATAAGATTCCGTATGATTTTTCATCAACCGAACCCCGCCGCTTCTCGGGTCGGTGAACGGCACTGATCGCTCTCGGTCGATAATTCATTCATTTGGTCGGTTCTCGGTCAATGTTACTGCGAATGGTATGAGTCACAACTCAAATAAGAGGAATTTAATCAGGGAATGCAAGCCAAACAAAGTTTAGTTCGGCAAATTAAATCCCGTATGATTTTCCGTCGACCGAACCCAGACGCTTCTCGGGTCGGTGGACGGCACTGATTGCCGTCGGTCGATAATTGATTCATTTGGTGGGTTCTCGGTCAATTTTACTGCGAATGAGATATATTACATCTCAAATGGAAGGAATTCATTAGGGAATGCAATAGAAAAAAAGTTTAGTTCGGCATATCAGATCCCGTCTAATTTTCCATCGACCGAACCCAGACGCTTCTCGGGTCGGTCGACGGCACAGACCGCTGTCGGTTGATAATTGTTTCGGTTGGTTGGTTCTCGGTCAATTTTATTGTGAATCGCATGAATCACATCACAAATGAAAGGAATTTAATTATGGTATGTGAGACAAAAAAAGTTGAGTTCGGCAAATTAGATCCCGTATGATTTTTCATCGACCGAACCCGGACGCTTCTCGGGTCGGTCGAGGGCCCTAATCACTGTCGGTCGATAATTCTTTTATGTGGTGGGTTTTCGGTCAATTTTATTGCGAATGGCATAAGTTCCATCTCAAATGACAGAAATTTAATTACGGAATACAATGCAGAAAAAGTTTGGTCGCATAGTAGGAGAAAAGCCCAAAAACCTGGCCAAAACCTCAAATGACCTTTGACGGGAATGAAAATTGGCTTACAGGGGTTTTCAAGGTCGCTGATTACGAATCTGAAAGCCAAATTATCGTACACAAAATGGCCGATCCAATATGGCTGACATGAATGTCAAAAAGTTGCCAGATGTCGACAAAAATTGGTATTTACGGGTTTTCAAGGTCGCTGATTACGAATCCGCAAGCCAAATTATCGTAAAAAAAATGGCCGATCCAATATGGCCGACATGAACGTTAAAAAGTTACCAGATGTTGACACAAATTGGTATATACGGGTTTTCAAGGTCGCTGATTACCAATCCGATATCTATTGTTTATAACTTGCAACAAAGAGCTTACAGCAAATTGTTATAAACAAAATGGCCGAGTATCCTGCTAAATAGATAAATTAATATATTAAAAAAAATCATCATAATAAAATAAACGTGAACAGTGTATTCTACGCAATTATTATTTTTATTTCCAAAATACATACGGAACGTTTCAAAAATAGAAAATTTTATTCTTAATCAAAATCGTAATCGGAGTCGGAGTCGGAGTCAGAATCATTATCCGAGTTTGTATCTATTACAACTCCCGGCACGGCTTCAATCTCGGCGCAAAATTCGTCTGCTGCAGCAGTCACTTTAGGAGCGATCAACATCGCTACAGCTTCCGGCGACAAACTCTTCAGCTTCTTCTGTGGTAGTCTTCTGACACTTGAAATGTACGGATCAGAAGTAACTAAGAGCCGATGAAAAACATCTTCCATAGTTTTAACCCTGGAACTTTTTCGCGCAAAATCTTCTCGATATCGCTTGATGTCTTTGTTTCGAGCTTCCTGAGCATCTTCGGATAATTGGCCGATTGGTAATAGAGCATGAGTTATTATCACTGGACCATGAATTAATAGTTTGTGCACCGAAGTAGGCATGGAGTACCAAGGGTATAATGCAACGGTCATTCTTGCCGTTTCAATAGCATACTGTTCAAATCTTTCACAGTTTATCTCGTTGCCACACGATATAACTTGTAGGATTACGTACAAGCGTTTAATAACTTCTTCGTTGACTCCCGTTATCGCAGCGGAAACCGTCGAATTTTCAAAGAATCGCCGAGCTGTGTTGCCATCATTGCTGCTGCCGTATCCAGGCTTTGGGCGATCGATATTTAGACCCAATTGCTTCTTGAATCCTTCTTGAATGGCCCTCTTGCGTTCGTGGGTAATTTTTTTTTCTTCGGTACTTCGAGCTTGCCATTTTTTAATGCCGAGTTTGTAAGACACGTGTAAGCAATACTCGATGCACCGTATCCACGCATGCAGCGTCGACAATCCGAACTTCAAATTTGTATCATTGATTTCCCTTTGCAATACAGTGTCGATGGCATTAAAATCTTTGCTGGTTGCTCCACACAAATAGCACCGTTGAGCAGATTTCGTCAATGATACAGCGCTGCAAACTTTACCATCTATCATGGTGAACAACAACTTGTACATTACGGAGATTTCTTTTCCATCTATTACACTTTCGAATGGACGAAGTGACTTTATTTGTTCTGCAACAATTTGGACTTCATTAAGTGTTGACTCTGTGTCTTCGCGTAGAAACAGTAGTCTAAGCGGTCTACAAAATCGTGGAGACGAGGGTCTGGGGTTCTTCCAAACAACTATTTCTTCCTTCGATTGTTGATCATAACACACGAGTTGTAATGGCACGACTGAAGTAAAGAATACATGCGCATCAGATTTGCTGTCATCACTGAACGTCTGCTTATATTCACTTTGCCCAGAACTTCCATCGCAACCCCACTTGCAAATCAAGTCCATTTTACGAACATTATCTGGAGTCAAACTTTGAATGAGTACATTTTGGACGAGTAAAATACGTTCAACTGTATGATCTAATAGTGCCTGTAGTTGGACTTCTGCACTACTCTCTGTAATCCTGATTGCATCACGTGGTGGATAACAACGCTTTTTTGCTTTCATCACTTTTTCGTAAGACGGACATAGCTTACAGTTATTTTCCTTCCCTAATCTTCTCATTCCCTGGTAAGTACTCTTGGAGAATTTATATTCAATCATAGCGGAAAGTGCAGCCTCTTCGGATAAAGTAATTTCACCCGTTGCTGAGTAAGCTTTACGATACTTGGAAGCTCTTAAAGGACTCGTCATTGTTACGTCCTTAATAACTTTTGCGGCGTCGGATTGTCCTGAAGAGCGAAGGCTCATCTGAGTAGCGTATGCTAACTCGACCGAGTTGAACGATGTACGAATATCTTGGGTCTTCCTTCGTTTAGATCTTTCACTGGACATTGTAAACTCAAGGGACGGGCGGCCGCCCGTATTACCCGGGCTTGTTACTACAGTGTCTGTAGGTGCGGCAAAACATACCTGCTTGCTAAGCCATTCACCGTTATTCTTGCAAAATACACAGGATTTTCTGTGAGCTTGTTGCCACCTCGTTCTCATTTGATTGAAGAGTATCGAAAAAGTCTGTTTCGAGTCCTCAGGCACTACAACTGTACGTCCGGTGTCCTTGGAAATTTTTTCTACCATAAATTCGATCAAGGAAGCGAATTTATCGGATAAATGCTCGCTGATTATCAGAAATACTTCTTTCCTTGTCAGCACCAATTCTTTGTAACCGGATCATGTAATAAAGACATAAAATTGTAGAAAATTGGTGTTAAAGGAAAAGATAAAATTTTCAATTAATACAAAAACTTGAACAATGTACATTATTTTACCAAATAAATAACCGCAATAATTGAAATAATTTTAAGAAAATTAGACAGAAAATATTGACATGGATTTGGTTAAAAGAAAGCTTTGCTTACTATATAATATATATATATTCAAATATTTTATTTGAATGTTATAACATTTCATTCATATTTAAGAAATTTTTATGTGGTTGATTTTAATATGTATATATATATATATGCATACGTATATATCATAATTAAATCACAGAAAATTTATATATATATATATATACACATACATATATATTAAAATAATTTATTTCAAGCGTATAACAGCCGTCTTGTCCGTTATGATGCTACTTCACCCATTCTCAGGTAGAGGCGCAGAGGCTGCTCAATAGTGCCGCGTGCACGCTCGGCTACCGCACGATACGAAAAAAATCATAACGGACAAGACGCACGTTTTCCTCAGGTAACTCTTGTAAATTTCGAAAGCTTATACATTAAACTAAAGGCCGAGACTAGGAGCTTTGCAAAATGTGACAAAATATATAACTTTTCGGACCGTTGAAAATATAAGTTTTCAAAATTATTCAATTTTATTTATGCCGAAGGCTATACTACATTTCAATCATTTATACATAAACTTTAGATTCAACCGATGTAAAAACATGTTCTACATACCTCCAGAAGTCGTATCCATGTTGCAGAATTGAAATTAAACCCGTCACTTTAAAGTTATGGGTTTTTGAAGTCAGCGTTATTTTCGTCTGTTCAGCGCGTGACACGTACACTCTTCACGAACACTAACTGCCAACTGACGCTGCGGCGCAGGTATACACTTAAAGGGCTTTCCCTTCCACAATAGAATGCAGTTACTAGTCCTCTACCTGAATGACTACTCAAATGACCCTATTTCGAAAATTTATTTTTTGGGGTTTTGGCCGGGTTTTTGGGCTTTTCTCCTACTGTGGGTCGGCACAATAGGTCCCGTATGATGTTTCATCGACCAAACCCGGACGCTTCTCGGGTCGGTCGACGGCACTGATCGCTGTCGGTTGATAATTGTTTCATTTGGTTGGTTCTCGGTCAATTTCATTGTGAATCGCATGAATCACATCTCAAATGAAAGGAATTTAATTGGGGTATATAAGACAAAAAAAGTTCAGTTCGGCAAATTAGATCCCGTATGATTATTCATCGACCGAACCCGGACGCTTCTCGGGTCGGTCGACTGCACTGGTCGCAGTCGGTCGATAATTGGTTCATTTGGTGGGTTCTCGGTCAATTTGACTATGAATGGCATGAGTCAAATCTCAAATGGAAGGAAATTAATTGCGGAATGCAATAGTAAAAAAGTTGAGGTCGGCAAATCAGATTCCGTATGATTTTTCATCAACCGAAACCCGCCGCTTCACGGGTCGGTTAACGGCACTGATCGCTGTCGGTCGATAATTGATTCACTTGGTGGGTTCTCGGTCAATTTTACTGCGAAGTTCCATCTCAAATGAGAGAAATTCAATTACGGAATGCAATGCAGAATAAGTTTAGTTCGGCACATTAGGTCCCTTATGATGTTTTGTCGACCAAACCCGGACGCTTCTCGGGTCCGTCGACGGCACTGATCGCTGTAGGTCGATAATTGTTTCATTTGGTGCGTTCTCGGTCAATTTTACTGCGAATGACATGAGTCACATCTCAAATGAAAGGAATTGAATAAGGGAATGCATTACAGAAAAAGTTTAGTTCGCCAACATAGATCCTGTATGATTTTTCATCGACCGAACACGGACGCTTCTCCGATCGGTCGACGGCACTGATCACTGTCGGTCATTAATTGTTTCATTTGGTGCGTTCTCGGTCAAGTTTACTGCGACTGGCATGAAGCTCATCTGAAATGAAAGGAATTTAATTAGGGAGTGCAATACAAGAAAAGTTTAGTTCGGCAAATTAGATCCTGTATGATTTTTCATCGACCGAACCAGGACGCTTCTCGGGTCGGTCGAGGGAACTAATCGCTGTCGGTCGATAATTGTTTCATGTGGTGGGTTCTCGGTCATTTTCATTGCCAATGGCATGAGTACCATCTCAAATGAGAGAAATTTAATAATGGAATGCAATGGAGAAAAAGTTTCGTTCGGCAAATTAGGTCCCACATGATGTTTCATCGACCAAACCCGGACGCTTCTCGGGTCGGTCGACGGCACTGATCGGTCGACAATTGTTTCATTTGGTGGGTTCGCGGTGAATTTTACTGCGAATGCCACGAGTCGTATCTCAAATGAAAGGAAGTGAATTGCGGAATGCAATAGAAAAATAGTTGAATTCGGCAAATCAGATTCCGTATGATTTTTCATCAACCGAACTTCGACGCTTCTCGGGCCGGTCGACGGCACTGATCGCCCTCGGTCGACAATTGATTTAATTGGTTAGTTCTCGGTCAATTTTACTGCGAATGGTATGTATTACATCTCAAATGAAAGGAATTTAATTAGGGAATGCAATAGAAAAAAAGTTGGGTGCGTCAAATCAGATACCGTATGATTTTTCATCAACCGAACCCGGACGCCTCTCGGGTCGGTCAACGGCACTGATCGCTGTCGGTCGTTAATTGATTCATTTGATAGGTTCTCGGTCAATTTTATTGCGAATGGCATGGTTCACATCTGAAATGAATGGAATTTCATTATGGATTGTAATACAAAAAATGGTTAGTTCGGCAAAGTAGATCCAGTATGATTTTTCATCGACCGAACCCGGACGCTTCTCGGGTCGGTCTACTGCACTGATTGGTCGATAATTGTTTCATGTGGTGGGTTCGCGGTCAATTTTACTGCGGATTCCATGAGTCATATCTCAAATGAAAGAAAATTAATTGCGGATTGCAATAGAAAAATAGTTGAGTTCGGCAAACCAGATTCCGTATGATTTTTCATCAACCGAACTTTGACGCATCTCGGGTCGGTCGACAAGACTGATCGCTGTCGGTCGATAATTGTTTTCAATTGGTCGGTTGTCGGCCAATTATACTGCGACTGGCGTGAATCACATCTCAAATGAAAGAAATTTAATTAGGGAATGCAATACAGAAAAAGTGTAGTTTGGCTAATTAGATCCTGTATGACTTTTCATCGACCGAAACAGGATGCTTCTCGGCTCGGAAACCGGCACTGACCGTTGTCGGTCGATAACTGTTTCAATTGGTGGGTTCTCGGTCAGTTTTACTGCGAATGGCATGAGTCATACCTCAAATGAAAGTAAATTAATTGCGGAATGCAATAGAAAAAAAGTTGAGTTCGCCAAATCAGATTCCGTATGATTTTTGATCGACCAAACCCGGACGCTTCTCGGGTCGGTCGACGGCACGGATCGCTGTCGGTCGATAATTGTTTCAATTGGTCGGTCCTCGGCCAATTTTACTGCGACTGGCATGAATCACATCTCAAATGAAAGGAATTTAATTAGGGAATGCAATTCGAAAAAGATTAGTTTGGCAAATTATATCCTGTATGATTTTTCATCGACCGAACCAGGACGCTTTTCGGGTTGGTCGACAGCACTGATCGCTGCCGGTCGATAATTCATTCATTTGGTGGGTTCTCGGTCAATTTTACTGCGAGTGGCATGTATCACATCTCAAATGAAAGGAATTGAATTAGGGAATGCAATACACAAAAAAAAGTTTAGTTCGGCAAATCAGTTCCCGTATATTTTTTCATCGACCGAACCAGGACGGTTCTCGGGTCGGTCAACAGCCCTGATCGCTGTTGGTCGATAACTGTTTCAATTGGTGGGTTCTCCGTCAATTTCACTGCGAATGGCATGAGTCATATCTCAAATCAAAGGAAATTAATTGCGGAATGCAATAGAAAAAAAGTTAAGTTCAAAAAATCAGATTCCGTATGCTTTGTTATCAACCGAACCCAGACACTTCTCGGGTCGGTCAACGGCACTGATCGCTGTCGATCGATAATTGATTTAATTGGTCGGTTCTCGGTCAATTTTACTGCGAATGCCATGAGTCACAACTCAAATAAGAGGAATCTAATTATGTTATGCGAGACAAACAAAGTTTAGTTCGGCAAATTAAATCCCGTATGATTTTCCATCGACCGGATCCGGACGCATCTGGGGTCGGTCGACGGCACTGATTGCTGTCGGTCGATAATTAATTCATTTGGTGGCTCCTCGGTCAATTTTATTGCGAATGGCATGAATCACATCTCAAATGAAAGCAATTATTTCGGGAATGTAAGACAAAAAACGTTTAGTTTGGCAAATGAGATCCCGTACGATTTTTCACCGACGTTACCCGGACGCTTCTCGGGTCGGTCAGCGGCACTGATTGCTGTCGGTCGATGATTGGTTCATTTGGTTGGTTCTCGTTTAATTTTATTGGGAATGGCATGAATCACATCTCAAATGGAAGGAATTATTGAGTGAATGCAACCCAACGAAAGTTTAGTCCGCCAAATTAGATCCCGTATGATTTTTCATCGACCGAACCCAGACGCTTCTCGGGTCGGTCGATGGCACTGATCGCTGTAGGTCGATAATTGTTTCATTTGGTGCGTTCTCGGTCAATTTTACTGCGAATGACATGAGTCACATCTCAAATGAACGGAATTTAATTAGGGAATGCAATGCAGAAAAAGTTTAGTGCGCCAACATAGATACTGTCTGATTTTTCATCGTCCACCGGAGAATCCGGACGCTTCTCCGATCGGTCGACGGCACTGATCACGGTCGGTCGTTAATTGTTTCATTTGGTGGGTTCTCGGTCAAGTTTACTGCGACTGGCATGAATCTCATCTCAAATGAAAGGAATTTAATTAGGGAATGCAATACAGAAAAACAGTAGTTCGGCATATCAGAATTTCGGTTAATTTGATTGTGAATCGCATGAATCACATCTCAAATAAAAGGAATTTAATTAGGGTATGTAAGACAAAAAAAGTTTAGTTCGGCGAATTAGATCCCGTTTGATTATTCATCGACCGAACCCGGACGCTTCTCGGGTCGGTCTACTGCACTGATCGCCGTCGGTCGATAATTGTTTCATTTGTTGGGTTCTCCGTCAATTTTACTGCGAATGGCATGAGTCATATCTCAAATGGAAGGAAATTAATTGCGGAATGCAATAGAAAAAAAGTTGAGTTCGGCAAATCAGATTCCGTATGATTTTTCATCAACCGAACCCCGCCGCTTCTCGGGTCGATCGACGACACTGATCGCTGTCGGCCGATAATGGTTCCAATTGGTCGGTTCTGGGTCAATTTTACGGCGAATGACGTAACTCACATTTCAAATGAAAGGAATTTAATTAGGGAATGCGATACATAAAAAGTTTAGTCAGGCAAATTAGATTCTATATGATTTTTCATCGACCGAACGAGGACGCTTCTCGGGTCGGTCGAAGACACTGATCGCTGTCGGTCGATAATTGATTCATTTGGTGGGGTCTCGGTCGATTTTACTGCGAATGGCATGAGTCAAATCTCAAATGAAAGGTAATTGATTGCGAAATGCAATAGAAAAATAGTTACGTTCAAAAAATCAGATTCCGTATGATTTTTCGTCAACCGAACCCGGACACATCTCGGGTCGGTCAACGGCACTGATCGCTGTCGGTCGATAATTGTTTCAATTGGTCGGTTCTCGGTCAATTTTACTTCGAATGGCATGAATCACATCTCAAATGAAAGGAATTATTTAGGGAATGAAATCCAAAGAAAGTTTAGTTCGCCAAATTAGATCCCGTATGATTTTTCATCGACCGAACCCGGACGCCTCTCGGGTCGGTCGAGGGCACTAAGCGCTGTCGGTCGATAATTCTTTTATGTGGTGGTTTCTCGGTCAATTTTATTGCTAATGGCATAAGTTCCATCTCAAATGAGAGAAATTTAATTACGGAGTGCAATGCAGAAAAAGTTTAGTTCGGCACATTAGGTCCCGTATGATGTTTCATCGACCAAACCCGGACGCTTCTCCGGTCGGTCGACGGCACTGATCGCTGTCGGTCGATAGTTGTTTCATTTGGTGGGTTCTCGGTCAAGTTTACTGCGACTGGCATGAATCTTATCTCAAATGAAAGGAATTGAAATAGGGAATGCAATACAGAAAAAGTTTAGTTCGGCAAATTAGATCCTGTATGATTTTTCATCGACCGAACCAGGACGATTCTCGGGTGGGTCGACGGCACTGATTGCTGTCGGTCGATAATTGTTTCATTTGTTGGGTTCTCGGTCAATTTGATTGGGAATGGCATGAATCACATCTCAAATGAAAGGAATTATTTAGGGAATGCAATACGAAGAAAGTTTAGTTCGCCAAATTAGATCCCGAATGATTTTTGATCGACCGAACTCGGACGCTTCTCGGGTCGGTCGAGGGCACTAATCGCTGTCGGTCGATAATTGTTTCATGTGGTGGGTTCTCGGTCAATTTTATGGCGAATGGCATAAGTTCCATCTCAAATGAGAGAAATTTAATTACGGAATGCAATGCAGAAAAAGTTTAGTTCGGCAAATTCGGTCCCGTATGATGTTTCATCGACCAAACCCGGACGCTTCTCGGGTCGGTCGACGGCACTGATCGGTCGATAATTGTTTCATTTGGTGGGTTCGCGGTCAATTTTACTGCGATTGCCACGAGTCATATCTCAAATGAAAGGAAATTAATTGCGGAATGCAATAGAAAAATAGTTGAGTTCGGCAAATCAGATTCCGTATGATTTTTTATCAACCGAACTTCGACGCTTCTCGGGTCGGTCGACGGCACTGATCGCTGTCGGGCAATAATTGATTCAGTTGGTGGGGTCTCGGTCAATTTTACAGCGACTGGCATGAATCACATCTCAAACGAAAGGAATTTAATTAGGTAATGCAATTCAGAAAAAGATTAGTTCGGCAAATTATATCCTGTATGATTTGTCATCGACCGAACCAGGACGCTTCTCGGGTCGGTCGACGGCAATGATCGCTGTCGGTCGATAATTGATTCATTTGGTGGGTTCTCGGTCAATTTTACTGCGAGTGGCATGTATCATATCTCAAATGAAAGGAATTGAATTAGGGAACGCAATACACAAAAAAAAGTTTAGTGCGGCAAATTAGATCCCCCATGATTATTCATCGACCGAACCCGGACGCTTCTCGGGTCGGTCTACTGCACTGATCGGTCGATAATTGTTTCATGTGGTGGGTTCGCGGTCAATTTTACTGCGAATGCCATGAGTCATATTTCAAATGAAAGAAAATTAAGGAGTAAGGCCACTGTAACGGCCCAAAAAAAATGGTTTTTTCACTAATTTTTTGCTCCCGAAATTGAAGGTATTTGAAAAAAAACTTTTAATGGTGTTATCGGGCATACATTAAACTTTATTATAAAATTTTTTTACAGTAAAAAAAAATCAAAATGGCGGTTCCACAGCTATCTTCCCGGGACATGTTTTGCTTCCCGGGCTCCGCGGCACGCAGCACCACTGGTGCACTTTTGAATCTAGAACAAAAAAAAAAAACCATTAATCTAGAGGGCTATAGCTAGAGAATGTCGATCGTATTTTAAAAAGTATCAATTTTTGTGGATTTGGCGTGCGTTTGAAAAAAAAATTGATTTTTGACGAAAAAAACGGCAAGTTTTTTGTTAATAAAAAATCAATAAATAAAGTTCTTGAAAAGTCCGATCGACATTCTCAAGATAATGTAAATGTTCACATCTGGTTAAAATTTCAAGTAAAAAAATGAAAATTGTTCGAGTTATGCTGCGTGCCATTTTGAAAAACCATGTTTCGAGAAAAACGCGTTTAAAGTTTTGCGAATAGTTTTTTATTGGAAAAAATTAAAAAAAGAAGTTAAAAAAAAATTTTACCGTTAGTCTGCAATCCCAGCACCATACATTTGTCCTTCGATAGCCAAATTTTCGTCTTCTTCGTCTTTCCTGGTTGATTTTTGGAGCGCGCGCGCACTTTAGGCCGCGTCGCTCAGAGATGTCTCCGCGTGCGTGATGCGTTTGGCGTCGGCTTCGATGCAGAAATTATATAACTGTACACCAATTTCCACCTCCAACATCTTGAATATTTGCAAGACGTTGGTAAGGCCGCCATTGAATATGCAAATAGCGATATCCGTCGCAATATCTAGTACAGTTTTTCCGCTTGAGGATGATTTAGGGGCCAAACTCCAAACGGTAGCGTTGAAACTTTCGTTATTGTTTTGAGTATAGGCCCCCAAGCAACGCTCCAGCAACTCGTCCCGGCTCAATTCCATGTAGATGGGTTTGATGGCTTGATAAACCTCCTCACTCATTGGCTGATTGTGATGATACGCATCCAAGGCATTTTCTGCTTTCGCTTTCTTCCAACTGCACCAATTCTCCGAACATTTTTCGTGCTGAGGCTTTTCATCCGTTGACATTTTGTGAAAAAGGGTTGCCCAGATCTCATTTTTCATATTTTTGATGGAATCGGAATTTCGACGGATTGCTAAGCCGTAATAAATGCTTAGATCGTCAATCAATTTGGCAGTGAGTTTTCCTCTTCCCCCGAGACCTTTTGTTCCTTTTTTTAAGTTTCTCAATCGAGTGCCCATTCTTTTTTGCACGTGATCTATGCACTCTTTTTTTTTAACATCAACATTTTCATAAGGCTTCGAATCCACGATGCGTTTGAAAGTTTTGGAATCGCCATCTCCGATATAATTGCAGTCGTTTCGGAGCAAGTTTTGACACGCTTGGCGGCGACCTTCATTTCCTAAGGACAACAAATTTTTTTTCGCACAGGACCTTTTTTTTCTTATTCTAGAGGGTTTAAACTATTTTTTAAGCCAATAAAAAAAAATCGATTTTTCAAAAAATTTACAGTGGCCTTACCCCTTAATTGCGGAATGCAATAGAAAAATAGTTGAGTACGGCAAATCAGATTCCGTATGATTTTTCATCAACCAAACTTTGACGCTTCTCGGGTCGGTCGCCAACACTGATCGCTGTCGGTCGATAATTGTTTTCGATTGGTCGGTTGTCGGCCAATTTTACTGCGACTGGCGTGAATCACATCTCAAATGAAAGAAATTTAATTAGGGAATGCAATACAGAAAAAGTGTAGTTCGGCAAATTAGATCCTGGATGATTTTTCATCGACCGAACCAGGACGATTCTCGGGTGGGTCGACGGCACTGATCGCTGTCGGTCGATAATTGATTCATTTGGTGGGTTCTCGGTCAAGTTCACAGCGACTGGCATGAATCTCATCTCAAATGAAAGGAATTTAATTACAGAATGCAATACAGAAAAAGTTTAGTTCAGCATATCAGATTCCGTCTAATTTTCCATCGACCCAACTCGGACGCTTCCAGGGGCGGTCGACGGCACTGATCGCTGTCAGTCGATAATTGTTTCATTTGGTTGGTTCTAGGTCAATTTGATTGTGAATCGCATGAATCACATCTCAAATGAAAGGAATTCAATTGGGGTATGTAAAACAAAAAAAGTTTAGTTCGGCGAATTAGATCCCGTATGAATATTTATCGACCGAACCCGGACGCTTCTCGGCTCGGTCTACTGCACTGATCGCCGTCGGTCGATAATTGTTTCATTTGGTCGGTTTTCCGTCAATTTTACTGCGAATGGCATGAGTCATGTCGCAAATGGAAGGAAATTAATTGCGGAATGCAATAGAAAAAAAGTTGAGTTCGGCAAATCAGATTCCGTATGATTTTTCATCGACCGAACGAGGACGCTTCTCGGGTCGGTCGACAGCACTGATCGCTGTCGGTCGATAATTGATTCAATTGGTTAGTTCTCGGTCAATTTTACTGCGAATGGCATGTATCACATCACAAATGAAAGGAATTTAATTAGGGAATGCAATAGAAAAAAAGTTGAGTGCGTCAAATCAGATTCCGTATGATTTTTCATCAACCAAACTTCGACGCTTCTCGGGTCGGTCGACATCACTGATCGCTGTCGGTCGATAGTTGTTTTCAATTGGTCGGTTGTCGGTCAATTTTACTGCGACTGGCGTGAATCACATCTCAAATGAAATAAATTTAATTAGGGAATGCAATACAGAAAAATTGTAGTTCGGCAAATTAGATTCTGTATGATTTTTCATCGACCGAACCAGTACGATTCTCGGGTGGGTCGACGGCACTGATTGCTGTCGGTTGATAATTGATTCATTTGGTGGGTTCTCGGTCAATTTTACTGCGAATGACATGTATCACATCTGAAATGAAAGGAATTTAACTATGGAATGCAATACAGAAAAAGTTTATTTCGGCAAATGAGATCCGGTATGATTTTTCGTCAACCGAACCCGGACGCTTCTCGGGTCGGTCGACGGCACTGATCGCTGTCGGTCGATAATTGTTTCATTTGGTGGGTTCTCGGTCAAGTTTACTGCGACTGGCATGAATCTTATCTCAAATGAAAGGAATTGAATCAGGGAATGCAATACAGAAAAACTTCAGTTCGGCATATGAGATCCTGTATCATTTTTCATCGACCGAACCAGGACGCTTCTCGGTTCGGTCTACTGCACTGATCGCTGTTCCTAGCGGTTTCGAAGACTATACATTTTGGGTCGAAACATGGGACACTTAGAGGCTTTGGGTTTCAGGTCGATCGACCCAAATATCGACGCAACGGCACTGGCTTCTGACTTACGTTTTCTGGTCGTTGCGACCCAACAAGCGACCCTCGCTTTCAGGCATTTTCGACCGGTTTTTTCGAGTCGAAAATTTTATCGCGACCCCTCCCTGGCAGGTCATTTCGACCCGTTTTTTCTGGTCGAAATATATTTTCGCGATCCTTCCTGGCAGGTCGTTTCGACCCGTTTCTTTGGGTCGAAATTTATTTTCGCGACCCTCCCTGGCAGGTCTTTTCGACCTGTTTTTTGTGGCAGGTCGTTTCCACCCGCTTCTTTGGGTCGAAATTTTATTTCGTCACCCTCCCTGGCAGGTCGTTTCCACCCGTTTCTTTGGGTCGAAATTTTATTTCGCCACCCTCCCTGACAAGATGTTTCGGTCACTTTTGTTGAGTCCAATACTTACGTAATGTTGGAAAGGAAATACATTAGATTTTTTTCAACGCTAGAAAGGTTGTCCCAAGAGTAATAACGATATTTATTTGCATCTTTTGCTCTGGAGACGTCCTAGGGGCGGTACAATTCATGTACTGGTTGTTTTTTTTACAATTTCTCATACATAAGCCATGTAACATAATAAAATACATCATATCATATTAAACATAACATGTAATAAGAGAAACAACGTTATTTAATATACAATGGGTAGTGCTTGTCGCCGCCGCTCACTTCCCTAGCGGGTTGTGCGATTTTACAAAGTGGTAAGGTCGAAAACATTGAACCAAATTTTGATTAGTGCGACACTTTTCATGTAAATTCGCGCGATTCAAGAATAGATTGGTCAACCCCATTTACCAGTTATAATTTGGATGGTTGTTCGGTTCTCGCTGCTCCGCTGGTTACTCGCTACCAGTCATATTGTGGATGGTTATTCGGTTCTCGCGGCCCCGCTCGATTCTTGCTACCAGTATTATTTGGGATGGTTATTCGGTTCTCGCGGCCCCGCTCGATTCTCGCTACCAGTATTATTTGGGATGGTTATTCGATGGATGGCTTGCCCTTTCGCAGCGGAGTCTCTTGCGACTGTAAAACGAATACGTCAAAAATAACAATAAACATTTATCGCCTTCAATGCGTCTTTCGCCAACCCATTCCTTTTCTGGACGAAGCACGTCGGTCCGGGATGAGGTTGATACCGTTCCAAGTATTCAATAAAGCCAGCTTACCACTGCAGTGTTCTCACTGTCGCGTTGTTTCGCGATATGTGCTATTCTGATTGCATCAATCTTTCCGCTCATCCCGGCGTATGACTCCATTTTCTTTACCACAATTTTCTTATTCGCTTTTGGGATGTTCTTGGGGTTCTGGAAATTTTTCTGAAATTAACATAAACATTATTATTATTTTCTTACGGCTTACAGTACCCATAAATTTGTTATAACAATATTAAAACTTACACGCCCGCCGTCACGGGTTTTGTTAACAAAACTTAAGACGCCCCTCTTGGATTTTCCAATGTCTGCAGAGGTACGTACGCCGACCATTTGTCCGATGAAGTTTTCAGTGTCATCGGATTTTTCAATTTCTCATTATCTCTTTCGTCATCAAGGTTATGCTCCTTTCGTGGCAAGGCCTCATTACCGGTAATTTTATATCTCTTTGATGATAGCGTGTCCCTGTTCGGCCTTTTCATTCCCCAACTTTCCGCGGTGTCGGCTGTAACTGTACCATTGTCGCTATACGTATCACTGCAAGCATCCTCACAGTCCCCTCCTCCATTCTCTTCATCGTCCGGCGCCGAATCGTACGTCGGTCGAAATGAAGTTCTTCTCCGGACGTTCGCCCTCCATTTCAAGAGCAACTACTCTTTTTTGCTAAGGTTTCACATCGTTGAGTAACAAAAAGAAGAATAAACAGTTTGTATGCCATCGCACTTGGTACTTTTGTTACTCAATCATTTTCCTCGACGTTTCACGCCTACTCTTCACAATGAAAATACTAACAACATTTTTCTTAACCCCTTCTTACAGTTCCTTGTTTCCTTTTCGTGTGATCTTTTTCTAATTGTTTGTCGTCTGTAGTATTCTCATGAACGGAACTTCGGTCGTCATCGTGCGTCCGCTTCACAACAACCAACCAACCCTTCTTCGCGGAATGAGTAGCATCTCCATCACTTTCCTACATTTGGAACAAAAATTATTATTTCATTTACACGGCTTGGAATACTCGCAAAGTTAACCGCGACAATTGCGATTACTTACGTCATAAGCATCTTCAATGTACCCCAAGTCGTCGTTTTCCTCCGTGTGCGAACCATCCGAGTTACCCGCGGCGACGTCGCTTTTTTCCTGTGAATCATTTTCAATTTTGTCGCGATCTTCAGAATGACAGTTCTTCATTCCATTCGTCTTCAATTCCGTTGGCGTCAACACCTCTTTACCGGTACCTATTCCCTCACATCCTGCCACGGTTGTCGTCGTGTTCTGCGCACTTCATTTCTTCCACCTGCTTCAATATATTTGCGATAACTTCGTAATCAATGTTGGACCAACAAACTCTTACACTGGCTGCAATTGTTTCCATACCTCCTTGACATTTTCATCGTTGCTGCTTTCTCTACGCGACTCCCCGTTGCATGCTTCCGAGCTTTCGTCGGTCCCCGTTTCACCACGCCATTCACTCTTTGACGACTGGAGTTCTTCGTTTTCTTCATCATTATCATTGTATGCCTTAAATTATAGTCACAGTATGTACATGTCATGTTTTTACAACATTTGAATTAATAAAATTAATTTTTTGTGTACATGGCAATATCGTCAGATTGTAATAAGGGGTCGTCCATTAATTACGTAACGGACTTGGGGGGCGGGTTCTGGCCAGGCGTTACGGTCCTCTTAATGGGGGGGGGGGGGTTGAAGGTTTGCGTTACGTCACGTTTTTAGAACTATCAGAAATAGGAAAATTCTTGCATGTTCAAGTTTTGAATTTAAATCGCGAGCAAAATTTTAGCGCGGATAGTTTCCATACAAAATACTAGTTAAGGTGAAAAGTCACTGTGCACAAATGTGCACGGTGGCTTTCCCCCGTTCTCTATTATACAAACCTAAATTTGAAGAAAAGAATTATTTTTTAAAATAATTCTCGAAAGGGCATATATTTAAAAATATGTTGGCAAAATTTGAAAACTAAAGTCCGAAAATTGACGGAGTTTCAGTCACTTTAGTGAGAACAGGTAGCGCGACCGGTTACGACCCTCAGTCCCTACAAGTGTAGCATCGTTCACTCAATAGATGAAGTGCTGGGTCTTATTTTGTGAAATATCATGAAAATGAAGAACCATTACAGCGCCCGGGACTAGATACTTTAATGTAAGTATTAATATTCTAGAAAAAAACATAACTTAATATCAAGAAAAACGGAACGAAAACTTTAAATGCGTTTTTCTCGAAAATACTTTTTTTGACCTTGTCCCAGCGAATACTCAAAAACTTATCAAACGATTTTTTTTTTTCAAATTGTAATCGCAGTGACCAAGGTTATACGTAGCCGGTTAAAAAATGTTTTATAATTACTATTTTTGAAGACTGCTTGAGTACAAAAAAGAGCCATGAAAATAGAAATAAAACGCTCAAACCGTCGCTATTTTGTAAAAAAAAAACCAAGATAAAAAACCGTTACGCATGAGGATAGCTACATTTGTATAGATATCGATAAATGTTGGAGTTTTATTTACATATAATATTTCATCAAGGGGCCAATGAAAAGCAAATTTTTTTGGATTGCCTTTACTATTCAGTTTTGCTAAAAACGTTCAGTAAAGGCAGAATAATTATCCGTAAAAAATATTTTCCCCTACAATAAGAAGATATATGGCAACATCGTAGAACAGTATTGTTCAACATTTTTTCAGAAATTATCGTGTTCCTTAAGTTGAAAACCTTCATCATAAAAAAAATGTTTGCGTTCTAAATATTAATATTTTATATTGTTTATGTTATCTTCATTAACAAGTAAAAGTCTTGCTTAATTCATAACTAATTAAAAACTTTGCTCGATAAAAAATTACTTACAAATAAAAATTTGTGTTGCAGTATTATTTTTAATATGTCCTCGCAAACTTACGTCATTGAATACGTGAAACGATGAAGACAAAATTGTATTCGATGAGAATTTTCGGACTTTCTGACTCAATAAAAATTTGAAATAATTCAACATTTGGCATGACATGAAACAAAATAATCAATAATAATATCGCCCACAAGTTAGTAACAAATTGTTTAAACAAGTAATTTGGCAATAATTTGGCAATAACTTACCTCTGTTTTTTCTTGTACGAATCTAAAGTGTGCGTTTTTCTGAACGTTTATGAATTTTTTCAGAATTTTCTCATCGTTTTGAAATTCCCGTTTTCAAATGTTTAAAATAGCTGTTTTCATGCCATTTTTCGTTCAATGTCTATGAAACTTTCCAGAACTCATGATTGAACTGTCCACAAAAATATATATGAAATTAAAATTTTTTTCTTTGTTTCATATTTTTAAAAAATTTCAAAACTGGAAAAATTCTGAAAAAAATCGCGAACTTTGAGAAAAATGCACACTTTGGATTCGTACAAGAAAAACAGAGGTCACCGAAAAATTATTGCAAAATAATTTGTTTAAACAATTTGTTAGTAACTTTTGGGCAATAATATTATTGATTATTTTTGCTCATGTCATGCGAAATGTTGTTGAATTTTTTCAGATTGTTGTTGCCTCACGAAGTACGAAAATTCTCATCGAATACAATTTTTGTCTGGGATTGTATCACCAGTTCTTCTTTACTCAATGGGTTAAGCTAGTACGAGCGTGCAATCTTTATTTCTATAGATTTTGTTCAAATGTTAACCACACATTGTTCATATCATCATGCATGTTTGAGTGAAATTTCAGAACAGTCGACTATTTAGATTGGGAGATAATAGGTTTTAAAATTGTAACCTTTGAAAGTTGCAATTTTAAAACCCATTATCTCCCAATCTAAATAGTCAACTGTTATAAAATTTCACTCAAACATGCATGATGATATGAACAATGTCTGGTTAAAATTTAAACTAAATCTATAGAAATGAAGATTGCGCGCTCGTCCTACCTTAAGGATGTAGGCGGGACACTTTTCGGATGAAAATTTTATTTCATCAGATTTATTGTACTTCGTGATACAATAAAAATCTGAAAAAAATCAGCAACAATTGGCATGCTATAAACACCAATAATCAACATTAATATCACCCAAAAATTATTAACAATTTATTTACACAATTAGTTATTTAATAACATAACGGTGACCTCTTGTTTTTCTTATACGAATTAAATGTGTACATTTTTGTGAATGCTTATGAATTTTTCCAAAATTTTTCTACGATTTTGAAGTTGCCTTTTTCAAATTTTCAGAGTAGCCGTATATATGCATTTTTCGGCCTAGTGTCTTTGGAACTTTGTAAAACTGTAAACCTGTTCGCAAAAACATATCCAAAATTTAGATTTTTTAGTTTAAATTTCATAATAATTTTTTCAACGTTTTCCTACGTTCATGAAATATTTTGAGAAAAAATTTCGAATATAAACTAAAAAATGTAAATTTTAGATGTTTTTGCGGACAAGTTTACCATTAGTTTTAAAATCTTTTAAAGACACTAGGCCGAAAAATGCATATATTCGGCGATTTTAAAAATTTGAAGAAGCAAATTTCAAAATCGTAGAAAATTTTCGGAAAAATTCATAATCGTTCAGAAAAATTTACACATTTAATTCGTATGAGAAAAACAAGGGGTCACCGTTATGTTACTAAATAATTCATTGTTTCAGCAATTTGTTAATATCTTTTGAGTGATATTAATTTTGATTATTCGTGTTAGTAGCATGCCAACTGTTGTTGAATTTGTTCAGAGTTTTATTGAATCAGGAAGTACCATAAATCTGATCAAATAAAATTTTCATCCAAAAAGTGTACCGCATACATCCACTGTACGTACATTCAAGGTCGGTCATATACAATCTTGAGATCCATTTTTCAATACTTCAGACGAATTTTACCATCATAAAACGCGATTAATAACAATAACGAAAAATCAATCGATATTTCTCGAGATTTACGAAAATTACAGGTGCCGTTGTTCTTAGAAATATTTTACATGACAGAATTCTTCAAGGACCGAACAGTTTTATTGGTTCCACGACGTTTCGTACCAACGGTACTTTCATAATACTGTACTAAAATGGAAAAACGTCAAACATGGAGGGTGTCTCGATATTCCATTATCTCGGAGATTCGGTTTGCTTCTTCAATTTCACGTACAAACAAGTTCACTCATATAAAAATCTTTTTAGCAACTTTTGGATACGTCGAACAAACTTTACCGTAAGAAAACTCGATTTCATACAATAACAAAAAATCATTTGATGTTAGTCGAGATTTACAAAAATTACCTGTACATTTATTTTTGGAAATATTTGGAAATTTCACTTACCTTGCTCCTCAACAGCTGCTTTCCGATTGATTCATTGTTTTTGTTGCCATCGATTTTGCAAAGTTTCGTTTTATTTTCTTCCACCGTTGCTTCAAACGTTTCTGGGTAGTCTACGTTGTTGTTTTTCATCATTAATCTTTTCCCACGGCCGAGGTTCATTTCTGTTTTTCCTGCTTCTTTCTCGGTTTCTGTTTTGGAATTGAACAAACGTTATTTTATCTTATATATATTTTCATAGATGATTTAATTAAAAATAGCACATATTATTGTTTTGCATGCACATATATACGACCTCATTTACCTTTGTACTTGACGATGCGAACTTTCCTATAATTCTCGCAGCCATTGTCGTCATCGGTTCGTATACGTACAGAAATGTTGACGTTGGGATTTGTAATGTAATTCTTCAGAAAATCATCAGTACATTCTGCCAAACCTTTGTTACTTTTACAGTGACGCACAAATAATTCATCTGCACGAACCGTTTTAAATTCGTCTTGTCCATCAATGTTTTTGTACGTGACACGATAAAACATTGTTATTTAGCTATCACGTGATAAGGCACGGTATACCGGTTCAATTTTATTATGAATTAAGGTATATTTTTGGCCACAACGCTTAACCTATCTCGCGACACTATCACCCGCGCTGCAATGCGCATTTCACGCCTTCTTCATCCACGAAAATGTATACTTATATTATTAACAATATAATATTTTTGTTTTTTGTTTGTGAAAATATCACTTGATTCGCTCGATTTTGTTCTTTTCTGGTATCAATGCCATCAACTCCCGTCAAAAATTTTATCCACTTTAATTGCGTTGTACATACGTCTAAAAGCACGGTAGAAAGTTCTGGGCGCGTTTCAAAATGGTTGCTACCCGGAGACCGTGGTTGCTACACATGAGGCGTTCTTGGTATGTTAGGACAGCAGCGCGCATGCGCGTCGTTCTATCCGTTCGTTGCATCGGTCGTGTTCGTTGGGTCTCATCATTTTGATTGCGCATGCGCATAATGATGCGCATTTGATAATGCGCACGTTTCGTTGCGCAGTTGCGCGTTGCGCATCATTGTGCACATGCGCACTTGTTCGTATCAAAATGATGAGACCCAACGAACACGACCATCGTTGTATGTACGAGTCGTACGGCTTCACCGCTATATGGGCCTCTTTTCGAGTTTGAGATTCTATTTTGTATGTTTTCATTTATATATATTGTATATATATACTGTGCATCTACAGTGTTAATATTGTTCTAGTTATTATTATATCTAAGACCGATTACACACACAGCGTTTTGTGCCAACTCGGCGGCCGATATTTAAAATGGTTAAACATGGATGATGATCGCGGAATGGAATTTGAAAAGAAAAAAAAATTGAATTTGATTTTGAATAAAATATTGAATTTTCTTATTTAGTGCGAACAATGTTAAAGTGTATTGGGGTTTATTTTCAATAAAAATGTACAATATTTCATTTGTTGGCAGGTGCACATGCAGGCAGCGTTTCATTACAGCATAATAGAAAATATACAGACAGTGGGAAAAAAATCGTTGGCACTCAATTCCGGTTATAAACGTTTTTTTCCTTCGCTGTCAATCTAAGTCAGTGTAGTGGTATGGAGACATTTTGTGGGCGCGGAGGGCTGTGGAGGGCCACAGCGAAGTGCGCTAGACTTACATGGACAACTACATGGTCAAGCAGAGAGGATTTAGTCTCAACGAGCTTTCTTTTCCTTGTTGCTAATCTAAGTCAGGGGCTATGAAAAAAAGCTCCAAGTACATTGGTACTCAATTTCCCTTATGACATTTTTCCCTTCGCTGTCAGTCTAACAACAAGTCAGCCCAGTGGTTTGGAGTAATTGTACGGGCTGCGAAGCAGTGCGCTAATACTGGAAGGGAACAATTTCATAAGGGAAATTGAGTACAAATGTACTTCAAGCTTATTTTTTTATAGCCCCTAACTTAGATTAGCAGCAGGAAAAAAGCTTGCTGAGATCAAATACTCTCCGCTATGTAATTGTCCATATAAATATTAGAGCACTTCTCCGTATAGTCCACACAATTTTTCCATGCTACACTGACTAAGATTGACAGCAAAGAGAAAAAGTTTATAAGCGGAATTGAGTGCCAACGATTTTTTTTTCGCTGTCTTTATATTTTCGAGTGTGCCCTTATGAAACACTGCTATATTTGCACCCGTCAACAAATTTAATCTTTTACATTTTTTTTACAGTTCGTTTGTTAGGGTTTGTTAGTGATTGTTAGATTAATAAAAACGTATGTTAGTTAAGGGTTTCGCGGAAATAAACGAAAAACTATATTATGTAGTGAGCGAGAAATAGAGGGGCGGAAATAAAAATACAGAAGGAGTGAGAGAGAGAAACGGGGAGCGCTGTAGACGTTCCAATAAAATCATACCGGTATGGAAAAATATTTGTGTGTTTGTTTGTTTGCGAGTACGTACATACTGTGAATTGTACGTAATTGCTGTGTACGTACGTTTGACACGCCTAAACAGTCGAGAACGCAGGATAGCCCCCTGTATTTCTTTTGTAATGAAACGAGACGAATAATAATGTTATTGTTCGTTTCGTCGCCATCGTACCGTTCCGCGCCTCATATCTGTTCGCATGAATGCGCCTTATAGTATCATATGTTATGTTCAACTAGGTACTGTTTAACGTTGAGAGGGCACGCCGTTACGATGGAGGGGGAGGAATGGAAACAGAAAATATACAAATGCCGACGAACTATAAGTAGGGAGAAACAGATTTCGAAGCAATTTTGCCAAAATCTACAAACGTTTGCCGAGCAATAATGAAATGCCAATGTTTCTATTGCAAGCCCCGGTAATGTAGCACATTTTTGTACGTCTTTCCAAACTTCCTATCTGTGAACATTTTTTTTGGCATCTCCCGTCTTCAAACCTTGGGCTCTTAACCCTAGACGCCCACACTGGGGTAATTAGTTACCCCAGTTTTTTAAGTAAAAACGTAATTTTTACATTTTTTCGGAACTTTTTCTCATTTTTTAAATTTTTTTCTCTTAAATCTTCACCGAAAGCTATTTTATCACATATCAGATACTATTTGGTATCGAAAAGCAAAGGGAATTATGTCAATTAAACTCCATTATCGCACGTGAAGAAAATGTTATGCTCAAAAGAAGATTGGGGTAATTAGTTACTCCACTGTGGGGCCTACGTCCGAAAAAAGTAATCGTGAGAGTCTAAGGTTAAGGATGTACTTGAAGGTCTGATTTTTTTTACTACAAAAATAGTACTATATGAGTTCGTCTTTCAAATTTCAAGTACTTCTACCACGTCGTTGAAGAGAAATTAATTATTAAAAAACGTCATTTTTCATAACTTCTCATAAGATCTCATGTTTAAGTTGCGGTTTTAAGGATGTATGCGGGGCACTCTTCAGACGAAAATTATATTTGATCAGAATCTTTGTATTTCGTGATTCAATAAAAATCTGAAAAAATTCAGAAACAATTGGAATGCTATGAACAACAATAATCAACATTAATATCACTCAAAAGTTATTAAGAAATTGTTTAAACAATTAATTATTTAATAACATAACGATGACCCCTTGCTTTTTTTATACGAACTAAATGTGAGAATTTTTGGGAACGCTTATGAATTTTTTCAATTTAAATTAATTTCAATTCAATTTAAATTCAATTTTGGATATGTTTTTGCGGACAGGTTTACCATTAGTTTTGCAAAGTTTCAAAGACACTCGGTCGGAAAATGCATATATACGGCCATTCTAAGCATTTGAAAAAGGGAATTTCAAAATCCTAGGAAAATTTTGAAAAAATTCATAAGCGTTCAGAAAATTGACACATTTAATGCGTATAAAAAAAAATAGGGGTTACCGTTATTTTATTAAATCATTAATTGTTCAAACAGTTTGTTAATAACTTTTAAATTATATTAATATTGATTATTATTGTTTAAGCATGCCAATTATTGCTGATTTTTTTTCAGATTTTTATTGAATCACAAAGTACAATAATTCTGATCAAATAAAATGTTCACCTAATATAACCTAATTTTAACCTAATATAACTCTCAAGAAGATTCACGCAAAGTTTCAGAACGTTATCTTTAAAAAATTGCATCTGAAAATTTCCATTTCTTTTTTCGTACTTGCATGATCACTGACGTCAACAATATCTTACAAAAAAAAAGAATGATTTGCGTAACGTATACCTTTAGTGTACGCCGTATGTAAATGTGGGGATTTTGTGTCCGCTTGGAATTTGGCCGGCTCACAGCAATTGCCATGAAGGGAATGGGATCATCAAACGTGGGCATCGTTTCTACCCCCTAGGTAATGTTTTTGTACGTAAGAGTAATGACGCCCGCCCTCCCCTTTTTGGAGCATTACCAAGCGAAACCGTTTCAGCGCGAACACGAAATACCCCAGTCGAGAGACGAAGGGTTAATATCAATAGAGATGTACATAAATATTTATATATTTGTCAATATTTTGTGTCAATATTTGACATAAACATGGTTTGCAGTCGGATGTTCATACCAGAGGCAGCGTCAATCGAACTTCTCGGATTAAGAAGGCAAGTGACGACGGCGGTAAGCATAATACTACCGGAGCGACGACTACCGGTAGCGATAGTAACGATGAGGGACGTGATCACGACGTTCGTGACTGCGCTGACAACGACGTTAGTGTCTGCGCTGACACCGATGTTAGTGACTGCGCTGACAACGACGTTGATGAACACGATGACGATATCCCGGACGTGGAAAAAGTCGATGTCGGTGAAGACAGCAACAAAGATGACAACCAAGATAATGGCGACGACAACGACGACAACGACGGCGACGACTCCGACGACAACAACGACGACGGCGGCGGCGGTGGCGACGACCATGGTGATGACGATGGCGATGAAGATGATGATGGTGATGATGAAGACAACGCTGATGATGAACAGATAAGTGGGTTTTCTGTAGCGGAAGGACCGATTATAACGATGAGAGAGAACGTGAGGGAACATGAAATTCTCATTGGAGTTGTCGCAGTCGCGCATCGTTTCAACTTTAGTTGGGAAGCAACCGTGGCCGTGATGAAATTGTTGAAAGGATTCACGAATAACAGTACGCTACCCACCACGAAAAGTAGCTTGTGGAAAAAGTTGGGTCGGAATGAGAATTATTGCCAAAAACGTCACGTGTATTGCAAAACGTGTAAAGACATTATCGGGATAGGAAAGAAACCTCAAAGAAACTGTATGTGCACGGAATCAGGGCCGGAAAAACCATTGTCAACGGTAACGCATTTCATAACACTGAATCTGCGAATGCAATTGCAAAGGATGTTCGCAATACCGTATTTTCGGGAACTCCTTGAATACCGGTACAACCGACAGAAAATTGATCCAAACGGAATAGAATATCTGTTCGATGGTGGGGCGTATAAACGTTTACAGAGTCCTGGACAATTTCTAAGCTCAAGATTAAATTTTTCATTATCAATAAACACCGATGGATGCCAAGTAGCTAAATCGTCGAAGGAAAGCGCGTGGCCGGTATTGTTATCTATCAACGAGCTTCCTCCCCATGCTCGGAAACGTTTCATTATTATGGCCGGAATTTGGGTGGATAAGGAACATCCGGACTTCAATTTATTCATGCAACCGATCGTCCAAGAACTGCACGAATTATACGATACCGGTATTGAATGGGAGCCTGACGGAATCGAAACGGTTACAAGCAAATTCATAACGGTTATATGTACAGTTGATACGCCCGCGCGAGCAAAAATTCTAAATTTTACGAATTACAATGGCGAGTACGGCTGCACTTTCTGTTACGCGCCAGGCGTAAGAATGGAAAATGGTTCCAGGAAATATCCCCTCGACGAAATCGTGAATCGAATGGACGCTGAAATTCGTGCAAATATGACGGAAGCCAGAGGATTAAAAACAAGAGTAAGGGGGGTAATTGGCAATTCCATGCTGAGATACCTGCCTGAATTCGATCTCCGAGAGGGAGTTGTTGTTGATTCAATGCATTGTGTCGACATTGGCGTTGCAAAAAAATTAACAGAGCTGATTGTGTTCAGTAGTGTGACCGACGAATGGTATTCAACGAGTGAACGAGTACGCCGAGTAATTGACGAGCGATTGATGACCATTCGAACACCTAGCAGACTCGCCAGAAAGCCAAGACCAATTACATCGTGTAAATTGTGGAAAGCCTCCGAATGGCGCAATTGGTTACTGTATTACAGCGTGCCTTGTTTAAGCGGTTACATCCCGACGAAACATTTGGATTTGTTTGGCATACTATCGGAAGCAATGCACATACTAAACGGCGACGCTTCGACAGCTCAACAATTGCAACGAACTCGGGCATTAATTGATGAGTTTGAGATCAAATATGAACAAGTATTTGGTCTTGATAACATGACGACGAACATGCACCTGCTGAGACACTTGACTGATACGGTCGAATGTTGGGGGCCATTGTGGGCGCACAACGCCTACATGTTCGAAAGTTTCAACCGCAAAATATTAGATTCGTTAAATAGCAGTACCGGTAGGCAGCTGCAAATAATGAATCGATATTTAATGGACGATTTAATGAACAGCGTACGAAGCGATCGGACTCTTGGCATACTTTTCAAAGAAACGGTGAGAGATATTTTGAACACTGGTAAAAAAGTACCGGTACGCAACGAAGCAGAGTACGGACACCACAACGATTTCCAAGGGTTAGGAGCAAGTGAATCGCGATACCCACGTGTTTGGGAAAAAAATGTATTTCACGAGGTGAGACAAACAGCCCACGGTAAAATGACTGTATTCAAAAAATGCGTTGTAAAAGGAACAAGGTACAGTAGCATAAACGGTGACAAAGGAAATACGCGCAGTTGCGACAAATTTGTATTTACCAATACCGGTAAATTCGCAGAAATATTAACAATTGGCAGCTTTACCGGAAACGAGGGACATCAAGTATATGGAATGTTCGTCAAGTGGTTCGAAAATACCGGTCATATGTCGGAAGCTAGACACATACGGTCATTGCGCGTATCAACGAGAGGTTTCGTCAGAATACAAGACATACGACTACCGGCAATACTGCTGCGAATGAACACTGAAATATACGGAATAGCAGTAACGAATACTTGGGAAACCGATTAGAGCTTCGGAGATGAAATGGATTGTACCTCAAATTGTAGAAATTCGTCTGCTTGTGACATTTTTTCAAGTTTTATCATTCATATTAAACCAAAATTACGGTAATAATGTAACATTTTTATATTCACGAATTTCGTCTTTAAATATACAGTATAGTAAAAAGTTAATTTCTTCTTCATGACATAAGCGTTAGAAAAATCCCGCGTGAAACTAAAGAACGGAAAGCGAATGGAAGAAGAACCTAGTTTGCGAGGGTTGCGCGTTTATTCGAAACCATATATAAGAAGACAACTTTTCGATCCGCTTCCCGACTTGGTTTATGAAGTAATAAATGTAAAAAAATGCCCAACCCTAGCGGGTTGTGCGAGCCAAAATTTGATTGGTAACTCTAAAAGTGGTGAGGTCGAAAACTTGGAGTCAAGTATTGACTGGTAATCCATTTTTCGAGCATCGGACTGAAGCGATTTTGGTTGGACAAATTTCATCAGATCCAAATTTCATCACGTCCTACTGTAAAAAAATAAGAGTATTCTTTGACTGTATTTTAAGACATTGTTGTTCCACAATGTTTTTTGCTCAAGTCTACAATTTTCGAGGAAAAAATTCGTAAAGTTTCAGAAAAAAAATTCATTCTGGCTGCTATTTTGGTGAACCAAAAATTGTTTACATAAAAATAACCTCACATATTAGTTCAAACATCAAGATCACGATTTTGATCGGTTTCAGGTACAAAAAAATCAAAAGGGAACGAAAAATCGTTTTATACAAAAAATGTCATCGAAAAATCACGTTTTTTTTTCAAATTATGGAGAGAAATGTCAATGACTTCGAACAACAATTCATATAATTGAATGTAATTTCATGCAATTGATTTTTTACCGGTATTGAATTTTCTGGAAAAATGTACAATCCATATCATAGGATGTTTTGCGAGTGACGTTTCATCGCACTCACAATTCCACTCACCGGTCTTGTATATTGCAATGAAAAACGAACAATAGCACACTGCTTTATTGCATCGTACGATTTCGTAATTATTTAATCGGAACGTGTAAATTGAAAAAGGGTGTTGACGAATATAGCTATATCGAATTGAAATGGGCACTAAGAAGAAAGAGCCAGAAGTATGTTACAACATTCTTTATTATTTTAGTTGCAAACAGAGAAATTATAATTTTATAATAACACCGGTACGAGGTTAAAAAAAATAGAGAAAACACGTTATTCGCGCCTCTTATTTTTTTGAATACCGAGAAAAGCGGACGTAAGTAACTTCATATTATTTTGGTTACAAACAGAGAAATTATAATTTTATAATACCGGTACGAGGTTGAAAAAAGAAAATAGAGAAAACACGTTATTCGCCCCTATTATTTTTTTGAATACCGAGAAAAGCGGACATAACTTCATATTATTTTGGGTACAAACAGAGAAATTATAATTTTATAATACCGGTACGAGGTTTGAAAAAAGAAAATAGAGAAAACACGTTATTCGCGCCTATTATTTTTTTGAATACCTAGAAAAGCGGACATAAGTAACTTCATATTACTTTGGTTACAAACAGAGACATTATAATTTTATAATAACGGTACGAGGTTTAAAAAAAGAAAATAGAGAAAACACGTTATTCGCGCCTATTATTTTTTTTAATACCGAGAAAAGCGGACATAAGTAACTTCATATTATTTTCGTTGCAAACAGAGAAATTATAATTTTATAATAACACCCGTACGAGTTATTATAAAAGTATAATAACACTCGTAAAAGAAAGAGTATAATAACATTATACAAAGAACGAGTATAATAACACCCGTAAAAGAAAGAGCCAGAAGTATGTTACAACATTCTTTATTATTTTAGTTGCACACGGAGAAATGATAATTTTATAATAACACCGGTACGAGGTTGAAAAAAGAAAATAGAGAAAACACGTTATTCGTCCCTATTATTTTTTTGAATACCGAGAAAAGCGGACATAACTTCATATTATTTTGGTTACAAACAGAGAAATTATAATTTTATAATACCGGTACGAGGTTTAAAAAAAGAAAATACAGCAAACGCGTTATTCGCGCCTATTATTTTTTTGAATACCGAGAAAAGCGGACATAAGTAACTTCATAATACTTTGGTTACAAACAGAGACATTGTAATTTTATAATAACACCCGTACGAGGTTTAAAAAAAGAAAATAGAGAGAACACGTTATTCGCGCCTATAATTTTTTTGAATACCGAGAAAAGCGGACGTAAGTAACTTCATATTATTTTGGTTACAAACAGAGAAATTATAATTTTATAATACCGGTACGAGGTTTAAAAAAAGAAAATAGAGAAAACACGTTATTCGCGCCTATAATTTTTTTGAATACCGAGAAAAGCGGACGTAAGTAACTTCATATTATTTTCGTTACAAACAGAGAAATTATAATTTTATAATAACACCCGTACGAGGTTTAGAAAAAGAATATAGTGAAAACATGTTATTCGCGCCAATTATTTTTTTTGGATACCGAGAAAAGCAGACATAAGTAATTTCCTGTCACGAGTGTTGGCGGAGTCTCCAGCCCCGCTCAACAAGTACCACTCTCTACAATGTGGGCACGATATCATGGTTACACCTTGTTCGCCACAATTGTAGCACATCTTTAGTTTGCTGCGTGGTTTGTCACACGTGGTACGCGTATGACCGGTCGCCCCACAATTCCAACATATGTTGGAATTCTTCACCGGCTTCGGCCTCTCCACTTGGTGTTCGTCGGACACCGCGCTATATCGGAAAATCACTTTTCCCGAATTGGTGATTGTGATTGGGACACTCGGTACCTTGCTGACGGATATTTCCACTTTTGGAGATGACTTTTCTCTTTCGATGTTCATTTCTCCTGGCTGAAAATGGTTTAAAACGCAACACTTATCATACGCAAAGAACATGAGCTTTTGGGTGATTTGACGCACAAAACATTATTATTCAAAAAAATGTGGGTAAAACTATAGAATCACGGCTCCAGACCAATTTCAATGCCAACATTTTTTTTTGCCATGAACGCCTTTATAATGTCATCATTATTGATATTCAGTTGGGGGAGGCCGATATTTTTTATTAAGGGGTTAGGTTACTCTAGAGGCCGAAAAAATGGGCTTTTTGGGTTTGCTTGGGTTTGGCAGGGTTGAGTCACTCACATTATCCTGGAATGAGCCATCATGTTGGTTAACGCAATGGCGATCACTTTCAACGTATTAAGTTTACATCTGTTTAAATTGTTTAAGTGTTTAAATTTTAAAAGTAAAATAATTTTATAAGATTAACTTTGGGGGATTCAATTTTTAGAATAATTTTGTTTCATAATTATGAGAAAAATAATTTTGTTTAAGAATTTGTGTGAAAGTTTTGGTCAAATTTTGAAACGTAAAATAATTTTATACAATTAAATTGGGGGGTTCAATTTTTTGGAATAATTTTGTTTTATAATTTTGAGAAAAATAATTTTGTTTGATAATTTTGAGAAAAATAATTCTGTTTAAGAATTTGTGTGCAAGTTTTGTTCAAATTTGGAAAGTAAAATAATTGTATAGAATTAAATTAGGGGGTTCAATTTTTTGGAATCATTTTGTTTTTGACTTACCGGTATTTCGTTGTTTTCAAGTTCTGGATGACCAGCTGTTGTTTCCCTCGTGGGGGGAGCCCATGGCAGGGTTGTGTCTCTCGCATTAACCTGGAATGAGCCATAATGTTGGTTAACGCAACGGCGATCACTTTCAACATATTAAGTTTACATCTGTTTAAATGTTTAAATTTTGAAAGTAAAATAATTTTATAAGATTAAATTTGGGGGATTCAATTTTTAGAATAATTTTGTTTTATAATTTTGAGTAAAATAATTTTGTTTAAGAATTTGTGTGAAAGTTTTGTTCATATTTTGAAACGTAAAATAATTTTATACAATTAAATTGGGGGGTTCAATTTTTTGGAATAATTTTGTTTTATAATTTTGAGAAAAATAATTTTGTTTAAGAATTTGTGAGAAAGTTTTGTTCAAATTTGGAAAGTAAAATAATTGTATAGAATTAAATTGGGGGGTTTAATTTTTTGGAATAATTTTGTTTTTGACTTACCGGTATTTCGTTGTTTTCAAGTTCTGGATGACCAACTGTTGTTTCCCTCGTGGGGGGAGCCCATGGCAGGGTTGTGTCTCTCGCATTAACCTGGAATGAGCCATAATGTTGGTTAACGCAACGGCGATCACTTTCAACATATTAAGTTTACATCTGTTTAAATGTTTAAATTTTAAAAGTAAAATAATTTTATAAGATTAAATTTGGGGGATTCAATTTTTAGAATAATTTTGTTTTATAATTTTGAGAAAAATAATTTTGTTTAAGAATTTGTGTGAGTTTTGTTCAAATTTTGAAACGTAAAATAATTTTATACAATTAAATTGGGGGGTTCAATGTTTTGGAATAATTTTGTTTTAGACTTACCGGTATTTCGTTTTTCTGTAGTTCCGGATAACCAGCTGATATTAGCCTCCCCCCACGAGGGAAACAACAGCTGGTCATCCAGAACTTGAAAACAACGAAATACCGGTAAGTCAAAAACAAAATTATTCCAAAAAATTAAACCCCCCAATTTAATTCTATACAATTATTTTACTTTCCAAATTTGAACAAAACTTTCACACAAATTCTTAAACAAAATTATTTTTCTCAAAATTATGAAACAAAATTATTCTAAAAATTGAATCCCCCAAAGTTAATCTTATAAAATTATTTTACTTTTAAAATTTAAACACTTAAACAATTTAAACAGATGTAAACTTAATACGTTGAAAGTAATCGCCATTGCGTTAACCAACATGATGGCTCATTCCAGGATAATGCGAGTGACTCAACCCTGCCAAACCCAAGCAAACCCAAAAAGCCTGTTTTTTCGGCCTCTAGAGTGACCTAACCCCTTAATAAAAAATATCGGCCTCCCCCAACTGAATATCAATAATGATGCCATTATAAAGGCGTTCATGGCAAAAAAAAATGTTGGCATTGAAATAGGTCTGGAGCCGTGATTGTATAGTTTTACCCACATTTTTTTGAATAATAATGTTTTGTGCGTCAAATCACCAAAAAGCTCATGTTCTTAGCGTATGATAAGTGTTGCGTTTTAAACCATTTTCAGCCAGGAGAAATTAACATCGAAAGAGAAGAGTCATCTCCAAAAGTGGAAATATCCGTCAGCGAGGTACCGAGTGTCCCAATCACAATCACCAATTCGGGAAAAGTCATTTTCCGATATAGCGCGGTGTCCGACGAACACCAAGTGGAGAGGCCGAAGCCGGTGAAGAATTCCAACATATGTTGGAATTGTGGGGCGCCCGGTCATACGCGTACCACATGTGACAAACCACGCAGCAAACTGAAGATGTGCTACAATTGTGGCGAAAAAGGTGTAACCATGATATAATGCCCAAATTGTAGAGAGTGGTACTTGTTGAGCGGGGCTGGAGACTCCGCCAACACTCGTGACAGGAAATTACTCATGTCCGCTTTTCTCGGTATCCAAAAAAAATAATAGGCGCGAATAACGAGTTTGCACTATTTTCTTTTTTTAAACCTCGTACCGGTATTATAAAATTATAATTTCTCTGTTTGTAACCAAATGCGCCAGCGGAAACAACTGTTGGAACCACGGCGTTGGGATTTGAGACGCGTGGTCTCAAGTCTAATCTCTACATAGCTAGGAAGAATAATAACTTCCGGTAGATCTCGAGCAAGCTCTCTCGCGAGCGGAAACAAAAACGTGATTAAGAAAGACTGAAGTAGTCGTTAAGTGTATTGCTAATAAAGATTATACTAATTGTTTTCCCTGCTGTGCATATATTTATTTGGGAGTGAAAGAACCCCAAAAAATCATCTAAAAGCCTCGCTCGTGCCGTCGGGTGACGTCACGCGCGAGTCGTGCTCAGATTGCTTTTTCCCTCGAAGCCTTCGTTTCGGCTTGGCCGCACATGAACGTGCTCAGCGTCCATGGATTTTGGTGTAGCTGCCGAAGGCGCGGTCGGGAAACTTCGATGGCGCTCGGCTCTTTCCGAAGACGTCCGAGCGTCGCTCGCGCACGGACACGCGGTACTATGATTGTGTGATGGGTGCGCAAGAGTGGCGAACGGTAGAATAATGGCGAAGGCGTCACGGCACGTGTCGGTGTAGTGTACGATATTAAACGTTTTTAAGGGTGAATAATTGTTTTCAAAAATAGCGAGGTTGTTATATTCAATTAGGATTAGTGAATCGTTTCATTCGTGTGGAGAAATAATTGAACGAAGAAAAATATTAGGCGTGATTAAGGAAACATTTTGTGTGTGCTCGCGTGAAGACGATCGAACAATGGAAAAAAAATACGAGATAATGTGGCAAGAAAAGGGTGGCCGCACCGTGAAAAAAGTGGTCCGCCCACAGGAATTGATCTATCGAGACACGAAGGATCAAATTGTCGAGTGTACGGAAATTTTTTTGGAAGATTACGTGACGAACCCGAATGCGCTGACAACGATTCGTTATCGAGTTACCGGTAATGATGACGACAGGGAAAATGTTGAGGATTCTTTCAGGAGAGTTCGCATCGTTGGCTACGGAGGCAAGTTAATTATTTGCATTAATGAGTTACAAGTATATTTTTGTGATGGCGATGAAGAAGTATAACAATATTGAAACGTTTTGTGGGAGAATACAATGGACGAAAAAGGGAAACGAACATTTGCGAGGATGAAGTGGACGACGCGAGGAAAGGAAACATTTTCATAGGTATACTTGTAATTCGCAGGTTATGAAGAATCAAGAGATGAGACGGAGATTAAGGTGAACGAGGCGCTGGGGCGTGGGAAAAGAATTATGAAAAAAAAAATCCACATGGGAACGCCGGACACACTCGTTGTGAAAAGGAATCACGAAAGAGATGAAGCGGCGCCTATAGGTAGCAGAGACAACAGCGTTAAGGTAATGGGAAAGCAGCTGCTGAGGAAGAAGGTGAGCGTGACCATTTTTTTGTATTTTCAGATGAGTCGTTAGACGACGAGAATCAAACTTTTCCTTCATGAAGAATTACGCGTAACATGCAGAAAGGATTTTTCTGTATCGATGTACCGACACATGTTCCCTACCAGTGAATCCACTTACCAAGATGTGATCGCCCTTTACAATTTTGTTGCATCAAAGAATTTGCGCTCAAAGGGAAAATAGAATGGCGTAGCGGAAATTTTGCACTTTGTGATGACTGTACATTTGTATTTCCAATGAATGTACAGTTGATCAATGATCGGAGGTGTAATGCGACAAGGAGAAAACATGAACGGTATATTAATCTATTCGTATGTTACTGTTACCGGTAATTGGAGGTGACGAGGCAATTATACCGTGAACGTAAGAAAATGTAACTGCTTATCGCAGCGGAAAATGTATTAACGTCAACTGCGTTCCATTTAGAAAATATTCGGATTTGAAACTTGTCAAATAATATCACTTGGATAAGCATTTAAGAAAAAAAATTCTAAATATTGCAAATTTTGAAAAATATTTGTTTTAACTTTGTGAAAAATTTCAGGAAACAATACTGACTAATTTTTTACCCGATTTGGCCTTCGCGCACTATAATTTCACTCATGTTTGATTACATTAATTAAAAGTTGATAACCCCAAGCAGTATTCAATAGTCGATCTGAGAACATTTATGCGATTAACTCTTGATATTTTCCTACGGAGGTTATTAGGGTTCCAGAAAACAGTTTTTTTTTTCAAAGTAGGCATGAACAAAAATTAAAAAAAGTTAAGGTGTACAAAAACTTTGGATTAATTTTTTTTACTAAAACGTAGAAAAAAATGAACAAAAAAAGATTAGTTTAAAAAAAATGTTAATTGGTTTTTTCTTAAAAAAAAAGATCATTTTTGAAAGAGTTTTTTTGTAACCCTAAAAACCTTCGCAGAAAATTTTGAGAATTAATCTCATACAAGTTCTCAGATCGACTAGTGACTACAGCTTGGGGGTATCAATGTAATGGTCGAGCGGGTATTTAGGGAATTCGCGAGAACTATTGACTCGGACACGGACTTTCGGCTTGGATCTTTTATTCTCAATTTGGTCTTGGCGAGGGAGTGCACTTAGGTGTTCGAGGGTTTAGGATGGACTCCGCGCTCTCGGTTCAGCAGGAGGAAACGTGGCTGAGTGGAGGGGCCTTAGGAAGGTGGAGGGGATGTCATGCGCGAGAAGCGCGTGGGCTCGGGAACAACGGGACTCAGATGCTGATGAGGATTTCTAGGAAGGAAGATTTGGTTTCTGCTAAGGGTTTCTAGGAAGAAAGATTAGTTTTAGGTGAGAGCTGTGGGAAGCGGTTGATATGAGGGCGTGAGACTGGGTTTGGGAATAGGAGTCGTGTGGGACCGTGACACTCCCCCTCTTACAAGAACGATGCTCCGCATCGTGGGTTACAAAGCTTTTTTTTATTATTTTTTATTGATTCTATATGATAAAATAAAACTGTGTGTGTGTATGCGTGTATTTATTTTTAAAAAAATGTGTGTGTGTGTGTGTATTTGTGTACTTATGTAGTGTAACGTGGGTGTCCCGAAATATGTGCGTTTGTTAGGAGTGTGGTTCAATTGCGCTGTAAGCGCAATTCGGGCCGCAGTTTAGTCGGACGGAACAGTTCAGATGTGCTCAGTCGGGATGAGATGTGTTCCGTGTGATAGTAGTTTTGTTCCGTGTAGTGATTTTTGTTCCGTGTGGCAATTTTGTTCGGTGTAATAATTTTGTTCCTGCTAAAGTCATTTTTTAATTTGGTATGTTGGAGTTATGGCCGTGGATCTGAAACTGACTATAAGATTAGTTTAGATGAGTTAGTAGAGGCTGATTTGATTATAAAAGGACGGTGTGTGTGTGGTTGGTAATTCCATATGCATGTGTATATATATGTAAAAGAGAAGAAGAAGAAGAAGAAGGAGAAGAAGAACCCCAAATTTTTGCTCCTTCGTTGACGATAGTCTTTGCCTTTGTTTCCTTTATAGTTTGCCGTGATTTACTTTTTGGCATAAGGTTCCTCTTTTTCCTAGATTCGTTGTTTGCCGAAATGTATATATATATATTTTTATCATTCCCTTCTTTTGGTTGCTCCTGAAACAGTCTGGATTCTGATTAATTTTGGTGTTAGTGGGTGTAGGTTTGTTATTCAGGATTCGGTTGGTCCTCGTTGGTCAGTGACGAATGAGAGATACACTTTTTCCGTTGTTTGCAGAAATTCTTTCTTTTATTATTATTATAAGGTGAAGATGAAAAAGAAAGAAAGAAAGAAAGAAAGAAAGAATGAAGAAGAGAGGAAAAAAAAAAAATGAAAAAAAAGTAAATATGTATTGTGCTTATGCCTATTTGTATAATCTAACGCATCTCTTTCGTTGTTATATTCTGTTTATTTTTGTGCTTTTATGTTTTTCTGTTTTTCGTGTTTTTTTTCCTTTTTTTTTTTTTTTTTTCTTTCTAGTGTACTTATATCGAAGGCTTATGTTACTTGATTATTTTAAATGTGTGTATATGTGTGATTAGATGTGTTTATAACTAATTGGAGCCCTGAGGCTGCGTATAGGCTGCTGCTTAATCTGTCGGTGAGTGTCCCGTCGCTGCGGTTCCTGCGTCGAGTCTGTCTGCTATTAATTCTTCTAACAAGTTTCGTTGTTGTCTGAGTATGTTTAAGGGCTGTCCTCTGTACCAGTCTGTCAGGTTTTTCTCCATTATAATTTTTCCTATGTCGTCCGTCTGTGTTTCTTTCGATTTGTGTGTCGTCGTTGTCGGTGGCTTTTGTGTCTTTCTCAGTTTGTCCCACAAGTCCGTAGAGTCGTCGGTATTTGCGTGACGGGTCGCTGTCTTTGGAATTGCTCCTTGTTTCTTCCATTTGTCCTTATTGTCGTCGTCTTTGTTTGTATCGTCGTCAGTGTCGTCGTTGTCGCTCCTTGGGTATACCGTAGTGCCAGTTGCATCGCTGTCTGTTTCGTCGCTGTCTGTTTCGTCGTTTAGTTTTTGGCTCTTTGCCAAATCTTTTAAAATGGTTCGCGGTGCGGGTATCGGTCTTTGGGTCTCCCTGTTGTTGCTATGCGTTGGGCCGCCTGTCGCCGTGTGCTGTCTCTCTTGCCGATCTTCTGGCTCCGTTTCGCCTTTGGGCCATCTTCCCACCTTCACCCAGTACGAAGAGCAACGCTCGAGGTGCTCCATGACGCGGTCTGCCGGGAACTCGATGACGCACAGTGGGCATGGCATCGGCAGGGTCCCCTCGTTTGCCACCTCTTCGGCAAACCTCTCCGAACATTCGATTAAGTGTCGTTGAAGGCGCGCGAGGTTGCCGTTCTTCTTACACAATGGGCATTTTACGGTCGGCATTTCCTTCTTCGTTTCCATTGTTCGTTTTTCCTTTATCTGTGGTAGTTATGCGTGGCTGTGTTGTGATAACTGGTGTCTTTTGTGTCCTGCGTAAGCATGTCATGCATTGAAAGGTTAAAACGCTTGCGGTCATGCAACAGGTGAAGCTGAGAAGCCCTATGGTACTGCATTTCTGTGGCATGTGGTCGAGTAGTAGGGCCTACGCTCGGTTCCGAGTGGTTGGTCCCTAATGATTGTTACGTTTCCATAGTGGTTTGGCGATACTAGGATCATTTCAGGAGGTTCCACTGCCTGTTGTTGAGTCAGGGCGGGTTGTGCATTGCTTCCGCTATGATGGTCGACTTGCATTTGCTCGATTGACTCGATTTTTGGTTTGCTCATTAGGAGGAGTAATGACTTGTAAATTCCGCGTATTTTCCCGAACACGGTGAATTTCCAGCACATCCCTAAAACTGCTAGGGTTGAGATAAATGATATACCGCTGATTTCGACTGCTGATTCTAATGAGGCTAATCTCTTGCCCATATACTGTAACTGAACTATTTCCTTGGCCTTTTTTACGACGCTTTTTAGTGACATTTCACTTCTTGATAAGTCTTCATTTAAGGATTCTAATAATGATGAGTGAGTGAGTTCTTCGACCTTAGTGAGGATTTCCGTCACATTAAATTCCCATCGTTCTTTCTTAATATCATTTCTAATGATAGAAGTTATGTTGAGTACAATGAGATGCGAAAAATTTACTTGTTGTGTGGAAGTTATATCGATGGATGGGGTTAATTCCGCGGTGGGTGTTCTTGCTCGACACGATGGGTCAACTTTCAGCATACCACTATTTTCGATAACCTGTATTGATGGTTCTTGGTTCATACAATGTATGTATAAATTCTCTTTTGTTGGTGATGCGAATAACCATGAGTTCGTGTTGTGTATTCTGGACCAATATGTTTGACGGAGTGTTTTTAACCGTATATCACAGAGCTCTATATTGGTGAATAGAGGGTTGATGATTAATTGTGTTTCACATCCACTGTTGTCGCCTACTTGTTGAATTGGAGTATCCTGCGCGCACACATATTGTGACATTACCAATTTACACATTTCTAATGTTTGTAGGTCAAAATAATTTTTGGAATCTTCTGAAATGGCTGTGTAACGGGATGCCGGTTTGATGAATGCGAAGCGTGTGTTGTTTGTCAAGATTAGCTGCCGCACCGGTATCGGAGTGTGTTGGTACAGTCTATAAATTGCCGGGTCTGTTAGTGGTATTTTGCTTATGTATATCAATTTTCCGTGCAAGTGGAATATTGTCACGTCCGTTATAGCGATTAGGTTTGGCATATACTTTATGTCCAATGGTACTGGAAGTTCAGTTTTTGATGTCGTTTTTTGTATGGCTTGTGCGCTCAGTAGTATCTGTCTAGCGGTGAGTATTCCCGGATGTATTTGTCCTGCCTTCGCAAATAAAATAGCATTCATCAGCATATCCGTGTCTAGTTCCAATTCTGTAAGGTCTAACTCGGTTTGGGACGCGTACTTGACCGCGATTTGGTTATACTCTAACAGGTCTGTTTGGTTTCTTATCGATGATACATATTCGTTAATTTTCCTTAGGTTTTCCGCTATGAGGTTTCCTAGTTCTTTTGTCTGTTTTTGCATAAGGTTGAAACCGGATTTTACTATGTGTGTTTGGTTTTCCACAATTTCCGTTAGTTCTAGTGAATTATTCGCGAGTGCTTCGATTTGGTTGTAGATTCGTTTGCCATCGTTAGAGTCGAGTGTGCCCCAAAGAACTTTTTGTATCTTTCCGACGAAGTTAAAAAGACCACGTTTTTCCCTATTTTCCGTGTGTGGTACTAGTTCCTGAAGGGTTGTTTCCGTTTCGTAGATTGTTTTTAAGCGGTATTGCATTATTTGAAGTTGTCTCTCAACTAGACAGTGAGGGCCAATTCGATTACAATACCGCTGGATCGCGAATATGTTTTTATCAATTTGTTTGCGTCTGACTGAAAGGCCATCTGTATTGATGTGCGTGATGAGAGTCCATGTCGTGTGATAAGAGCGGAGTGTCCCAAGTGGTTGTGAATACAGTCCGGGGTTTCGTGCGAATGGGATGATTATAACATCATTGTTGCTTAAAGCGTGTGTGTGGCATCTGCAACATACGCAGGTTTTATTTTATCTATGTGAACTATTTTGATTTTGTTTGTTTCTAACTGAAGTTTCACATTATTTCGGTCGGTAATTTCCAGAATTTTGAATGGGCCTGTGTAATTACTATCGAGTTTTCCTTTTTTGGGTTCCTTGATCAGAAATACTAACTGTCCAATTCGAAATTTTGGCGCTTTTGCTCGCCGGTCGTAATATCGTTTCGTTCTTTCCTTCGTCTGTAATTGCTTCCGCAATGCTAATTGCCGTACGTTTTTAAGATTTCGGTTCAAGGTTTGAATGTAGTCGTCGAAGGTCAACAGTTTTTCCGGTGGTGGAAATTCTGATGGTAAAGTTGCTTGGTGACCGAAAACTAGTTCGTATGGCGTGTAGCCCGTGCTCTCGTGAATACTCGTATTGTATGATAACGTCGCGAATGACAGCAATTCTTCCCAGTCCCCTTCGTTATCTCTAAAATGTTTTATGTATTCTATTAGCCCGTGGTGGCTTCGCTCTAAGGCGCCGTTTGACTGGGGGTGGTAAGCTGATGTTCTGTACTGTTTTATCTGGAAAAGTTCCGCGAAAGATTTAAATATTTCCGACATAAAGTTTGCACCTTGATCTGATAGGATCGCGCGCGGCGCGCCAAAGATGGCAATGAATTTTGTGCATACCGCTTTAGCAATATCTCGCGCAGTTGTTTGTTTGAGAGGTGTTGCGATGCTAAATCTGCTGAATAAGTCCATTATTGTTAGGATATATTCGTAACCTTTACTCGTTTTTGGCAGTGGTCCGACTATGTCGATCGCAATTTTGTCGAATGCTTTAGTCGGTGAATCCGTAATGACCATTGGGGCTCGGTTTTTGACTCGGACCAATTTGTTCTTTTGGCAATCATAGCAGTATTTTACGAAATTCCGAATGTCTTTTTTCATGTTTTTCCAGTAGTACTGTGAACGTATGCGCTGATAGGTTTTCTCTACACCCTTGTGTCCACCAACTGTTGACGCGTGATTTTCTTTCATTATCGCTTGCCTATCTTCCTGGGGTGGGACTGAAACCATCCCCTCACATAACGTGATTGTTATTGTCGAGTCGAGTACCAGGGATCTAACATATGAGTTTATGCTTACCCAGGTGAATGGATCAATGATTTGCGGGTCTTTGGAAATCGTGCATGATTGTAACTGTTTTTTATTCAGAATTTTCAACAGGACGCGTAGGCATTTCATGATCATGTACAAATTTGTATCATCTGAGGACTTTTCTTTGCACACCATGCTGAAATAATATTTTTCGCCGTGTTGGGTGATGAAGATATTTCCGACTCTCGGGTTGCAATGTAAAAATTCTTGTTGGTTTATTTTCCCTTTTTCGACCAATATTTTCGACACCATCGTATTCATAACACAGTCAGCTGCCAGGAAATGTGCGATGTGATCTTTTCGTGACAGTATGTTTCCTTGCACTACATTTAAGTTGTCTTTGCCCTTTGGGCTTAACTTGTCTTCTTTATTTTTAGTGTCACTTGATTTATCCGCTGACGCTTCCTCCTGTGTCTCAGGTTGTGTTCGTTGGCTTGGCTTCTCGTAGAGATGTTCGTCATTGATGGTTATTTCCGCACCAACTTGCCGCTCTTGACTTCCTTCGAGGTCTCCCTGGCTTTCCTCGTTCGAGTTCCCTGTTGTTACTTCTGGGTCAGTTGGTATATGTTCTCGTCTCGTTTCGGCTCTTGTTCTTTTATTCAACTGCGTTGCGGTCAGTCGTTTCCTATGATGCTGAGATATTTCATACGCTGGATCATTCTCCATGTTTTCCGGGCAGTCGTTTGTTGATGAGGAGTTGTCTTTATACGTCGGCGCCTGACGTATTTCAAGTTCCTCTCGTGGTTCTTCCCAAGGTCCACTGGACTTGCGCTCGGCAGATGTTGTTGGTGGGTGACGATCCGCTTCTCTTCGTGGTCTACCTGGACCGAGTTTGACAGTTGTCGATGTTTGTTGTTGTCGGTTGACATCGCTTTTGCGTGGTCTGCCAGGTCCACGTCTGGCAGTTATCGATGTTTGTTGTTGATTGACATCGTTTTTGCGTGGTCTGCCAGGTCCACGTCTGGCAGTTATCAATGTTTGTTGTTGATTGACATCGTTTTTGCGTGGTCTACCAGGTCCACGTTTGGCAGTTATCGATGTTTGTTGTTGATTGACCTTTTTACGTGGTCTGCCAGGTCCACGTTTGGCGGTGGGCATTGCCTCTTTGTCAATCAGGCTTTTTCGCGGTCTGCCACGTCCGCGTTTAACCGTAAGCGTTGGTCGTTGGATGGTCTGACTTTTCCGTGGTCTCCCACGTTTGCGTTTAATACCGCCTGTCTCCTGATTTAATTCCTCACGGGCATTATGCGATAGTGTTGGTAGGTTGGGCCCGATCTGCGCCTTGGATGGTTCTGCGCAGATTTCTTCTTCTTCCGTGCTACTTATCGTTGTGCTGGAAGTTGTATCCTTTCTTTCTCCTACGGGAGTCGTTGCAGTCTCCTTTTCGTTATCCGTGGTTATCGCCTGTTCGTCGTTTGCTGTATCGTTGCTGGTAGGCTTCGGCCCGCCGAAGTGTCTACCCGCGTTGATGGGAATCCTAGGTGGCAGCGCGGAGCTTGCTTCTTTTTCCCTATTCCTACTTTGCCGCGTCCGGCTACTTTTTTGGCTTTCTTCTTCTTCGTTTGCGCCTATTTTATTACTTTCTTTTTTATTTATTTCTTCTTTGTTTGCGCTTATTTCGTTTTTCTTTTCTTTATTTATTTCTTCTGTATTTGCGCTTATTTTGTTTCTTTCTTCTTTATTTATTTCTTCTGTATTCGCGCTTATTTCGTTTCTTTCTTCGTTATTTATTTCTTCTTTGTTTGCGCTTATTTTGTTTCTTTCTTCTTTATTTATTTCTTCTTCGTTTGCGCTTATTTCGTTTTTCTTTTCTTTATTTATTTCTTCTGTATTTGCGCTTATTTTGTTTCTTTCTTCTTTATTTATTTCTTCTGTATTCGCGCTTATTTCGTTTCTTTCTTCGTTATTTATTTCTTCTTTGTTTGCGCTTATTTTGTTTCTTTCTTCTTTATTTATTTCTTCTTCGTTTGCGCTTATTTCTTCGTTAAATATCGTCGTCGTTTTCCCTTTTTTCGTCGGCACTGCTGTTTCGTGCCCTACTACTTCGTCCTCGGACGTGTCGCGATCACGTTTGCGAGGCGTTTTCCTATACATTAGTTTGTCATTAGAATTGTTCCTTTTCGTAAGCTGTGGTCGTCCTTGTTCGAATCCGATGAGTTCCATCTCCTCTGTTGACGTTTCTGAGTCGTAGTTGTTGTCGTCGATTGTTTTATCGATTTTTGGGCGTGCACTCCCTCCAATTTCTTCTTTGTTTTCGGCGTTGCTTATTTCCATGTTTGTATCTTCAAGTTCTTGAAGTTCTTCTTCTGGCAAAATTATCACTTTGTCCGGTGCTGGGTTTCCGGAGGATTCGTCTGATGTTGACAAATTTCGTTTGTCACCCTGTTGAGAGATTCTCGATTTCTTGATGTCATGGAGCTTTTCGTCAGATGATGATGATTCCCTTGGTCTGATCGGGAGGATGTTGACTGTGTTTCTTGACAGAGCGTCAGCGACTGAGTTGAGTTTTCCAGGCTTGTGTTGAATTTCGTAATCATAGTCGTTGAGAGCTGCTTGCCATCTTAGTAGTTGTTGCGGTGGATTCGGTTTCTTCACTAGATATGTGAGTGCTCGGTTATCTGTCACTAACATAAAGTGGTGTCCATAGAGATAGGGCCTGAAGTGTTCGATCGCTTTTACTATTGCCAGAAGTTCTTTACGCATCGTGTCGTAAGCTAATTCCGCTTTTGCGAGAGTGCGTGAATAGAAGGCAACGGGGTGATCAAAATTTTCGTGCTGTTGACTGAGAACTGCGCCAATTGCGTAGTCTGAAGCATCCGTTGTCAACTTGAACTCTTTCTGGTAATCCGGATAGCGTAGGATTGGTTGGCTCGTCAATTTTTTCTTCAAATAGTCGAACGCCTGTTGACACTCATCGGTCCACTCAAATTTTTGGGAGGCTTTTAACTGTCTTGTTAGTGGTAGAGCGATTTTTGCGAAATCTTTTATGAATCGTCTATAGTAATTAACCAAGGCATGAAACTGTATGATGGTCTTCTTATTTTCCGGTGTCGGAAACTCCTGAATCGATTTGATTAGCTCCGGTCTTGGTTGTGATCCGTTTTCGCTGATGACATGGCCTAAATATTCGACTTTCTTTTGCAGAAACAGGCATTTGTCGGTTTGCAGTGTGAGACCAGCGTATGTCAATCTTTTCGCCAGCCTGCTAAATTTGTGTTCGTGTTCCTTTAGGTCGATGGCATAGATGACAATGTCGTCTAAATACACGAACAGGTCAGTGCCTTGTAATCCCGACAACACGACATCCATTAACCTTTGGAAGGTTGCTGGTGCGTTTTTCAAACCAAACGGCATTCGATTAAACTCGTAATGACCGTTCGGAGTCGAAAAGGCTGTTTTTGCTTTGTCGCGTGGATGCATCTCGATTTGGTGGAAACCGGACGCTAAGTCCAGTACCGAGAAGTAACGGGACCTACCCAGCTGGTCTAGGATGTCAGTGATGTTTGGCAATGGGTACGCATCGGGTGTTGTTTTCTCGTTCAGTTTCCTGAAATCGATTACCATGCGCCAGCGTTTCTTTCCTTCACGGTCTGCTTTTTTCGGGACAATCCAAACAGGCGAGTTGAATGGTGATAGTGACGGTTGTATTATGCATTTCTGCAATAATTCGTCAACCTGTTTGTGGATTTCCTGTTTATGCACTTGTGGAAAGCGATATTGTTTTGTATTTATCGGTTTCTCATCGGTTGTGAAAATTTCATGTTTCACAAGCGTTGTGCATCCTAGTTGTTCACCGGGCAGACTGAAAAGGTGTGAGTACTGTGAGGCCAGTTTGAGCACGTGTGCCGTCTCACTTTCCTCGAGATTCTCGAGGTGTAGGAGAGGTTTTAATCGCTCGAATCTGTCCTCTTTTGTCGACACCAACCCGATTACCGCATGTAGATCGGTAACAATGTCGTTTGGATCATTTTGGGTTTTGTCGAATGTTCGCAGTTCCTCAATTGGTTGTAATTCCAATATTGGAACTTGCAGGTGTATTATGTACTCATTAGTGTTAATCGCTGTTAAATACGCTGTTCCATCACGATTTGTGACAATTGCGTTACCAATGTACAATCCTTCACCAGCATGTATTTGCGGGATGTAGCCTTCTGAAAGGTCTGTATTCTTTATCCTGACGTGGATTACGGATTTTGATCTAGCCGGAATTGAAATTCTTTCGCGTGTTTCGAAAGGTATTTGATGGCCACCGAAAGATATGCACGACTGGGTGTATAGAATGTCGGCCGGTGTTTCTTTGAAAAACTTGTCGCCCAAAACGGCGTCTTGGGTGACTGGAATATCGTTCTTCACTATATGGAATTCAACGGAAAGGCCCTTAATCCTTATGATGCACATGCCGGAAGTGAAAATTGTGCCGCTCGTGATTCCTGATAGTTCGTAAATGATGTATGCGTCAATTTCGACGTGTGCTCCTATTGCTTCTGATTTAATTAGGTTGATTTGGGCTCCTGTATCTATGAGAAATTTCGTATCTTTCTTTTTTAGGTCGTCTGAATTGACTATGACTGTTGGTGGCTTCCGTCTTTTCGTGATTCCTAGAGATATTGTGGCTTTCTTTACTGTTACCGTTTTCCTTTCTAGTGGCTTGACGACGAGCGCTCTTGCGATTTGCTTCGCGTCACGCTGTCCCGCGAAGTTGCATTTAAGTTTTTTTGTACCATTTCTGTTACTATTTTTGCGAGTTCCCGAAGGTTTTCGTTACTCATTCTCCGCGACTTTCGTTCGTTGTTATCGGGTTTTCGATCGCGCGAATTGTCGCGAGATCTGGGCTGCGAGTAACTGCGTTGTCTATCGTTTGGACTATCCTGTGAACTACTGGGGTGTGTATCGTATCGACTGTTTTGTCTGTAGTGATTCGGGAATTGATCTCTTCGCTGGTAGTTGTTTTGTGAGCCTTGTTGCCTATTGTGGTGGTAGTTTTGGTAACCATTCCGTGAGTTTTGCTGTCCTCTTGAGTAATTATTTTGGTAACCGCCGCGTGTGTTTTGTTGTCTATACTCGTAGCTGTTTTTATAATCGTTTTGGAAATTCCGTCCATTTTGATATCTATCGTAGGAGTTGCTTCTGTAGTTACCGCGTCTGTTCGGTGATGCGTTCCCAAATCTATGGCTACTGAATCCCCTATTTTGTTCTCCCCTTAAGTGTCTTAATGCGTAGCAGTTGATGGTGGAGTGGCCAGGCGATCGGTGGTATTCGCAAAACATTCGCGGGGGTGAATTTTGGATTTCCGCGAACTGAACTTTAGCTGTTTCTGTTTGTTTTTCGCTTGAGTTCCCGTGACTTGTTCGGTTCTGGTTGATCGTTTGGCGTGCTTTTAATTCTCTCTCGATATTGCCTGCTTCGCGTATCGCTTCATCGAGATTTTGGATTCCCTGTTGCATCAGTATAGTGCCGATTTTATCGAAAAGTCCGCGAATAAAAGCCCTAGTTACTGATTTCTTAACCTCTATTTTCCTGTTCACGAGGTATTGTTGGTCTTCGTTGCGTATATAACATTCTTCTAATCTATCCATAATTCGCTTCATTATTGTACGTGTTCGGGTCGCGTATTCCGCAGTAGGTTCGTTATATTTTTGTGAAATTTCTTTGAGTTCTAATTCGAGATCTAAAAGTTCGATCGGTGTGCTAAAATTGTGCCTCAGGTCTATGAGGAGTTCTTCTAGATTTTCATAATTTTTTGTTTCGGCCAAATCATGCGCTGTTCCTCCTAATTTGTATTGCACCATTACTAGAAGCCTGGCATGTTCGTTTGGTGGTATAATTTTTGCCGCTTTTTTACACGCACTTATAAAACTTTCGACGGGGATGTTGCTGCCGTCAAAAGCAGGGATTGGTTGGTAAACATCACGAAATGTTAAACCTCCGTACGCCATATCGCGAATAGCTTCGTTTTCGTTTTCGGGTTCTAAGTTAAAAAATGAGGGGCTTAAATTTTGGCGCGCGTTTCGGCGCCGTGGTGGCCTAGCGGGCTCAATTTTGTTTTGTTCAGTTCGTGTATTTTTGTACGGTTTAAGACCTTCTCAATTTTCTTTTCTCTTCAAATATCTATAATGGATAAAATGTTGTTTCCTTCGAGGTATTTGAAATTTATAAAAGTTATTTTGCAATTGTTAGAAGTTCGAAAGGTTTTCCAATTTCTATTTTCTAAATATTTGTAATGTCCGAAATTTTTATTTTTCTTGAAATATTTGACGTTTATGAAATTTCGTTTTTCGGGAATTGCAAGTTTGATAAGTTTTCAATTTTGATTTTCTTTCTCTTTTTCCCTATAGTGTATATGTAAATTTTATTTTTCGGGTTTTATGGATTTTTCTTTGAAAGATTTATAACTTACAAAATATAACTCCTTTACAAATTATTTCCTATCCAAGTTTTAATTTTCTTACGAGAGTTAAGTGTCGAGGGAGACGCAATGGTGACGAAGTTTCGTTACACGTGTGTTTGTGCGAGCGCGATAGCGGTAGAAAGCGAGAAAGAAAGAATGAACAGAGCGTTGCGTTCTCAATACATACGTAAGGAGCCTTGTCGATGTGAGTAGGCTAGCAGTATACGCTCATGCGTTACATGGGCTCTCGAGGTTGGATGCTTTCACACACTTTAACGTGTGGAGAGAAACGTATTTCGTTGCCACTCGTAGGAGAGGGCTTGAACATATTAGAGAAAGAAAAAGTGAATTTCGAAATTACTTACATTGCCGTGATGAGAAGAAGAACAAGTTTCATAGAAGCGCTTTTGGTCCGTTAATTCCCTTCCTTCCTTCTATATATAATGGATTGATTCCGTTTTTGTGTTTGTAAATGGGTTCCTCTTTTTTTTTTTTTCGTCTCGTCCGTGTATATGTGTATTTTATCCCGGTCTTGTCTCCGAGACCAAGTTCCCGCAAACGGTCGATTTGCGCTCCGGTGAAACGATGAATGTGTGTGTGAGCGCCTGATGTATTTCTTCTCTTTTTTTTTTTATATATATAAAACTGAGCGGGGTGTACGGGCCCGCTAAATTTTGTTATTTCACTTTTTCGCGATCTTTTGAGACACGAGTGGGGCGTTTCGCAACATCCCACTTCTGACACCAATTTGTAATGGTCGAGCGGGTATTTAGGGAATTCGCGAGAACTATTGACTCGGACACGGACTTTCGGCTTGGATCTTTTATTCTCAATTTGGTCTTGGCGAGGGAGTGCACTTAGGTGTTCGAGGGTTTAGGATGGACTCCGCGCTCTCGGTTCAGCAGGAGGAAACGTGGCTGAGTGGAGGGGCCTTAGGAAGGTGGAGGGGATGTCATGCGCGAGAAGCGCGTGGGCTCGGGAACAACGGGACTCAGATGCTGATGAGGATTTCTAGGAAGGAAGATTTGGTTTCTGCTAAGGGTTTCTAGGAAGAAAGATTAGTTTTAGGTGAGAGCTGTGGGAAGCGGTTGATATGAGGGCGTGAGACTGGGTTTGGGAATAGGAGTCGTGTGGGACCGTGACATCAACTTTTGATTAATGCAATTAAAGATGAGTGAAATTATGGTGCGCAAAGGTCGAATCGTGTAAAAAATGAGTCAGTATTGTTTCCTGAAATGTGTGACAAATTTAAAGAAAACAAAAAATTGAAATTTTTCGATTCTTATTTTTCTTGACTTTAGCAAGCAACTAGTGCAAAGTAATAAAAAAAAGTCGAAGAAATTTTTTTCATTCTGATTACATAATGTTTAGGAACAATACACTTCTTCCTTTGTTTTGTAAAACTTTGATGAATCAGTCCGGAAAAACGGTTCGATGGATCAAATTGAAAATTTACAGGGCTATTGAGGGTACATTAAGCAGAAAAACAACCGGGCAACATTAGTCTTTCCATCAATATTTAAACTATTGGACATTTACTATAATATATAAAGCAGTAGTACATTTACTGAAAAACCATAAAGGGTAATTTTTTGTCCTTTTTCAAATTAATATTAATGGCCAAAAATTTATTTTTTCTAAAAAATCAACGAAAGGGTCGTGTAGGAAATTTATTAAAGTTTTCAAAGCTCCCCGTGCAATCATTGGTTGCTGAGGTAAATCCCGAAGATAAATCCCGGCAGAGAGAAAAAATTCTAAACGTATTTATTTTAGCAATAATTATCAAATTTCACCACTCTTTCGCAAAGTGAGACTCGGTCGATCTGGTTCGCTCGCGAATTTGGTCGGCCGCAGACAACCTGCCGAAAAAAAGTCATGGCAGAGAGAAACATTCCGAACGCATTTGTTTAAACAATGAGCATTGTAAAATTTTACAACTCTTTTGTAGAGTAAGTCTCGAGCGATCTCGCTCGCTCGAGATTTTGGCAGAGATCGAACTTGTCGACGATAAGCAGCTTCGAGATTCAAAATAGTCCTCGAGCTTATTCGTTTGAATTAATTAAAAAAGGATGGGAGAATGTCAGCACCCTCCCACAATACGAGTCTCTAGCAAACACCCCGTTTGCTAGAAAGTTCAACCATAATGGAATTAACACCGATGACCGTCATCGACAAAACAAATCGATTTAAGGCCATTTGTTTAAACAATTGGCAATCGAAAAATTTCACCGCTCTTCCGTAGAGCGAGCCTAGTGATATTTAGTGCTCGAAAAGTAGACCCTTCGAGAACCTGCCGAAGATGAACCCTGGCAGTGATAAAAATGCCGAACGCATTATTTAAACATTGAGCATTGTAAAATTTTCCCACTCTCTTATAGAGTGAGTTTCGGGCAATCTCGTTCACTCGACATTTTGGCAAAGATCGAATTCGTTGACGATAAGCGGTATCGAAATTACAAATAGTGCTCGACCTTATTTGTTTAAATTAAAAAGCATGGGTAAATGCCAGTATCCTTCAACAAGACGAGTCTCTAGCAGACCCCATTTTCCAGTACGTACAATCGAATAAAATTTCCACCGATGACCGTCGTCAAAAAAAAATCGATCCGAGGCCGTTTGCGTATACAATGTAAACTGCAACAATGTTTCACCGCTCTCCTGCCGAGCGAGCGCATACTTCCAAGCGTACCATGATCGCTAAGCGTAGTTGTGTGCATACACACATACACACGCGCGCGCTTAGCGATCCTCGCCGTTGCTCTCTGCACGTAGCCGGCGTATCGACATACACACACACACACATGCGCGCGTGCTTAGCGATTGTCGACTACGCGGCCTCGACTCTTTGTCCCAGTGCACAGTAGGAGAAAAGCCCAAAAACCTGGCCAAAACCTCAAATGACCTTTGACGGGAATGAAAATTGGCTTACAGGGGTTTTCAAGGTCGCTGATTACGAATTTGAAAGCCAAATTATCGTAAACAAAATGGCCGATCCAATATGGCTGACATGAATGTTAAAAAGTTGCCAGATGTCGACAAAAATTGGTATTTACGGGTTTTCAAGGTCGCTGATTACGAATCCGCAAGCCAAATTATCGTGAAAAAAATGGCCGATCCAATATGGCCGACATGAACGTTAAAAAGTTACCAGATGTTGACAAAAATTGGTATATACGGGTTTTCAAGGTCGCTGATTACCAATCCGATATCTATTGTTTATAACTTGCAACAAAGAGCTTACAGCAAATTGTTATAAACAAAATGGCCGAGTATCCTGCTAAATAGATAAATTAATATATTAAAAAAAATCATCATAATAAAATAAACGTGAACAGTGTATTCTACGCAATTATTATTTTTATTTCCAAAATACATACGGAACGTTTCAAAAATAGAAAATTTTATTCTTAATCAAAATCGTAATCGGAGTCGGAGTCGGAGTCAGAATCATTATCCGAGTTTGTATCTATTACAACTCCCGGCACGGCTTCAATCTCGGCGCAAAATTCGTCTGCTGCAGCAGTCACTTTAGGAGCGATCAACATCGCTACAGCTTCCGGCGACAAACTCTTCAGCTTCTTCTGTGGTAGTCTTCTGACACTTGAAATGTACGGATCAGAAGTAACTAAGAGCCGATGAAAAACATCTTCCATAGTTTTAACCCTGGAACTTTTTCGCGCAAAATCTTCTCGATATCGTTTGATGTCTTTGTTTCGAGCTTCCTGAGCATCTTCGGATAATTAGCCGATTGGTAATAGAGCATGAGTTATTATCACTGGACCATGAATTAATAGTTTGTGCACCGAAGTAGGCATGGAGTACCAAGGGTATAATGCAACGGTCTTTCTTGCCGTTTCAATAGCATACTGTTCAAATCTTTCACAGTTTATCTCGTGGCCACACGATATAACTTGTAGGATTACGTACAAGCGTTTAATAACTTCTTCGTTGACCCCCGTTATCGCAGCGGAAACCGTCGAATTTTCAAAGAATCGCCGAGCTGTGTTGCCATCATTGCTGCTGCCGTATCCAGGCTTTGGGCGATCGATATTTAGACCCAATTGCTTCTTGAATCCTTCTTGAATGGCCCTCTTGCGTTCCTGGGTAATTTTTTTTTCTTCGGCACTTCGAGCTTGCCATTTTTTAATGCCGAGTTTGTAAGACACGTGTAAGCAATACTCGAAGCACCGTATCCACGCATGCAGCGTCGACAATCCGAACATCAAATTTGTTTCATTGATTTCCCTTTGCAATACAGTGTCGATGGCATTAAAATCTTTGCTGGTTGCTCCACACAAATAGCACCGTTGAGCAGATTTCGTCAATGATACAGCGTTGCAAACTTTACCATCTATCATGGTGAACAACAACTTGTACATTACGGAGATTTCTTTTCCATCTATTACACTTTCGAATGGACGAAGTGACTTTATTTGTTCTTCAACAATTTGGACTTCATTAAGTGTTGACTCTGTGTCTTCGCGTAGAAACAGTAGTCTAAGCGGTCTACAAAATCGTGGAGACGAGGGTCTGGGGTTCTTCCAAACAACTATTTCTTCCTTCGATTGTTGATCATAACACACGCGTTGTAATGGCACGACTGAAGTAAAGAATAGATGCGCATCAGATTTGCTGTCATCACTGAACGTCTGCTTATATTCACTTTGCCCAGAACTTCCATCGCAACCCCACTTGCAAATCAAGTCCATTTTACGAACATTATCTGGAGTCAATCTTTGAATGAGTACATTTTGGACGAGTAAAATACGTTCAACTGTATGATCTAATAGTGCCTGTAGTTGGACTTCTGCACTACTCTCTGTAATCCTGATTGCATCACGTGGTGGATAAAAACGCTTTTTTGCTTTCATCACTTTTTCGTAAGACGGATATAGCTTACAGTTATTTTCCTTCCCTAATCTTCTCATTCCCTGGTAAGTACTCTTGGAGAATTTATATTCAATCATAGCGGAAAGTGCAGCCTCTTCGGATGAAGTAATTTCATCCGTTGCTGAGTAAGCTTTACGATACTTGGAAGCTCTTAAAGGACTCGTCATTGTTACGTCCTTAATAACTTTTGCGGCGTCGGATTGTCCTGAAGAGCGAAGGCTCATCTGAGTAGCGTATGCTAACTCGACCGAGTTGAACGATGTACGAATATCTTGGGTCTTCCTTCGTTTAGATCTTTCACTGGACATTGTAAACTCAAGGGACGGGCGGCCGCCCGTATTACCCGGGCTTGTTACTACAGTGTCTGTAGGTGCGGCAAAACATACCTGCTTGCTAAGCCATTCACCGTTATTCTTGAAAAATACACAGGATTTTCTGTGAGCTTGTTGCCACCTCGTTCTCATTTGATTGAAGAGTATCGAAAAAGTCTGTTTCGAGTCCTCAGGCACTACAACTGTACGTCCGGTGTCCTTGGAAATTTTTTCTACCATAAATTCGATCAAGGAAGCGAATTTATCGGATAAATGCTCGCTGATTATCAGAAATACTTCTTTCCTTGTCAGCACCAATTCTTTGTAACCGGATCATGTAATAAAGACATAAAATTGTAGAAAATTGGTGTTAAAGGAAAAGATAAAATTTTCAATTAATACAAAAACTTGAACAATGTACATTATTTTACCAAATAAATAACCGCAATAATTGAAATAATTTTAAGAAAATTAGACAGAAAATATTGACATGGATTTGGTTAAAAGAAAGCTTTGCTTACTATATAATATATATATATTCAAATATTTTATTTGAATGTTATAACATTTCATTCATATTTAAGAAATTTTTATGTGGTTGATTTTAATATGTATATATATATATGCATACGTATATATCATAATTAAATCACAGAAAATTTATATATATATATATACACATACATATATATTAAAATAATTTATTTCAAGCGTATAACAGCCGTCTTGTCCGTTATGATGCTACTTCACCCATTCTCAGGTAGAGGCGCAGAGGCTGCTCAATAGTGCCGCGTGCACGCTCGGCTACCGCACGATGCGAAAAAAATCATAACGGACAAGACGCACGTTTTCCGCAGGTAACTCTTGTAAATTTCGAAAGCTTATACATTAAACTAAAGGCCGAGACTAGGAGCTTTGCAAAATGTGACAAAATATATAACTTTTCGGACCGTTGAAAATATAAGTTTTCAAAATTATTCAATTTTATTTATGCCGAAGGCTATACTACATTTCAATCATTTATACATAAACTTTAGATTCAACCGATGTAAAAACATGTTCTACATACCTCCAGAAGTCGTATCCATGTTGCAGAATTGAAATTAAACCCGTCACTTTAAAGTTATGGGTTTTTGAAGTCAGCGTTATTTTCGTCTGTTCAGCGCGTGACACGTACACTCTTCACGAACACTAACTGCCAACTGACGCTGCGGCGCAGGTATACACTTAAAGGGCTTTCCCTTCCACAATAGAATGCAGTTACTAGTCCTCTACCTGAATGACTACTCAACTGACCCTATTTCGAAAATTTATTTTTTGGGGTTTTGGCCAGGTTTTTGGGCTTTTCTCCTACTGTGCAGTGCAAAGTATCGGGGCCAAATTCGCGAGCGTTGCGCCCTCCGTCGGTAGTCAGTCGTAGCTAAAAACTGCGAGATCTGCGCTACCGACGTAACGAGAGGCCGCGTCGAAATTTTCTGGCGTATGGCACATGGCCTTAATGCTCAGAGGACGCAATTTCGATATCTGAATTTTAATTGTCGCTATGTGATGAATTCAAAGAGCAAAACATTGGGAACCACTGTTTCCTACGTTTTTGAGTGTGCTCTTTAGAATGGTAATGGTTAAAACTGCGCTGGGGAAAAAATAACCATGAAAAAATCGAAAATACCCCAAAAAACAGTGATTTTTCGATGACATTTTTTGTATGAAATGATTTTTCGTTCCTTTTCAATTTTTTTAAATGCCTAAAACCAATGAAAATTGTGACCTCGATGTTCGAACTAAAAATAAATGAGGTTAGTTTTATGTAAACAATATTTTTGATAGACCAAATGGCGGTCAGAATGAAATCTTTTTTTCTGAAACTTGACGATTTTTTTTTCTACAAAACTATGGACTGAAGCAAAAAAAAATCCGGAACAAAAATATCTCAACATCGGTCAAAGAATACTCTTAATTTTTTTCAGTCGAATCTGATAAAAAAATTATTTTTGAAAAAATCACGAAATAGAAGTTTCAACCAATGTCGTCAAAAAGTCTGAAAAAAATTCGATAGCGTTTTCTATCAATCAAATAAATTTAATTATTGTCAATTTTTTTTTTCTTTCGAAATACTCATTTTTTCACGCCTCTGACTACCTCTAACCCCGTAAAGCTTAAAAATGTTGTCCCCGAAAACTGTAAACTGGGATGAAAATTTGTTGATAAAAAAATGTTTTATTGTAAGGATTAGTCGAAGAACGCTATCGAATTTTTTTCAGAATTTTTGACGACATTTGTCGAAATGTCGATTTCGTCATTTTTACAAAAATTAACATTTTCATCAGATCCTACTGAAAAATTTGAGAGTATTCTTTGACTGATGTCAAGATATTTTTGTTCTTCAACATTTTTTGCGTCAGTCTATACTTTTCTAGAAAAAAAATCGTCGTTTCATTAAAAAATGTCATTCCGACCGCCATTTTGGTCTACCAAAAATTATTTACATAAAACTAACCTCATTTATTCTTAGTTCGGATATCGAGGTCACAATTTTTATTTGTTTTGGGCATTTAAAAAAATTGAAAAGGAACGACAAATCGTTCCATACAAAAAATTTCATCGAAAAAGCACGTTTTTTCGCGTATTTTCGATTTTTTTATGGCTACATTTTTTCCGGCGCTATTTTAACCATTACCATTCGAAAGAGCACACTGAAAAACATAGAAAACAGTGGTTCCCGATTTTTTTCATCGAATTCATCACATGGTGAAAATTCAAACTCCGATGTCGAAATTGCGTCCTCTGAGCGTTAATGGGTTAAAAAGAGAAGCATACGTACGAGAGCTCTATTTCATTGATTTATAAAAAAATGATTTATTTATTCATAAGATAAAAATTATTTATAAAAATTATGGGAAATTAAATTTCTTACAAAACCGGTCCTTACAATTATTATCGTCCAACGCACAATTAATGAGATGAGATATATGTTGCTTGGACTAGTTCGTATATCCGGTAACTTGCTCGAACAACAGGTGACGTGAGCGGATATTTACAGAAAGACCTGCGGAGCATAAAGGGAGCTATCAGCTGCAAAATGGCTGACGACTTCGCCAGCTATATCAAAGAAATACCACCGGTACGATATCATTTTTTTACAACGTGATAAATCTGCGAAAGCCATTATTGTAAAGTATTTATAATGACATGTTAATGTAATCGCGTAAGGTCAAACACGGCGAAGGAACCGGTACCTGTAACACTGAAACTACTGGTACTGAAACGACTGCAGCAAATCCCCGAAACAACGAAGAAAAAAGGAAGGTTATCAATGACCCGGAAGCGAACGCCGAACCTGACAAGCCCGGAAGTCCTGATTGTGATGGAACAAGAACCTCCGAATCGTCAATAGACAAGGCATGCACGAAAATTAATGGTCGAGTCAAATTTCGGTTAAAAGGGCTTTTGTATAAATGTCAAATTTGTATTGGAAAAATAGGTCGTCCCAAACGGTGATGCGGATGTATTGAACCGAGAAACAGCTCCTAACATCGGTGAAAATATCACCGGTAATGAAGCATTAGTGGAAAAACCATGCAAAATTGATGAACCGGGAAAGGTCCACTACGAATTAGTGGACGATCTTCAAATGCCGGATGAAAGCGAACCCGATGACGGAAACGTCCAGAAGGTATGGAATGAAACAAATGATGCAGTATCATTAAAGCCGAAGTGAGAATTTGTAAATAGTACAGTAATATTTAAACGACAGATACTCCCGGAATGCCAAGACGATTATTTGAACGGTGTAGCAGCGTATAACGATAACGAAAATTGTACCAGTAATAAAGTAATCGTTAAACGTGTATGTGACACGAAGGAAGACGAGACGGTCCATTGCGAATCAACGAACAACCCGGTAAGGCAAAGATTGGAGGAAAACGAAGCCGGAGATGGAAGTGCCGAAAATGTAAGGATAAACAGTAATGATTTAGTATAATTTTGGCTGCATGATTTATTTATAAACGTATAACTGATGTTAAAGCAACAGACTCTCCCGAACCACGAAACCGAGGCACTGAACGTCGGACTAGCCGGAAACAACGACGGTAACGTAACTGATGATGGACCGGTAGTGCCAACCGTAAGTGGAATGAACGACGAAGCTGGCGACCAAGAGAAGGTGTCGATTAACATAAGAAGCATGGAATTGTATCCACCAGACTCCACGGTCGTACACGCTAGAAGAATGCTGAAAATTGCCGCACTGAAGAGACGAAAGATAAATGCCTCATTGGTAAGCTGTTATTACACGTAACGCATAAACTTTTGATGTTGATCCGAACCGAGTCTGGCGTACCACGAGTACCGGTAAAATTATCAAACGGCGGCAGTTAGTAGTAGTCTGTTTGAACGGAGTAGTGAAGTATATTTTCCTGAATAGCCCGCTGCAACTCCATGTCGGAAGAATATAAGATGCTCATACCGGAACCTCAAAGTGGCCTGTGACCAGGTGAACGAAGACTGCGAATCGCTACTGACGGTACGGTCACCGGAGTGGTCTCAGAAAGCGGTAAGATATGTCTTGTTTTCGTTACACCTTTTTTTTGTTACCCTCTTGCTATAGAAGTTTCACTTCAATATAATTTTTAGGAAACTTGTAACAGTTCAAGGCTCCAACAACCGCGTTCGCAATCATCGGCCGAAACCATTATGGCCTCGCGGAGTAGAAGTACATCGAGCGATATATTTACGAATGTTGGGAACGATTCCGTGGTACCGGAGATAAAACGTTTTTAGACAGCAATTGTTAGCAGCAATTATTATGAATAGGCGTGATTGCAATCGTAATTAATGTTAACAAAAGGCAATGAACAAGAAGGAAAGGAAACGGGAATCGAACCCTGGAATCGAATCGACGGACGCGGTGAATGCCAAAAGACATGGCAACGCCGACGAAAACACCGATGCCGACAGCGATGCCAGTTGCACTTCAGTGATTCCAATGGAATTGATGAAAACGAAATCGGTTAAGCGGGAGGCCAAATCACGGAAAATCCACCCCGTGAACGCTAGTGTTCCGGTAAACAGTTTGCACAAGCGGAACGTTTGCACGAATCAACGGAGGAAGCGTACGGTACCGGTAAGAAACAAATCCACGAATGCTTATGTTAATATCAATTGTAACGAATGGGCATGAAAATGATAGAAATTCGATTTGACAACAGGTAATTAAGGAGACGAAAATGAAACGCGGTGATAAGGAAGGAAAGAAAAAAGGCCAGGTGCAGGAAAGAATGTCGGTCCCTTCATTCGAATTAATGGACGTGGCGATGAACGGAAGACGTCGCAAAGCCGGTCGTGCCACCGATGCTCATAGCGACGGTAGTGGCGCTTCAATTGTTCCTATGACATTGGCGAAAATGAAGGCGGCTAAAGGAGATTCCAAAAGAAGGAAAGGCCACCACGCGAACGCTAGTGTGCCAGTGAACAGCTCGAATAGGCTGAACGTTCACACGAATAAACGGAAGAAGCGTATGGTACCGGTAAGAAGAAATCCGCTAACGCTTATGAGGGATTCTCCGTCAATTCAGCCACTTTTTTCGAGCATCTCAGATCTGCCCCATAATTGGTTATATCAAAGTAATACTAAAAGGCATTCTATGTGAATTTTTTCATATTTTTTAATTCAACATTTTAGAAAATGCCGTTTTTTTCAAATGAATATATCTCGGAAACTGAACCTGAAAAAAAATGTCTGGACATAAAAGTTGTAGTTTTGTGTTAGCTTTCCAGCGGACGACTTAAAATAATTTTAACGTTCTGGTAACGCTGATTATTTACCAAAAAAGTGGGAAATAATTTTTTTTATTAAAAAACGGCGATTTCTTTTGCTGACAAATTAGTCTTCTAGTATGTCTGACAATATTGCAAAAAAAAAATCACGAGAGTGGCCCGGATCGACGTTTTAGGGTTAAAGAAATGAAACCACACAAATGAATTTTTTTATACCGGAACCTCGCTCCGTGCCACTCTGGCGATTTTTTTTTGCGATATCGTCAGACATACTAGAAGACTGTAATTTTTCAGCAAAAAATGGCCGTTTTTTAATAAAAAAATTATTTCCCCCTTTTTTGGTAAAAAACCAGCGTTACCAGAACGTAAAAATGATTTAAAGTCGTCCGCTCGAAAGCGAACACAAAACTACAACTTTTATGTGCAGACATTTTTCTTCAGTAACCTGTCTTCTTCAAGTTTCTGAGATATGTTAATGTGGAAAAAACGGCTTTTTCTAAAATGTTGTTCAGTCACTTATTTGGGCCCTCTCAGATTTGTTGCATAATTCGCCATAATATATCTCGGAAACTAGAAAAAAACTGAAAAAATGTCTGTACATAAAAGTTATACTTTTGTGTTAGCTTTCGGGCGGACGACTTGAAATCATTTTTACGTTCTGGTAACGGTGATTTTTTACCAAAAAAAGGGGAAAATTATTTTTTTAAATTAAAAAACGGCCATTTCTTTCTCTGAAAAATATACAGTCTGTCTGACGATAGAACTAAAAATATACAGAGTATGTCTGACGATATCGAAAAAAAATCGCTAGAGTGGCTGGCACGGATCGAGGTTCTAGGGTAAAAAAAATGATACCATACAAATTAATTTTTTTATACCGGCACCTCGCTCCGTGCCACTCTGGCGATTTTTTTTGCGATATCGTCAGACATACTGGAAGACTGTAATTTTTCAGCCCCAAAAATTGCCGTTTTTTTTAATAAAAAATAATTTCCCCCTTTCTTAATAAAAAAAATAATTTCCCCCTTTTTTAATAAAAAAAAATAATTTCCCCCTTTTTTGGTAAAAAAAATCAGCGTTACCGGAACGTAAAAATTATTTCAAGTGGTCCGCTCGAAAGCTGACACAAAACTACAACCTTTATGTACAGACATTTTTTTCAGCTACTTCTAGTTTCCGAGATATATTCATTTGTAAAAAAAAACGGCATTTTCTAAAATGTTCAATAAAAAAATCTCAAAAAATTTACATAGCCTTTTAGTAGTACTTTGGTGTAACCAATTATGGGGCAGATCTAAGATGGTCGAAAAAAGTGGCTGAATTGACGGAGAATTCCTCTTATGTTAACAACTGTCGCAATGAATGGGCATAACAGCGATAGAAATTCGTATTGACAACAGGTTGTCAACAAGACGAAAATGAAATGCGGCGGAAAGGAAGGAAAAAACGAAGGTAAGGCGCTGAAAGGAATGTTAAACACTCCATTCGAAGTAACGGACGTGGGACTGAACCGAAGACGTGGCAGTGATGACAACGATAGTGAAGGCAGCTTTGCTTCGTCAGCAGAACTGCAATGGAATAAAGCGAAGATCGTCCCGCGTCATGCGAAGAAAAGTGAAATGGTACAGGAACAAATGATTATATGAAACTGAATGGAACGATTGAAATGTGACAAAAGATGCCGATGAATGCGTAAAGTAACCTGCACAAATGATATTGATAACAGGCAATCAGCGGCGGCACCGCGAGATGCGAACCAAGGAAACGGAAGAACAGCAACCCTTACTATTCCGAGAAACATGCAAAGGATGTGCAACAATCGCCTAAGAGAGCACTATTGGCAAAAGTACCGGTACAAAAAACCGAGCAGTCGAAAAGGACACACCCAGATGAAGCGACAGGCTCCCTGAGCTGTACGAAGGTAAGATGAACGGCTTCAAACTGAAGGCAGTCGCGTATATTATGACGTTTTTCAACGAAATGTGAAATATTATGTACGATGTAAAACATGTTTGTGGCCGAAGCCGACAGCCACCGCTCGCATCGATGATCCACCGAGCTGGCGAAGGGATGAAAGCCCAACTGAGAACGAACCCGAACGGTCGAGGCTGACCTGCGGTTGCGGTCGACGGCGCGATAAGATAGTAATGCAACAGGTAATGAAACCAATAACTACATCGAAAAGTACTTGTAAGGATTTTAAATATATTATATTTGCAGGTCAAAGAAATTCGTAAACAAATGGCGATTATTTTTAAGAAAGTGAGAAAGATCGAACGCGCCTTTCAGAATGATAGTAGTGAGGAGTCCGAATTCGAAATTGCAACGAGTACGCCCATGGAGGGCGACCGGGATGTGCCACTAGCTCCCGGTTGGCAAGTGCCCAGACCGGTAGCGTTAAAAGCGGCGGCAGCTGCGAACGTGATCAAACGACTGAACCACTTAATAACAGCTTTGTGGGACGAGGATACAATGGGGACGCTCGTTATTAAAAAAAGAAATGGCCCTGACAACGTTGGACAGCGAGAAGTTACTACGGAAGAAGTGAAAAAGCTGATTCGTAAGTTCGGAATATACAGTAGCGTGCAAAAGTTTCGGACTACCCTGTTTTTTGTAGATATTTCATAGAAATACGATGGTACGGGAAATACGAACGAGTGATGACACTTATAATTGGCGTCGAGATGCTTGATCTTTAAAAAATGTGGTATAAACAGTAATATCACTCTTCAACAATTAATTATCGAACAGTTTTTATCTAGTGACTGTGCAAAAATATTGGGCCATATACTATTGCGTATGAAAACAAAACATTATAAAAATTAAAAAAAAACATGGTTTAGTTTTCTCTCTACTTCATGGTTCTTTATGTTTCGAACTAACGCGAAAGAAAGCGCGGAAGAAAACGTAAACAAACCGTGTGGCTGGAGAAGGTGAGACAGCGGCCCAATATTTGTACACACTGACCGAACGCGTTCAACGCTGTACACAAACCATACACTGTACAAACAAAATAATATACCACGCTGTTATGCATATCATAGCTTCCTCAAATATTTGAAATGATGGAGAGGTCCAGGCATTGAATATTTTATCGAATAACTGATAAGGAGACGGCACGCCCGTGGGGTCGAGGATTTGGCCAATTTTTTTTCTGGTTGAAGAGAACCCATAGCACCTCACGTGGTTAAAGTAGTAGGACGCACTACCCGGAAAAATCCGAGAAAAATCGACTCAAGGTTTCTTAAGCGCCTTACGAGTTTAAAATGTCAGGCACTTATCGAGCCGCCGTCTAGTCTAGACGGTTAGGGCTCAGTCTTTTGCGCCGGAGGCCTCGCGTTCGATTCCTCCTTCGGATCTTTTTTTTTGTTATTCCAACAATTATTCGAAACGTTTCTCATCCCTACATTATTTTTAAAAATTAATTTACATTATTTTTTTTATTTTCATTTTTTTTTCCCAATAAAACAATTCATAACGGTGAGTTTTTTTATTTTTCATTGTAAATTATATGAGGAGGAACATTGGGTTCTTAATGATGATAACAAAGTCGATTAGGAAAAATTCAATTTTTATTCATATAATAATTATATACAAAAACCGCAGTGGTAATTATCATAGAAAAACAAACAAAGTAATAATTTTTGTGACGTCTTGCGCAACATATAAAAGCGCACTTTTTACAATCGCAGGGAGCTTGCAATACATCCGTACAAAAACATGTCCTATTAATATTCATAAAAATGTTTCTAGTAACTGATAATTTTGAGGCAAACCAGGCGTATTGAATCATGTCTCGGAATATTGGTGACGATAATTGATGGTGAATTATTGAATGGATTTTTATACAATCTTCCCGGAAATTAATTTTACGATTGTGCTCTAACAATTCGCTGCAATGTACTAGAAACATTTTCATGAATGTTAATGGGCCATATTCTTGTACGGATGTATTGCAAACTCCCTGCGATTGTAAAAAATCCACTTTTATATGTTGCGCAAGATGTTACAAAAATTATTGCTTTGTTTCTACGATAATTACCACTGCGGTTTTTGTATATAATTATTATATGAATCAAAATTGAATTTTTCCTAATCGACTTTGTTATTCTCATTAAAAACCCAATGTTCCTCCTCATATATTTTACAATGAAAAATATAAAAAAACCCACCATCATGAATTATTACATTGGAAAAAAAAAGAAAATAATTAAAAAATTTTTAAAATAATGTAGGCATCAGAAACGTTTTGAATAATTGTTGGGATAAGAAAAAAAAATCAGGTCCGAAGGAGAAATCGAACTCGAGACCTCCGGCGCAAAAGACCGACCCCTAACCGTTTACATTAAACGGTGGCTCGACAAGGCCTGGCATTTTGAACTTATAAGGCGCCTAAGAAACTTTGAATCGATTTTTCTCGAAATTTTCCGAGTAGTGCGTCCTACTGCTTTAACCATGTGAGATGCTAGGGGTCCTCTTTCACCACAAAAAAATTCGGCCAAATCCCCGACCGCACGGTCGTGCCGTCTGCTTGTGAGAAAAAAACGTTGACCCAAAACTTTTGCACGTCACTGTATGACTAGGGATCTCGGGGTATAAATGGTCGTGATTGGTGTCCGAAAGTATCACCTTTGAAGCTCATCGGCGTAATAATGTTTTTCCAAAATACTCAACAAATAGGTGGATGTATGTCGCTGCAGGCATTCAGAAAATTACCGGTAGTAGAAATTGAGGACATCGATGTCGTAAGGGCAAAGATTTCTAACAAACTCAAGAACTACCGCTACAGAAATCGGCGTAAGAGTAGAAGCGGTGTCGAAGAGAAACATAGGAAGAGAGTTAGTAGTAACCACGAGGAGGATGATGAATACAACAGCAATGACAGTAATGACGACGACAATAACGACACGTACGACGACGACGACAACGACACGACGAGCCCTTAATTAAAAATCTCTTAACAATCCCATCAGACAGCTGTATGTAATGACAGTCAGCGTACCGCTACAATAAGTGCAAAGCAGCCACAAATTGCCCCGCGATAGTAACGTACGGTAGAAAATCCCGAAAGCAGCCACACGTTAATATCACTAATTAATACGTACCAGTGCAATAACGCGAGAACTGCCGTACATTAATAGCACCGTCTGGGATACAGAGCGCGCGCAATTACGAAGGAATGAAAGTCGGTATGCCGCAATGCGAATGATCATATATCTATGCATGTAACTTAACTTCTATTTTTAATTTAGTACATCAGAAAAGATGTGTCTGTGTAAGGTGTGAAAATGCGTCGTACCAAAGTTAAGCACGATTTAAAGTCATGTAGAAAGACATCACAATAAATAAATTATCATATATGCCAATCGTAATTATTGAAACTGTGTACATATCAACGAAACTGCATGTTGAAACTTCATACATGCATTGTACCGCCCTTTGGACGTTCCCAGAGCAAAAGATGGAAATAAATATCGTTATTGCTCTTGAGACAACCCTTCCAGCGTCGAAGATATCCTGCCCTTCAATGGAATCCTATTTTTGAATGTTCTTTTTTCCAGCATTACGTAATTTGGGGATAATTCGACCAGAGAAAAACGGGTCAACAGGCCCTGTAAGGGAGGGTCGTGAACAAAAATGTGGACCCAAAAAACGGGTCAAAAGGACCTGTCAGGGAGGGTCGTGAAAATAAATGTTGACCCATAAAAACGGGTCGAAACAACCTGCCAGGGAGGGTGGTAAAAATAAATTTCGACCAGAAAAAACGGGTTGAAATGATCTGCCAGGGAGAGTGGCGAAAATATACTTTGACCAGAAAAAACGAGTCGAAACGACCTGCCAGGGAGGGTGGCGAAAAAAAATTTTGACCAGAAAAAACGGGTCGAAACGACCTGCCAGGGAGAATGGCGAAAATCAATTTCGACCAAAGAAAACGGGTCGATACGACCGCCAAGGACGGTCGCGAAAAAATGTTGACCCTAAAAAACGGGTCGAAACGAACTGCCAAGGAAGGTCGCGAACAAAATTTCGACCCTAAAAAACGGATCGGTTGTTGGGTCGCAGCGACCAGAAAAGATCAGTCGAATCGACCAGAACATCGAGAACTCTCTCCGGTCGCGTCGACCCAAGATCTAGAGCCTTTAAGTGTCCCTTATTTCGACCACAGTTCGGTCGATGAAACCGCTAGGGGTCGGTCGATAATTGTTTCATTTGGTGGGTTCTCGGTCAATTTTACTACGAATGGCATGAGTCAAATCTCAAATGGAAGTAAATTAATTGCGGAATGCAATAGTAAAGAAGTTGAGTTCGGCAAATCAGATTCCGTATGATTATTCATCAACCGAACCCCGCCGCTTCTCGGGTCGGTCGACGGCACTGATCACTGTCGGTCGATAATTGTATCATTTGGTGGGTTCTCGGTCAATTTTACTGCGAATGGAATGAGTCGTATCTCAAAGGAAAGGAAATTAATTCCAAAATGCAATAGAAAAGAAGTTGAGTTCGCGAAATCAAATTTCGTATGAATTTTCATCAACCGAACCCGGATTCTTCTCGGGTCGGTCGACGGCACTGATCGCTGTCGGTCGATAATTGTTTCAATTGGTCGGTTCTCGGTCAATTTTACTGCGAATGGCATGAATCACATCTCAAAAGAAAGGAATTTAATTAGGGAATCCAATACAGAAAAAGTTTAGTTCGGCAAATTATATCCTGTATGATTTTTCATCGACCGAACCAGGACGCTTCTCGGGTCGGTCGACGGCACTGATCACTGTCGGGCGATAATTGATTCAGTTGGTGGGGTCTCGGTCAATTTTACTGCGAATGGCATGTATCACATCTCAAATGAAAGGAATTTAATTAGTGAATGCAATACACAAAACAAGTTCAGTTTGGCAAAACAGATCCCGTATATTTTTTCATTGACCGAACCCGGACGGTTCTCGGCTCGGTCAACGGCACTGATCGCTGTCGGTCGATAACTGTTTCAATTGGTGGGTTCTCGGTCAATTTTACTGCGAATCGCATGAGTCATATCTCAAATGAAAGTAAATTAATTGCGGAATGCAATAGAAAAAACGTTGAGTTCGCCAAATCAGATTCCGTATGATTTTTCATCAACCGAACCCGGACGCTTCTCGGGTTGGTCGACGGCACTGATCGCTGTCGGTCGATAATTGTGTCAATTGGTGGGTTCTCGGTCAATTTTACTGCGAATCGCATGAGTCATATCTCAAATGAAAGTCAATTAATTGCGGAATGCAATAGAAAAAACGTTGAGTTCGCCAAATCAGATTCCGTATGATTTTTCATCAACCGAACCCGGACGCTTCTCGGGTTGGTCGACGGCACTGATCGCTGTCGGGCGATAATTGATTCAGTTGGTGGGGTCTCGGTCAATTTTACAGCGACTGGCATGAATCACATCTCAAACGAAAGGAATTTAGTTAGGGAATGCAATTCAGAAAAAGATTAGTTCGGCAAATTATATCCTGTATGATTTATCATCGTCCGAACCAGGACGCTTCTCGGGTCGGTCGACGGCAATGATCGCTGTCGGTCGATAATTGATTCATTTGGTGGGTTCTCGGTCAATTTTACTGCGAGTGGCATGTATCATATCTCAAATGAAAGGAATTGAATTAGGGAATGCAATACACAAAAAAAAAAGTTAAGTGCGGCAAATTAGATCCCGTCTGATTATTCATCGACCGAACCCGGACGCTTCTCGGGTCGGTCTACTGCACTGATCGCCGTCGGTCGATAATTGTTTCATTTGGTGGGTTCTCCGTCAATTTTACTGCGAATGGCATGAGTCATATCTCAAATGGAAGAAAATTAATTGCGGAATGCAATAGAAAAAAAGTTTAGTTCGGCAAATTAGATCCTGTATGATTTTTCATCGACCGAACCCGCACGCTTCTCGGGTCGGTCGACGGCACTGATCGCTGTCGGTCGATAATTGGTTCATTTGGTTGGTTCTCGGTAAATTTTATTGGGAATGGCATGAATCACATCTCAAATGAAAGGAATTATTTAGGGAATGCAATACAAAGAAAGTTCAGTTCGCCAAATTAGATCCCGTATGATTTTTGATCGACCGAACCCGGACGCTTCTCGGGTCGGTCGAGGGCACTAATCGCTGTCGGTCGATAATTGTTTCATGTGGTAGGTTCTCGGTCAATTTTATGGCGAATGGCATAAGTTCCATCTCAAATGAGAGAAATTTAATTACGGAATGCAATGCAGAAAAAGTTTAGTTCGGCAAATTCGGTCCCGTATGATGTTTCATCGACCAAACCCGGACGCTTCTCGGGTCGGTCGACGGCACTGATCACTGTCGGTCGATAATTGTTTCATTTGGTGGGTTCTCGGTCAATTTTATTGCGAATGACATGTATCATATCTGAAATGAAAGAAATTTAACTATGGAATGCAACACAGAAAAAGTTTAGTTCGGCAAATTAGATCCTGTATGATTTTTCATCGACCGAACCCGGACGCTTCTCGGGTCAGTCGACGGCACTGATCGCTGTCGGTCGATAATTGTTTCATTTTTCTTCAGAACAACCCAGTGACCACTGCGTTGCGGACCAGTGAACATTATATTCACATATTTTTTATCGCTTACCTTATCATCGCTAAATATGAACACTTTGCTGATTTTTTCTTTTTCTAATTCTTGACGGAATATTGACACATTTACACCCTAGATAAGATAGAAAATCCTAATCTCGTATTCGGAGCCATATACTCCATCCGAACCCATTTCATTTTCGTATTCGTGGGCGGACCCATAAAGCTTCTCTACGCATGTATTTCGAAGCATGTCACGTTCGTCTTCCCAGTTTTCTACTGTGTACTTTACTTCTTTATTACGAAGTTCGGAATGCTTTGCTTCGTCGCCGAAGACACAAAACGCAAAACATCTAAACAAACAGTTGCCATCACCGGCAACATCTATAACTCAGTAACAACCGTTGTCGTCGTCGTACACGGTTTTTTCATCACGCTTTGTTTTATTCACTTTTGAACTCTCAACCTCATCAGCGTTACGAGTTTGGCTTACGTACCTTAGGTCGTTTGTGTCTAGCTTACCTCTACCGTCGTTCAGCTGATTGTCATCTTATTTAAACTCCCCTAGGCTTGCAATGGATGATCGCAGTGGTGAATCACTTAGCTCCCATAAATACCTTAATTTCCATTCAAACTCCCTGTCGCATGCAACCTTCAATGCTTTTGCAATCTGTAAATGAATATTCCATTTACCATGGAATTATTACTCGGCTCATGTGATTTATTACTTCGGCATTATTTATTCCTGATGTTGAAATGCGACGCTATATATATTTTTGTGTTTATCGTTACCTAGAGCCTTTTTGCCGATTCAGGTGACAAATTTTTAACATGAATACGTAAAAAAAAGTACAGCGAATTTCAGAGCCTAGATGGGGCCAAAACTTTTACTTAATGAAAATAATTCATATTTGCTTCGTTCCAACGACTATGTATATACAGGGTGGATCATTCGACGCGACCATCCTAAATATCTCCGTTGCCATAAGGATGATAAAAAAAATGTCAGGAGGTGATTTGATTGATTTCGAAGGGCTGATACAGTGGTGAAAAATGAGATTGAAGTTTGCATCGCTGGAACGAAACGAAAGTTAATATTTCTGAATTTCTTTTCTATCTTTCAGTGAACTTTACCTACAAAAATCCTTCAACCCGTTTTTTAACTATTTGTTTATCAATCTACAATATAAATCTATTAAAAAAAGATCTACCACAATGATAGGAATATGGAAAATAAATTATTAAAAAAAACTTTCCTTGCTTTTCATCGTTGCAAACTTCAACACCATGTATGACATTGAAGTTTGCATCGTTGGAATGCAACGAAAATGAATTTCTTTTTATTTCCTAAATTTCCTTGGCAGAAATTTCCTTGGAGCAAATGATTATTCAACAAAGTCGCGCAACTATTTCCGTGGATTTGATTTCACGATCTAGAGCTTCTTTCTGTAACATTTGCCGTTACATAATAACGAAAATGAAAAATGAAATAGATTTTTCATCGCTTGCCATCGATGCACACTTCAACCCCATGAATATCAGCTACAACGTCTTAATTAAAATTCTGCAAATAAACATGTTCCCATTTGAGAAACCATTGATGACATTGAGAACGCAAAAACGATTACCTTGATAAAAATGAAGTTGTCATCACTGCATCAGCCCTTCGAAATCAATGAAATTTCCTCCTGGCATTTTTTTGGTTACTCTAAAGGCAATGGAGATATTTAGGGTAGTCACGTTAAATGGTCCACCCTGTGTATATATAAATGATGTGTGGGGATGAGACGCGAGTGTCGGAATCTTTGTCGTACCGTACACGCGAAAAAGTCTCGTACAGCGTGCGGGGTTCGATGTCACGCACAATTTATTGTCAAATTGAAAAACCGAATATGGAATAGAGAAAGAAAACTGACGCACGCATGCACGAATGTAACGTCAAAAAAATGGAAATTGGTGAAAAAGAAGAAAAAAAGTAATACAGCGCTATACATGTATGTACGTATGTGTGTGTAAACGATTTTATATATATATGTGCATTTATATATACATATATGTAAATAATTGTACCCATATAGGGTGTCCCTGAACTGAAAGGTGTTGAAGGTGCATCGTTGGAACGTAACGAAAGTTCCGTTTTACATTTTATTTTTCCATATTTTTATTATCATGGGCGATCTTTTTCTATAGATTCATCATGTAGATCGCCAAAGAAATATCTTAAAAAATGGTCGACGGACTTTTGTAAGCGAAATCTGCCGAAAGAAATTAAATTCGTTGCAATCCAACGATGCAAACTTCAGTATCGTTGAACTGATTCCCGAAGTGGGGAAGAGGGCTGACATTCTGAGTCAACATATTATTAATTTTTAAAGACGGGTCTATCACGCGCGCTCGTTGAGCCGGGTGTACGAAGTTGGAGTTCTAGTTGTCCCCCACATAGTTCTGGAGTTCTTTGTACTTTTTAGAAATAGTTCTGTTGTTAAGAACGAAATTTATTGCTTTCCCATTCGGGAGGGGGGCCGACCTCACAATTCACAAAATCTACTTAAGTGTACCGTTGTAAATATTTATCGGACAAGGAAATTTTATAAAGATATTTTGCAGAACTCTTCCGGGGGTAAACAGAACTCCAATGAAAAATTCATTTTACAAAAAAAAAATTTGGTCTCACTTAAAGCATTTCATCGCGTCACCAATCTACTGCTCAGTCAAAGGAAAACAATCGTTTTTCGTTGCCTGCCACATAGCTCTTGAGTTCTATGTACTTTTATCCATAGTTCTGTGGTTAGCAACAATTTTTTTTTTCGTTAGGGGGGCCAACTTCAAAATTCACAAAATTTACTTAAGTGTACCGGTGTAAATATTTATCTGACGAGGAAATGTTATAAAGGTATTTAACAGAACTCTTCCGGGGGCAACCAGAACTGCAAAGAAAAATTCATTTTTCAAAAAAGAAAATTTGGTCTCACTCAACGCATTCCATCGCGCCACCAATCTACTGCTCAGTCGAAGGAAAAAAATCGTTTCTCGGTGCCTGCCATATGGTTCCGGAAATCTATGTACTTTTTATCGATAGTTGGGTGATCGGAATTCATTTTTGTTTTTTGTTAGGGGGACCGACTTCAAAATTCATAAAATTTACTTGAGTGTACCGGTGTAAATATTTATCTAACGAGGAAATGTTATAAAGATATTTAACAGAACTCTTGCGGAGGCAACCAGAACTCCAAAGAAATATTCATTTTTTCAAAAAAAAAATTTCGTCTCACTCAGACCAAAGCGAGAATGAGATCCAGAGCAAAACTTTGGGGGGCCAAATTCGCGCACCCTCGACGCGGCCCCGGCTCGCGAATGTGTTGAAATTTGCACCGTTTGGACGCAATGAAAGCTCTTTCTCACATTTTATTTTCCAAATCTTTATTATCAGAGAAGATCTTCTTTTGAAGATTTATATTGTAGGTTGCTAACCAAACATCTCAAAAAGTAGTTGAAGGCTTTTTGATGGCAAGATTTACCGAAAGAAATAAAAGAAATTCGAAATAATCAATTTTTGTTGCGTTCCAACGATGCAAACTTCAGCTTCATCGGCTCGCCCCAACCGGAGAGAACTCATTATCAGTCGTGTTCAAGCAACCCGTGTGTGCGTGTTGCGCTAGTGTGCATTTGCTACATCGGGGGCATGCGGTTGAAGATTGATATATTCCTGCGGGTTGTGCCTTGGCAGCGAGTACATACTTCGTGTGGGTATATACAGGGTGAGGCACTAACTGTTGCCACCTTGAAATTCGCTGTAATTATTGACGTCAGAAAAAAATGTTTGAAACAAAAGTTGTACCGTACGAAAGGGGTCATCAAACGCGACCATTTTTTTTATCTCAGTGGAGGCGCTGTCACACAGTAAAGGTCACCTCCACTTTTTTAAATGGGACGGTACATTTTTTCAATTCTTTTGTAGAGCATCGAAAACTGCATCAAAAACATTTAGGGGTCAAAGTCGTTCAAGGTCATTTAAGATCAGAAAGTGACATGAACTTAATTTTTATGTCGAATTACCTTTATTCACAGTAGATGTTCAAAGTGATTGCCATTGGAATCAAATAATTATTTTTTCGACCTGGGTCCAACGGCATCTTAATCTTAAATGTATTTTAGATTTTTCTAGATGGTTTTCAAAAAATCGATTTTTTGATGCCGTCACAGTGGTGTTGTCCGTTAAGGATCTAGTTGTCCTCACTTTAGTGTACAAAATTTGAAATGTACGGCGTGTAGGATGAACGTTCAGGAAATCTTTCAGCGTATAAGTCTCTAGCTCTCACTGCATTTTTCTGACATTCTCAGTAAATTAGAAGCATATCAGTTTGGTCTTCAAAAGAATACATCATTTACATTCGCTTGATTCATTAATACTAGTCTCACCATTCTGACTATCGTTATCTTGGGTTTGTTTGGGCGAAACATTGTACAATGTTCCATGTTCATTGGAGGTTTGGTGCCGTTGTTTACATACAAGACAATGGCAAGATTTCGGCGATAAGTACCGAAGTGATAAGAAATTCGTGATGAGGAGATTGAAATACTGCATTGATTCCAATTGCAATCACTTTGAATATCTACTGTGAATAAAGGTAATTTCACATAAAAATAAAGTTCATGTCACTTTTTTTATCTTAAATGACCTTGAACGACTTTGACGCCTAAATGTTTTTATGCAGTTTTCGATGCTCTACAAGATAATTTTTTTTAAATGTACCGTCCCATTTAAAAAAGTGGAGGTGACTTTTACTGTGCGACAGCGCCTCCACTGAGAAAAAAAAATTATCGCATTTCATGACCGCTTTCGTACGGTACAACTTTTATTTCAAGCATTTGTTTATGACGTCGACAATTACAGAGATATTTGAGGTGGTAACAGTTAGTGCCTCACCCTGTATAGCGCTCTCCGTTTTGTCCAAACAAAAATACCCAAACAACAAAACCCACACAAACGCAAACCCAAAAACTATTCCGCGTGACCAAAAACCCCTTTAGAGATTGTCCCAAAATATTAAAACCCAGGTTTGTGCAAAAGCTCGATCAGCAAGGGGGGGGGGCTTGCAGAACCTTAGCCAAAATGAATCACAAACAACAAACAACAAAGATACAATCGATAAAATTGTGTAAAGTTAGTCGACCCAAACAAAAAAAAATGTACCGGCAACAAAACTATCGGTACAACGTGCATAGAATTTCAGAGCTATATGACGGGCAATTGGAACTGGCACATTATCGACGACGGCACCTTCACGATCCCCTTGGACGTGTGGTATTGACTGAGCAGTAGATTGGTAATGTGAAGGAGTGCTTTGAGTGAAAAGAATTGTTTTTTTTTAATTAATTTTTTTAGAGTTTGCTCTGCCCCCATGAGAATTCTGTTAAATATCTTAACAACTTTTGCACATCAAACAAATATTTACAATGGTATACTCAAGTAAATTTTGTGATTTGTGAAGTTGGACCCCGAACGAAAAAAAAAAATTTCGTTCCCAACAACAGAACTATCGATACAAAGTATAGAGAACTCGAGAACTATATGAGAGGCCACTACAATTAATTTTATTTTTTTCCTTCGACTGAGCAGAAGATTGTTGTCGCAATGAAATGCTTTAAGTAAAACCAATTATTTTTGAAAAATTGATTTCTCTTTGCAGCTTTGGTTGCTCCTGCAAGAATTCTGTTAAATATCTTTACAACATTTCCTTATCAGCTAAATATTTACAACGGCACACTCAAGTAAATTTTGTGGATTGTGAAGTTGGCTCCCCCGAATGGAAAAGCAACAAATTTCGTTCTCAACAACAGAACTATTTCTAAAAAGTACAACGAACTCCAGAACTATCTGGGGGGCAACTAGAACTCATTATGTTTTTTTTTTCCTTCGACTTTGGGGGGCCAACTTCGTACACCCCGTTGAGCCAGCGTACGGCGGCGAGTGATACGCGCGTGCAGTAGTGCCTGAAGCCTGGGGCTGCGGTGCTCCCGGACCTCACCCTCGTGGGTGTGAGCGCTTGAGCGTGTAGTCCTCTCCGTTTACTTGCCTCGACGTATGGGTGCACCGTGAGAACGCACTAATAGTGCAGCCAGATCGCGCGTAAAAGTTACCCCCTCTCTAATATCTTACGCGCCCATCACACAATCATAGTAGCGCGTGTCCGTGAGCGAGCGACGCTCGGACATCTTCGGAAAGACCCGAGTACGGTCGAACTGTCCCGACCGCGCATTCGGCAGCTACACCAATACATGGACGCTAAGCACGTTCATGGGCGGCCAAGCCGAAACGAAGCTTCGAGGGAAAAAGCAATCTGAGCACGACTTGCGTTTGACGTCACCCGACGGCACGCGCGAGGCTTTTAGATGATTTCAATGCTTATTTAGCTCTTGATTCTCTGCGTTATTAATGTATATAAAAAAATGTATTGCGCACTCTGATCGCTTATTTGTTTAGTTTATACGTTAATTTAAATATAATAATAAATCTAAATTACAACTTATTTATCTTCTACAAAATTGTTTACGCTTTACTCACATCCGTCCTTATGCCAAACAAATTATAATTCATAAAAGTAAGCGGAAATATATTTATATTCGTATTATTATATTAATTCTCATACTTTTATGAAGCGATAATGCATTATCCCCAAAAACAAGTCAATCATCCATCCGGCCGCAAATCGTAAGTGCCAGAAAGTGCATTTTTGACACAAGCGATAAGATGGTCCCATTGGTAGCGTTCCTGGCTTCGGTCCGCAAGGGCGCAGGATCGTTCCTCACGCTCAGTGCTTTTGTTTTTTTTAAATTATGATTACTATTAATTCTTATTTGATCAGTTATCTTTATTAGTCATCATTATTATTTTAATTAGTTATCTTTTAGTGTCGAAAAATGTATCGCGCAGTCTGACCGCTTATTTTATTAGGTTGTTCGTTAATTTAAATATAATAAATCTAAAATACAAATTATTTATCTTCTAAAGAATTGTTTGCGCTATACTCACACTCGTCTCTATGCCAAATAAATTGTAATTCATAAAAGTAAGCGAAAATATATTTATATTCGTATTATTTTATTCATTCTCATAAACTTTCATCCAGCGATAACGTATTATTCCCAAAAACAATCATCCATCCGACCGCGAATCGTAAGTACCAGAAAGTGCACATACACTGACACAAAAATCAAAGGAGCAAGAAAAGTTGACCATTTTTTTCGTGTTTTTCGAAAGGCTGTAACTTCGTCAAAAATGGTCGTACAAAAAAAAAGGATTTTGAAGCATGAAATTTCTAGTTTTTAGTTCTGACAATGTTTTTTTTTAGAATCACGGATTGCGCGGTCGGAAGAAATGTCACGACAAAACAAATTTGGCAAGTTTTTACGTTTTTCAAAGTTCTGCACGGGTTTTGGAGATTTTTTTCGGACTTGACCAATATCAAGGTCATTGAGCCCATTCAATTCACTTCAATTTGCTTTTTTTTATCTCCGTACGCCCATTTTTCGCTAAGATATCGGCCTTTGAATGAAAAAACGTCGTTTTGTCTTCAGTCATCGATATCTCAGGAACTAATGGTCGTACGGGAATTCGATCGGTAGTCTTGAAAACGTGAATACATACTCCACAAGCTCTAATTATTATTGTAGTGAAACTTTTATTTTTTATTTTTGCCATTAGTTTTAGAAAAGTACAAAAAAACGATGTTTTCTTGGTTTTTATGAAATTCACCGCTACTTTGCAAATATTGCGATAAACACTAATGTTTATGGACGGTCATTCAGCTCAATATGTCCCCAAGAGTCATGCAAAATTCCAAATTGATCCGTTTATCGGTCTTCCTTGCCCGATTGACCAAAATTTGAAAAAAAATTAAAGGAGGGTGTTTCCTCCTTCTCAGACATCATTTCATGATTATTAAGAGGGAAAAAAAACTTTTCATTACTTTTCGTACAACTAGGTATTGAAGTACGCATTAAATGTTGGAAAAAAAACCCTGAAAATCATATTGACTAAAAATTTTCGATGTTTTTTTTATTGACAAAAAATGTTGAAATTTTTTTTAAATAAAAAAATCAATTTCAAATTTTTTTTTTAATGTTGACATTTTTTTCAAATCAACATTGTACCGTCAGTATTAGAATTACTCAAAGCGTACCACGTGGAGGTACGCCTTGGGCAATTCTACGTTTTGAGTAATTCTAATGCTGGCGGTACAATGTTGACTTGAAAAAAAATGTCAACATAAAAAAAAATCGAAACAGATTTTTTTATAAAAAAATATTTCCAACATTTTTTTTATAAAAATTTTTTTTTTTCGAAAATGTTTAGTCATATGATTTTCAAAGTTTTTTTTCCAACATTTAATGCGTACTCAATACCCAATTGTACGAAAAGTAGTGAAAAGTTTCTTTCCCCTTAATAATCATGAAATTATGTCTGAGAAGGAGGAAACTTGCTCCTTTAATTTTTTTTCATATTTTAGTCAATCGGGCAAGAAAGACCGATGAACGGATCAATTTGGAATATTGCATGGCTCTTAGGGACATATTGAACTGAATGACCGTCCATAAACATCAGTGTTTATCGCAATATTTGCAAAGTAGCGGTGGATTGTATAAAAACCAAAAAAACATCGTTTTTTTGTACTTTTATAAAACTGATGGCAAAAATATATATTTTTTTTACCTTCAATAATAATCAGAGCTTGTAGAGTATGTATTTATGTTTCCAAAACTGCTGGTGGAATTCCCGTACGACCATTACTTTCTGAGATATCGATGACGGAAGACAAACGGACGTTTTTTCAGTCAAAGGCCGATATCTCGGCGAAAGATGGTCGTACGGAGATAAAGAAAAAGGAAATTGGAGTGAATTAAAAGGCTTAATGACCTTGATATTGGTTAAGTCTAAAAAAAATCTCCGAAACCCGTGCAAAACTTTGAAAAACGTAAAAATTTGGAAAAAAAATTTTGTCGTGATATTTCTTCCGACCGCGCAATCAGTGATTCTAAAAAAAAATCATTGTCAGAACTAAAAACTAGAAATTTCAAGCTTCAAAATCCTTTTTTTTGTACGATCATTTTGGACGAAGTTACAGCCTTTCGAAAAACACGAAAAAAATGGTCAACTTTTCTTGCTCCTTTAATTTTTTGTGTCAGTGTATGTGCACTTTCTGGTACTTACGATTGGCGGTCGGATGGATGATTGTTTTTGGGAATAATACGTTATCGCTGGATGAAAGTTTATGAGAATGAATAGAATAATACGAATATAAATATATTTTCGCTTACTTTTATGAATTACAATTTATTTGGCATAGGGACTGGTGTGAGTACAGCGCAAACAATTCTTTAGAAGATAAATAATTTGTATTTTAGATTTATTATATTTAAATCAACGTACAAACTAATAAAATAAGCGGTTGGAGTGCGCGATACATTTTTCCACACTAAAATATAACTAATTAAAATAATAATGATAACTAATAAAAATAACTGATCAAATAAGAATTAATAGTGATCATAATTAAAAAAAACAAAAGCACAGCGTGAGGAACGATCCTGCGCCCTTGCGGACCGAAGCCAGGAACGCTACCAACAGGACCATCTTATCGCTTGTATCGAAAATGCACTTTCTGGCACTTACGATTCGCGGCCGGATGGATGATTGACTTGTTTATGGGGATAATGCTTTATCGCTTGATGAAAGTATGAGAATTGATATAATAATACGAATATATATATACTTCCGCTTACTTTTACTAATTATAATTTTGGCATAAGGAAGGGTGTAAGTCAAGCGTAAACAATTTTTCAGAAGATAAATCATTTGTAATTTACATTTATTATTATATTTAAATTAACGTATAAACTAAACAAATACGCGATCAGAGTGCGCAATACATTTTTTTGTATACATTAATAACGCAGAGAATCAGGAGCTAAATAAGCATTGAAATCATCTAAAAGCCTCGCGCGTGCCGTCGGGTGACGTCACGCGCGAGTCGTGCTCAGATCGCTTTTTCCCTCGAAGCTTCGTTTCGACTTGGCCGCACATGAACGTGCTTAACGTCCATGTATTGGTGAAGCTGCCAAATGCGCGATCGGGACACTTCAACCGTACTCGGCTCTTTCCGAAGATGTCGAGCGTCGCTCGCTTACGGTTACGCGCTACTATGATTATGTGATGGGCGCGTAAGAGACGAGAGAGGGGGTAACGTTTACGCGCGATCTGGCTGCACTGGGCACTATCGGTGGGTGCGCTCGAACGGGGTAGTGAGCTTCTCCGTGCGTGTTTTATACGATGTTGAAGTTAACTTCGCTGGAATGCAACGGAAATTCTTTTTCGTTCTTTTTTTTCTCGATTCTTATCGTTATCCAAAGTATTTCTCGATAGATTTAGGTTGTAGGTATCTAATAAGGACGTCCAAAAAAGTTTGCGTCACCTTTATCGCCGAAAAAATATTGCAATAGAAAAAATGTCATTGCATTTCAACAATGCAAACTTCAATATCATTGTTTTATTTCATTTATTTTCTTCATCGTAATATAAAGAGTTTTGGAACATAGATTTACAAAAATGAACAAATGAAATTTGTTTATTTTACCGAATTAACCCAACAAATTTCGAGGGCATTTTGTGTTTTTTTTTTAAATTTTAATTTGAATAAAAATGAAACAAGTTCTTATTTTTATTTTTTCGCGGGACTTTCTTCGCGACCTTCTCTGTCTTAACAGGCATAAAAAAACGAACGGAAAACGACGCATTTGGCTAGTTTCATTTTATCGGAAAAATTATTTGCAAAATAGTACATGGAAAGTCACAATGAAAAAAAAATCACGTATACAAAAGCGCCATTTTTTGACCCATGTGAAGTTGGCAAGCGATTGTACAAAATGTAATTTTTTTTATGCATTCGTTTGTACTCGTTTTGTGCCCCATTATACCACTTATAATATTGTTTGTACCATACGGAGGATAAAGTATGAGAGTATAGAAAAAAACACCGCAACCAATTAAGAACCTCTAACATGTTTTTCCGAATTTTTATTTTCAAACTGAAAATTTCAATGTTTGTTTTTTAAATTTAATCGGTGCGTCATTGACGGTAATACGATAAATTTAGATTGCAACTTACAGGAGACGAACAAATTATGGTCTTCAAATATGCGTCGTTGGAATGCAATGCAATTATTTTATTTGCACATTTAGGCTACGAAAATCACCGAAACATGTTTCCTTGAATTAGCAATTTGTTTCTTAAATGTGCAAACAAAGATTTTAGACAATACTACAAATAACGAAATTTTCAGAAAAACGAAGGAGATTTGTCGTTGCATCACGACAATGCGAACTTCAGCACCATTGCAAAATGTCAAAACTCTAACTAGTCGGGAAGTCGGTAAAATATTGATTTTCCCTTTCTCATCTCCCACGAAGTCAAGTGAAGTAAAAGCTCGTAAAATGGCCTCATTTTATTCAAATTTTCTATTCTAGCTCGGTAATTTTAACATATTCCAATCAAACATTGTTTGCATCTTTATTTTAGAAATTAGTCTTCTTTATTTAACGATGAAGAAAATAAAAGAAATAAATTACGCACGGAGAAGGGCCCTACCGCGTTCGAGCGGTCGCTCTGATATTGCCTTTTCCGTCGCACCCATACGAGGAGTGTACGTAAACGGAAAGCACTACCCACTCAAGCGCTCACAGCGATATCGCACCGATAGCACGACCGAACGTACAGCGAGGGAAACATAACCTCACACTGATAAGTGCGAACATACGCATGGTGGGAGGATGGCACCTCCAGGCACCACTGCACGTGCGTATCGGTCACCGATGTACACTGGGTCATTGGGCGCACCTGATTGGCGCGTCTTAAAATATTAATAATAATTCAGGGTTTGATCTGGGACCCATTCATACCTATATAAATGGACTCACAATTGTACCCCCAACCACCTATTTCAGAGACTACCTTCAGTTCTGGGACACCCTGTATATACGCGACATTTTCATACTAGGCGCGGGGTACGAATGACTTTGACATTTGCATAATTGGAATGTGAAGATATTTTTATTTTCCAGTTTCGATTTTATCATTGTTATCATCATTCAAAGGCTTTTTTGGCAAAGTGAGGAAACGTTTCAGCATTTTTCACAGTCTGAAGTTCGCATCGTTGCTAAGCAACGAAATTTCTCATTTTCTTAATTTTTGACTTTCGATCTATTTATTGCTCGGTCCGCTTTGGGGTGCCTATAAAAGATCATCTAAAACATTTTAAGAGATTTCGGCAAGAAAAACCCATCCTTATCGGGGGTGAAAGTTGTAAAAAGTTGAAAAAAAAATATATCTCCCACGCAATAACAATAGTTATCTTTTTTATTGGCGCTATGGTTAAATCAACCATAAAGGAGCCAGGAAAAAAATAGTAAGCGATATTCGTTTGGCGGAACTCACCCTTATCGGGGGTGAAAGTTGTAAAAAGTTGAAAAAAAATTATATATCCCACGCAATAACAAAAGTCAATTTTTTTATTGGCGCTACGGTTAAACTAACCATAAAGGAGCCAGGAAAAAAACTATGAGCGATATTCGTACGGCGGAACTCACCCTTATCGGGGGTGACAGTTGTAAATAGTTGAAAAAAAATTATATCTCCCACGCAATAACAAAAGTCATTTTTTTTATTGGCGCTACGGCTAAACCAACCATAATGGAGCCAGGAAAAAAATTATGAGCGATATTCGTACGGCGGAACTCACCCTCATCGGGGGTGAAAGTTGTAAAAAGTTGAAAAAAAATTATATCTCCCACGCAATAACGAAAGTCATTTTTTTTATTGGCGCTACGGTTAAACCAACCATAAAGGAGCCAGGAAAAAAATTATGAGCGATATTCGTACGGCGGAACTCACCCTTATCGGGGGTGAAAGTTGTAAAAAGTTGAAAAAAAATTATATCCCACGCAATAACAAAGGTCATTTTTTTATTGGCGCTACGGTTAAACCAACCATAAAGGAGCCGGGAAAAAAATTATGAGCGATATTCATTTGGTGGAACTCACCCTTATCGGGGTGAAAGTTGTAAAAAGTTGAAAAAAAATTATATCTCCCACGCAATAACAATAGTCATCTTTTTTATTGGCGCTACGGTTAAACCAACCATAAAGGAGCCAGGAAAAAAATAATAAGCGATATTCGTTTGGCGGAACTCACCCTTATCGGGGCTGAAAGTTGACAAAAGTTGAAAAAAAATGATATCTCCCACGCAATGAAGATAGTCGTCTGTTTTTATTGGCGTTACGGTTAAACCAACCATACAGGAGCCAGGGAAAAAATAATGAACGTATTCCGTTTGCCGGAACTCACCCTTATCGGGTGGTAAACGTTGTAAAAAATCGTATCTTCCATGGTATCGAGATGTTTGAGAAATCATGTCCACTTTCTTTTGAGGGGTCTTCGGACACCGGTCCCACTGGCTGAATTTCCCAAATTTTTGGACGAAATTTTTTTCAAGTGTTGTTGAATCGTTGCTCTTTTATGTACTTAACATTTCGAACAAAATATTTCAAGAATTATATTTTCCAAAAATAGAGAAATGTTGCTTCTGTTTGCTTCGAAACTCACGTGATCCTGTAAGAGTTTTTCGATTTTTTTGTTTGTTTTGTTTTCAATCCTATGGTCTGTTGTTACTTTGTAGAAATTAATATGGTTAGTGAATCCTTGTAATCGACATTCCCAAAGTCAAGGTCTTTTTGAATTCTGTTTCGCCACCGATCATGGCACATTTAACATTCTGCCAAAATTGTTATGCACGTCAGTGTCTCGAAATTGGTATTATAGTTACAATGCAAGGAAAGTTTGTTTTTTTTTATTGTTGTTTCCTGGTTCATATTACTCCAGAATATAACATATTTTGTGACGTGACGTCACAAAAGTGAACTCGCGAAAGAGCCCGCGTGACCACGCTAGGGCTCAATCGCCGCCGCGCCCTTCACGAGTTTATAACAATGTTGGTATTAAGATTAGTTTTAAGTTTAAGATTATATGGAATCCGCGACATCCCCACCCGTTCCCTCCCCGTACCCCCTTTTCTCGACGTCCCTCCCGAGAATCGACCACGGACTGGCGTACGGTCACGCCGGTGCGGGCGCACCGAACACCGCTGTCAACGCCATCACTCGGCCTCGCGGGACAACGGGCTCGCCTTCCGAGGCCTCGCATCGCCATCCCCCCAAATCCTCTCCGCCTTATCGGCCGGGGAGAATATCGATTTGGGGGATCGATCATCGGCGACGGTCGGAAGGGCGAGCTGCGGCGATCGGCCGAAATATCGATCGGAGGTCCGCCATCTCCAGCCCGCGTGGATCGAGGTGAAGGAGCCGGCCGGCGTGGCCATCATTGTGTTCCCGAGCGTGGTCAGCGACGGACAAAAGGACCAAGCGAGCAGATAGAGAGAACGAAAGAGAGATAGAGAACGAGAGAGAGACAGCAACGTACGCTCCTCTTTCATATTATACCACGTAAATCTCTTCTCCTTTGTTTCTTTGCGAGAGCGGCTACGAGCCGCTGTAAAGCCAGTGCGGAATATTTCATCGCTCGGGCGATTTGACGTGTCCCTTCCCCCCTCCCGTGATATTTCCCCTCGCCGTCCCTTTCCGTGCGCGTCGCCAAATAAAGAGTTGCAACGTAGAAATAGCGAAATGCCGAAATAGAATTTTTGTAACGTAGAAATAGAAAAATCGAGCCGAATAACGAAAAATAACGAGTGTTGTAAAATAGAATATCGAGCCGAAAAGAGAAATTGGGTGATAGCGAAAATCGAGTGGAAAAACTGTGTAAGAAGGTGCGTGGCGGATCCCCCGCCGTCGCCCGTAAAAATTCCCCTCGCGCGCGCGTAGCCGCGGTCGCGCCTCGACCGACGACCGAGTCGATCGAAGTGGTCGCGGTTTTTGATTGTTTTATCGCGCATTTATTAGTCGTAATTGTTTATAGAATATTGTGAAATGTCCCGGAAAATAAAATAGTCGTGGTCTGATAACAAGCTCTCGAGTCGGAGAACCCCGTCAGCACCCAGATACCCATGAGACGTCCCCCCCGCGCAATTGTATCGAGTCTCTCGCTCGCCGGGCAACCGAGCGTAATGTTTTGATTTTTCTCCTTCGTTGTCGCGTGAGACGGGACTGCCCGAGCAACGCTGGCGCCCAACATAACTAACAAGGAACATCCCTCAGGTGTCCGCCTCCGATTTTGTTGAAACTCATATATGTGATAGAGCATCGAAAACTCTGAGACACGTATTTTTTTTATCGGCGGAAAATCGGATTTAAGGGGGGAAACCGCCCCTCAAAGAAAGGCGTGTCGAGGGGTGATTTTGCAGTTTCACCCAGAAGCAATCCACCGATCTGAATGAAACAAAAACAAAAATTCTTCTAATGAAAAGCGATGAAAAATCATCTATGAAATTGTTAAGAAAAAATTGAATCAGGGGGTAAGCCACCCCTCAATTTGCCTTTTTGTACCCCACACTTAAGAGGGTTGTATGCAAATTAATAAAACAGGTAGCATTTTGAAGGGCAATTAAAATTAAAGTTGACGGGTTTTTGCGTTTTGGCGGCATAGCACATTTAAGGGGGTAAACCATCCCTAACATAAATTTATTTATCACGGTCGTTTTTTCTGTGTTTAAAGTATATCCGCTGATTTTAAATATTTCTATAAGCTACAATTTAATATTTTATCATATTTCAAAATCATTACATTCGTCTTAAGGGGTAACTACCCCTCTAACGAGAAACATCATTGAAGTATCCGCTCTCGATTTCGTTGAAACTCATATATGTGGTAAAGCATTGCAAACTATTAAACATGTTTTTTTGTATCTTTGTATTTTTTGTATCGGCCGTTTTTTTGTAACGGTGTTAGGGGATGTAACCACCCCTCAAAGTTTCTCCCACAAGCAGTCCACCGAGCTGAATGCAACAAAATCGAAATTTCCTCTAATATTAAGCGATGAAAAATCCACTACGAGAGTGTTGATTAGAAATTTAATTGAGGGGTAAACCACCCCTCCATTTGCCCTTTTTCACCCCACGCTTAAGAGGGTTGTATGAAAATTAATAAAACAGGTATCATTTCGAAGGGGAATCAAAATTCAAGTTGGCGCGTTTTTGTGTTTCAACGGGACAGCAAATTTAAGGGGGTAAACCACCTCTAACCTAAATTTGTTCATCACCGTCGTGTTTTCTGTGTTTAACATGTATCCGCGGATTCAAAATATTCTCCCGCGTTTTAAATTATTACGTTTTTAAATTCTCACATTTTAAGGGTAAACTACCCCCTCTAATTGCTTTTTGTTTGAAGTTTCGCGAAAGGTTTCACGAATTTCGTTGAAACTGTTTTCATTTCATCGGTAATATCAATTTTATGTTTGTGTGTGCAGGCATATTTGTTTTGAGTTTTAGGCGCGGTGCTTTGGAAGTGGGGACCTGGGGCTACCCCTTACTTATAAGGCTCATATTTTCATATTTTCATAATTATATTTTCGTACCGAAATGATTCTTCCTCTAATTCAAAAGTTTTGATGAAAGCATCTCCCATGCAACGATGCAAAGCAGTAACAAAAATATATTAACGATACTATTAATAAAATTCAAATGGTATATATAAATATAATTGGTTTTTTCGTTTTTGTTATTCCGCGTAACAAAAATCATACGCAGATAAATGTTTACTCTTCGATTCTTAAATGCGTAATTATCCAGAATGCTCCCGTTCGGAAATCTTTTATCTCTGTGTATGAAGTTATACAATGAACGAACAGACCGATGTTTATTTGCCTACGTATCAGCTTTTCTCGACTAACTGCAATAATTAATTCTTCCAGCGCGAATATTCTTATCGCGTCATGACGCGATAACGATATTTCCGCCAAATTTGTATTCTACGCAGAATTTTTACACTGGGCAAATATTAAACTGCACGCTATTATCATCTTGAACTGCAAGACGTTAATCATACATTACCCGATAATGTGTTTACATTTTCGGGTAATGTGTGATTGGCCTCTGGCAGTTCAAGTTGTCAATAGCTTGCAGTTTTATCGCTTGCTTTATAAGACGGTTAGCATTCGGATTCTTCCATTTCACGTTAAAGTGAGCTAAAAAAAGTGTACTGTGTATTCGATAATACAAATTTCATCAGCCATGAAAGTCAACCCAATAAACGTTATCAAACTTCTACTAGCTACATTTGAAGCTATGGATATTTCACAAACGCCGGTTAACAACGCAGAAATTGAACTTGCGGACGGTTTTGAGCAAATATTGATCAGTTCCATGCAAGACTATAATGGAGTTGAAATGATAGAGGAAGAAACGCTCGCTTTTCAAGAACCATTTAAACAGTACGAAGTCAATGCTGTAGAAGATACCGTATGGCAAAAAGATACTGGTGGTAGTGATTCTGACACCTGTTCCAGTGATGATGAGGTGAACTACGATGACAAAAATAAAGCAGTTCAATACTGGAGGTCTGGTAAGACAAAAAACTATAGCCTCAAAACCGTCCAACAGAAATACAAATCTGTCAAGTCTGAAAGACAATTGCGGCGCTGGGCACATCAGCTGAATAAAGGTGGTACTTATAAAGAAAAGCTAGCGCAAATTTCTGAATACACGTTGAAGAATTTGAAGACTGCTCTAGATGCTGGTGTCATAATACATGATATTGATCTTCAAAAGTGGGCGCTACAAGCCCAAAAGGAGATAGGTTTCAATGATGTGCGATTTAAGGCCTCTCATAATTGGCTATGGAATTTTAAAAAACAGGATCGCATTGTATCCAGAAAAATCAATAAATTTGTAACGCGCAAAACTACAGGAGAAGAACTTCTACGGAAAAATGCAGAAAAATTTGTCGCCGATGTTGCACCACTGATAAAAAACTATGGATCGGAAAATGTGTATAATTCGGATCAAAGCGGTTGTCATATGGAAATTCATTCGGCGCGAACTCTTGCAACGGAAGGAGAAAAGAAAGTTGAATGCGTTGTACAGTCAGTTTCTTCAATAACTCACAGCTATACAATTCAGCCTACTATAAGCGCTGAGGGGAAATTACTTTCCCCACTTTTCATCGTTTTAAAGGAGACGAAGGGTGAATTCGGACCACGAGTAGAGAAAGCGCTATTTCAAGCAGAAAACGTCTTTGTATTGGCATCCAAATCTGGAAAACTTACTTTTGGTACGTATGCTCACATATTGTGATGAATGATTTTTTTTTAAATATGAAATGTAATTGATGTCAACATTAGTATTTTTTTTAATATTGAATGTGTTTTGTGTTAACAGAGCATTTCAAAACTTGGTTGGAAAAGGTTTTCTGTCCTAACGTCGGGAGACATAGCGTATTATTGATAGACTCCTGGAGTGGACACTGCCCTAAGGTTGTTCATGAAGCGACACCTCGTGATAAGAAGATAATCCCAATGATTATTCCAAAAGGTACAACTGGAAAAATTCAGCCGCTCGATGTATTTGGATTCAGAGTGTGGAAAAATTTCGTCCGACATTTTTCAGACAGTGTAATATTATTAAAATCTGATATGAATTTGCACTTGAGGAATAATATAATTAAATTGCAATCACTTACACACAATCAACTCTCATCACCGCAGTATTCTAATCTTTTTAAATATTCATGGTATGAAAGTAATTATATATCTAAAAAACCAGAAGATTTTGAAAATCCTGTTACCTTTGGTTTTGGTGAATCGAACACACATTGTGAAATACCCGGTTGCAATAATTTGGCCATTATCAGATGTGCATGGTGCAAAAAGTCGTTGTGTTTAAAGCATTTTTTTGACGACTATCATTATTGCAGGAATTATGAGCCATGATTGTTGATAGTTATCATGTGAAAAAAGTATATGTCACGAGATAATGATTTGACGGCATATGACTGCGATACTTTTCACAAGTACTATTAATTAAATCGGCTGATATGATTCCCAAATGAAATATGTTAAAATATATTTAAAACATGTTCGTTAACCTACTGTAAAACCCTCAGTTGCATTAATATGTTTAATTAAATAAACAGTAAAATAATAAAAATATACATTCCTCCACAAAACTACGTCGCTGGCTATATTATCGCTTGATCCAGGCGCATCATCGTTCCGAAATATACGAAGTGAGCCTTATAACTTATTCTGGAAATTATTATAATTAATGATATAGTAGAAGTGTATGTTTATTCCTATGGAGATGCTTAATGGATGTGCATATTAAAATCGGAAGCGTCTCGACACGAAAGTATGAGTCTTATCAGTAACGGGTAGCCCCATGTCCCCACTCCCAAAGTACCGCTCCTAAAACTCAAAACGAATATGCCTGCACACACAAACACAAAATTAATATTACCGATTAAATGAAAACAGTTTTAACGAAGTTCGTGAAACCTTTCGCGAAACTTCAAACGAAAAGCAATTAGAAGGGATAGTTTACCATTAAATTGTAAAAATTTAAAAACGTGATAATTTAAAAATGCGGGAGTATATTTTGAATCCGCGGATACATGTTAAACACAGAAAACACGACGGTGATGAACAAATTTATGTTAGGGGTGGATTACCCTCTTAAATTTGCTGTTCCGCTGAAACGCAAAAACGCGGTAACTTGAATTTTGATTCCCCTTCAAAATGATACTCGTTTTATTCATTTTCATACAACCATCTTAAGCGTGGGGTGAAAAACGAAAAATGGAGGGGTGGTTTACCCCTTAATTATATTTCTAATCAACACTCTCGTAGTGGATTTTTCATCGCTTAATATTAGAGTTATTTTCGATTTTGTTTCATTCAGATCGGTGGACTGCTTGTGGGACAAACTTTGAGGGGTGGTTTCATCCCCTAACACCGGTTTTCTGCCGATACAAGGAAAACATGTTTAATAGTTTGCAATGCTTTACCACATATATCAGTTTCAACGAAATCGAGAGCGGATACTTCAATGATGTTTCTCGTCAGAGGCGTAGTTACCCCTTAAGACGAATGTAATAATTTTGAAATATGATAAAACATTAAATTGTAGCTTATAGAAATATTTGAAATCAGCGGATATACTTTAAACACAGAAAAAACGACCATGATAAATAAATTTATTTTAGGGGTGGTTTACCCCCTTAAATGTGCTATGCCACCAAAACGCAAAAACCCGTCAACTTTAATCTTAATTGCCCTTCAAAATGATACCTGTTTTATTAATTTGCATACAACCCTCTTAAGTGTGGGGTGAAAAAAGGCAAATTGAGGGGTGGTTTACCCTCTAATTAAATTTTTTCTTAACAATTTCATAGTGGATTTTTCATCGCGTTTCATTAGAAGAATTTTCGTTTTTGTTTCATTCAGATCGGTGGATTGCTTCTGGGTGAAACTGCAAAATCACCCCTCGACACGCCTTTCTTTGAGGGGTGGTTTCCCCCCTTAAATCCGTTTTTCCGCCGATAAAAAAAAATACGTCCCTCAAAGTTTTCGATGCTCTATCACATATATGAGTTACAACAAAATCGGAGGCGGAAACCTGAGGGATGTTCCTTGTAAGAAATAATATGGAATAAAATAAAATATTGGGAACGGGTCGAGAAATTAGGTCGGAACTTCGCGTGTCCAGTAACCCGTAATATTCGCGTCAATTATTATAATTATTATTATTATTATTTTCATTATATCGAGTCTTTTTATTTTTCTTATTGTTGTAATTCATTAACTTAAATTCCTTTTGTTTATATCGAGTCATGTTTTCTTTTCATTGTGAATTAAATAATATTTGAAATTTTAGCGTTGAATAAACCTTTAATTATTTCCCCTTCCCCCTTCCTCCGCTTACGTTAACACGCGATACCCATCATAATTTATATTGTAAATTTTTATATAAACCAAAAAAGAAATGTTTTTAGACAGTTATGATTTGGCTGAGGAAATGTAACGTAACAGTAATGTAAATATTGTATAATATGAAATATAAAATTCAAGGGTTTAAGTGCGTTTCGAAGCCAAAAAAGCACGTTTTCTGTATTTACAAAAATATATAATATATAAATTATTTTATGTAGAAATGTTGAGCACATAGAAGACCAACATTTGGAGAATATTTGTAAAAAAATTCATTCAAATATTTGGGAAATTTAGCCGGCCGGACCCGGTTTCCCATGAAAACACAGTGAACACGATTTCTCTAAAACTAGTGCACCGATCTCTTTAACATGTTGCACCCTTCTTCAAAATAGCATTGACTAGAAGTTGAACGGAGGTTTTTTCGATTACAACTAGTTCTACAATACTCTACGTAGTGATAATTGTACCAAAAATTGAAGATCAATCTTTTTTTAAATCCTTAGTTCAATCACTTATCAATGCTATTTCGAAGTGGGCAAAATTTGACAAAGATCGGTGCAATAGTTTTTGAGAAAGCCTGTCCACCGCTTTTTTTTAGCGATCTGCGGAAATCAGGAACGTCCGGCTGAATTTTCAAAATTTTTGGATGAATTTTTTTAAAAATCTTGTCGAAACGTTGCTTTTTCATATGTTTAATATTTTGAATGAAATAATTTCCCTCGTATATTTTTGGAAAATGCATTTTCTTTTGCTTCGAAACCCACGTAACCTCTTAACAATTTTTAGATTCTTTAAATTTTAATCCTATGGGCCGTTTTTACTTCGTAGGAAATGATATGGTTAGTGAATCCTTGTAATCGACTTCCCCAAAGTCAAGATCATTTTGAATTCACCTTTGCCACCGATCATGGCACACTTAACATTCTGGCAAAATTGCCAAAAATGCAAGAAACGTTTGTTTATTTCACTGTTGTTCCCACATTTATATTATTGTACATAAAAAAATGAACATTTTTTAATAAACAAAAAAGTAACGACTTTATGTAGTTGGAATCTACGTAAAGAAATTAAAGGAATTCAGAAATAATCGTATCACACCTGACAATCTAACGCAACAGTCGATTTTATGTTAGAAGAAAAACCAAATTCAACGCGTTACGTGGGTTTCGAAGCCAAAAAATCCTTTTTTCTGTATTTTGAAAAAATTAAATACATAAATTATTTCGTTTAAAATGTTAAGCAAATGAAAGAGCAACATTTCAACAATATATTTTTTTAATTTCATAAAAAAATTTGGGAAATTCAACCGGTGGGACTCGGTTTCCGGAGACCCCCACCCCCGCGCAAAAAACGGCGGACACGATTTCGCAAAAACTAATCCACCGATCTCATTGAAATTTTGAACACTTCTTCTAAATAGCAGTGCCCAGTGATTGAACGAAAGTTTTGTTCGATTATAACTAATGTTAAAAGGCTATACGAAGTGTAATTGATACCAAAAATTGACCTCTTTTGCAAATGACTCTGCCAGAAATTCATATTTCAATTTTTATTGTAAATCCTTCGTTCAATCACCAGTCAATGGTATTTTGAAGGAGCGGGCACAATTTAAATAAGATCAATGCTTTAGTTTTTGAGCAAACCCGTTTACCATTTTTTTAAGGGTCTCCGGAAATCAAGGCCCTTCTGCTCAATTTCCACAAATTTGGGATGAGAATTTTTTGACATATTGTCGAAGTATTACTTTTTTATACGTTTAACCTTTTGAATAAAAGAATTTAAAAAAAATTTTCCAATAGACAAATGCTCTTTTCTGGCTTCAAAACCCACGAACTTCTTAAGGGGTCGTCACAGTGCAGCGGGTCCGATATAGCTGATATGCGCAATTTTTTGTCGATGGTTAAAATACGTTAATAATCGGGTTTTTTATGTCAAAGCACTCATGAAAATCGCTAAGTACATTTTTAAACGTTTATTTAATTTTTTTAAGCACTTTTCTGACCGTTGAACATTTCTTCGAAAAAAAGAATTTCTCACGGTATACACGGTTGAAACCATAAATATTATGTGACACAAAATTTGTTAAAAGATTAATAATCAGTATGAAAGCCGCTTTCTTCCTATGGTCGTTTTTTTATGTATCAAAGTTGACGAAATCGTGGCCGTTTTTTTTAAGTATTGAATTTAACCTTTCCACAGTTTTTATGTCAAAAAAATTGAAGAATTAAAAAATGCTACCATAGCAAATAAAGAATGATGTGAAGAATGGTGTACCAAAATTTGAGACGGATAGCTTGAAAACTTTTACGTTGAGTGTACACCGTTTTGAAAAATGATCTCACGCCGCTGCTCGAATCACTTTCGCTAAGCGACCGAAATTATTCGAATGTCGCCCCAAAAATTAAATGCTTATAACGGCCTACACTACAATACTACCGGATAATGCAAAAAAATAGATCTTTTGGAAAATTTTATACTGCGATGATCACCCAACCCAAAAAACTAAAACGAAATTTTTTTCGGCAGATTTATAAAATAATTTTCCGTATAAATACTATTAAAAAATAATAAGGCTTACGTGTACTCTAAATCTGCCGGGAGATATTAAAGTAAGTCAGAAATATTAGGATTACACCGAATATCATAAGCAATATCATACCAACCCAAAGAAATCGAAACAAATTTATTGCCATATTTACGTTGCAAATTTCATAATTTTTTTTTTAAATGGTGATGATTTTTTTAGTCCAACTCTGCCAGAAGAAATTAAAGCAATTAAAAAATATTGAATTTCGATATTGCTAAATTACTCAAAATTCCTAGATTACTAAAAACATTGCATTGTCAGTAGAAATAAATTTGTTTACTAAACCCCGTTGACAAATTTCCCGTGTATCGACGGCCAGCAAAATCATATTCCCGTGCCCGTAAACCATACGTAATGCCAATTCCGCCAGAGCCTTAACCCCGTCCCTTTAAAATACAAAAATAGAAATATCGGTGAACAGACACCATCATTCGTCGCGAACCCGGTAGATCGCGCATAGGCGATTACATTGTAGCGACATAGTGCGTTCTTCTTCTCGCTCACGTCGCCGACAATACTTCGGCTGGCGATGCGCTCTCACTCGCGCTCGCACGCTTCGCTGCACGCTCGCTTCATATTGCAGCGTCGTCGGAAATCTTCGGTTCCCCGCGACGCTGTTCGCGCGAGCGACATACGACAGGGCCTTTCGTTTAGCTAGTTGTTGTGTACGGAATCAAGGGAACACGAGTGCGATAATATGGGCTTTATTTCACGTTCTACATTTGCTTGCGGATCTAGCGAGACCGCGTCCAACGAGCGCCTTGTCGCGACTGCCCGATGCTCGGCGTCAGACACGTCGTAGGGCCGTACGCGACATCCCTCCCTTCTAGATTCGAGTTACTAAATATAACGAAAATTGTCTCGCTTGATGCGTGAAATATGAAAAATTGGAGAAATAGAAAAGAGAAAGAGAATAAAGGTAATAAGAGATGATCGAGAAACACTAATTTGAACAAAAGATTTCAAACCATTTGTCGCTGTGTTTCAGTGATTACTTCTGCGTAGATTATAATTGTGCTTTTTTTTTGTACATCGTTCTTCTCTGTCATCATTTCATTTTCTTTTTTTGGTCTTTCTTCTCGCACTATAAGCTTTGGAACGTGTTGTAGGTGGTCGATGTGTCGTTTGTGTAAATTTCCTGTGATTATTCCTCGTACTTCGTAAGATAGTGGCCCAGTTTTCTTCTCAACTGTTGCCCTGGTCCATTTTGGACTCATTTTTCTGTGTGTACGCATCCTTACACAATCTCCAATTTGTAGCGCGCGCGCCCCCGCGGGCGTATCCTTTATGATTTTCGGACTGTGTGTGTGTTGAGGCGATAGCATATCCAAAAGAGTCCGCAGTTTTCTGTTGAACATCATTTCCGCTGGTGAACTTCCCGTAGACTTCGACGGTGCCGTGTGCTGTTTTAGGAGAAGTCTGCTGATTTTTGTTTCCCAATCGCCTTCCTTCAGTATTTTCAAGGACTGCTTAGTCGTTTGGACGGCCCGCTCGGCTTGCCCGTTCGAGGATGGATGATAAGGTGCGATGAAAACGAATTCGATGCCATTTCTTTTGCAGAATTTCTGCATCTCTTCGGATCTGAATGATGTGTCATTATCTGAATCTATAGTTTCGGGGAGACCGAACGAAGCGAAAAGTCGTCGGAGTTCACGAATGACGTTGGTCGATGTCGTTGAGGGAATGCGGCATACTTCTGTCCATTTGGTGTACGCATCCACAACGATGAGAAACGTTTGACCTTGAAATGGACCGGCAAAGTCTATGTGCAGCCGGGTCCAAGGTCTACCCGGGCTTTCCCAGCGCTATATCGGTGCTCTCGGCGGACTTGGCCGTGTCTCTTGGCATTGATCACAGTTTCTAATCATTATTTCTAGCTCTCTATCTATGCCGGGCCACCATGCGTATGAACGAGCGTACGGCTTTGTTGCAACGATTCCTGGATGGTTTGCGTGTAGGTATCTTAGTATTTCAGGTTGAAGTTTTTTTGGAACGATTATTCTTGAGCCCCATAATAAACAACCGTTTTCGATTGATAAATCACTCCTGTTCGACCAAAACCCGTGATGTTCTTTTTCTGCTTTCTGCGGCCATGTTGTGTTTAACCACAACTTTATGAGTTTAAGTGGTTCGTCCTTGTCGGTTTCGTCAGCTACTTCTACTGCTGACACGGGGTTTCGAGTCACGCCTTCCAACATGAGAACGTCGCCGATTTTTTCTTCCTCTTCAACTTCCTCTTCTAGCGGGAATCTTGACAAAAAATCGGCATTTCCGTGTTTTCTTGCTGGCCGATAGCTCAACTTGTAGTTGTAGGCCGATAACGCTATTTTATATCTTTTTAGTTTTGGCGATACTTGGTCTGAACTTCGATTTTTTGGCTCAAAGATTCCCAAGAGTGGTTGGTGATCTGTAATCAAAACGAACGAGCGTCCTGATACGTATTGGTGGAAATGTGTTACTGCCTCTTTCAGCGACAGCGCTTCTCGATCAATCTGTGCATATTTCCGTTGGGTTTTGTTTAGAGTTTTTGAAAAATATGCTATTGGCTTTTCTGTCTCGTCTGGCAGTCTATGGGCGAGCACGGCTCCTATTCCAATCGGCGAGGCGTCGGCGGAGAGCACAATCGGTAATTTGTCGTCGAAATGTACTAAAATCCCCGATCCGATTAGTTGACTTTTTAATTTTTCAAAAGCTTTTTGTTCTTGTTCTCCCCAATTCCAATTTGAATCGTCGTCTAACAGTCGATGCAGAGGTTCAGCAATTGTTGCCCGATTTTTAATAAATTTTGCATAAAAGTTTATCCCCCCCAGGAAGACTTGGAGTTCGCGCTTATCTCTTGGGGCTTTCATGTTTTTTATAGCTGTTACCTTGGTTTCCAGTGGCTGGACCCCCTCAGTGGAAATTTGGTGACCCAGGAAGTCCATTGATTTTACACCGAATACCGATTTCTCGACGTTGACCCGGAGGTTCGATCGTTGTAGACGATGCAGGGCTTCAGTCAACCGTTGGTCGTGTTCTTCCAAATCTCGTCCTTGTATCTTTATGTTGTCCAGATAGATTTGGATTCCAGGTATTCCTGACAGTATCGTTGCCATGAATTTTTGAAAAATTCGTGGAGCTGCCGCAATGTCGTCTAACAATCTGTTGACGTTGAACAAGCCTCCTGGCGTGCTGATTGTGAGGATTCTTGATGTTTCTTCATCGACGCAGAGTTGTTTATACGCGTCACGTAAATCCACTTGCGAGAAAAATTCTCCCCCGTTGAGTGTTGCCAACGCTTCCTCGACCGTTGGTAGTGGATATTCAGATTCACGGATCTCTGGGTTTACCGTCGATTTGTAGTCTCCGACTACTCTTATTTTGCCGTTGGATTTTCTCACGAACAGAACGGGTGTTGCCCAGTCGGACTGGTCCACGGGTGTCAGCATTTTTTTATTTACCATGGATTCCAATGCGTCCATCGCTGCTTCTTGAAGTCCGTACGGTATTCTTCTAGCTTTAATAAATTTTGGGTGAGCGTTTTCTTTCAACTCGATATGTATCGGCGTCCCATTATGCCCTTCAAGGGTTTTCGACGTGAGGGACGGAAATTTGTTTAATATGCTCTTCTCTTCGCATACGCTGTGGATTCCAATCATCGCTATACCCAATTGCTCGAACCAATTTCTTCCCAGTAGATTGGGTCCTTGGCTTTCGTTTGTTACTACTATCGGCAACACTTGTTCCTTGTTTCGGTGACGCACGCTTACGTTAGTTACTCCGATTACGTCAATTGGTCTTTTTCCGTACCCGTATAGTTTGACGCGCTTTTCTAGCCAGGAGGGTTTCTTTTCCGGCCAGATTTTCTGGTAAGTTTGTTTATTCATGAGTGATTGTTGAGCTCCATTATCGACTTCGAATCGACGCGCCTTTGAATTAATGTTAATTTCTACAACATATTCGTTATTTCTTTCCTTGCCGCGCATCGATTGCACCGCAATGCTGCATGCGTAAATATTGTCATCGTCCGTGTCGTCGCTTGAGGTTTCTTCTACTTGGTGAGTTCGCGTCGATTTGTTTGTTGGCGTCAGTTGTTTCTCAATCGATCGTTGTCGGGCCTTGCATACTCTAATTAAATGCCCAACCTTGTCGCAAAAGCTACATTTTTCATTTTTATGATAACATTTATCTTGCGAATGGTTCGAATACCCGCAGCGGTAACACGGGTCATGAGACGGTCTTTGATTTGTGTTTTTTTTTTTAAATGTTTTATTTTGCGAGATATTTTGAATCGTTTCCGCGTCCGGTTGATTTAGTATTTTTCGTTGTTGTTCTGCCGATTCCGCATTACAAGCTGTTTCTAGGGCTTTCTCTAGCGATAATCCGTCCGGGTTTATTGTCGTTACCGATTCCTCGTGTCGTCGGCATAAGTATCTTTGAAGCTCTTCGTTCCGTATTCCTGCCACGAAACGATCGCGTAGCATGATATGCATTGGTAATTTTCCGTCCGGACCCGAGAATTTGCCATCTGTTGCTAATCTTCTTATCTCGCGAACGAAATCCTTGAGCGTTTCGTTTTCTTTTTGGTTTCGTTTGTGAAAATGAATACGAGCTAAGAGTTCGTTTATGCTCTGACCGAAATGCGATTTACTTTTATCAAGAATATCTTTGTATTCTATTTCTTTCGGAGCAGTTGATGAGCAGAGAGATTTTATTATCGCGTAATTTATTGATCCGATTGCTGTCAACAGCGTAGCCCGTTTCTTCGAATCGGTGGTAATATTATTTGCCTCGAGATAGAATTCGACCTGTTCTATATAGTCGGCCCAGGTTTGTTTTTCTGGTTCGAACTCGATAAGTGTACCTATATTTGGTGCCATGACGTCAGCCAGTGTATCTCCGATTGTCCTTTGAATTTTACTCTTCTCCTCTGGCTCGTTTTCTTTAGGCAGCTTTGCTTGCACTTTCACGAATTTCGACAAGGTCTTCCGTAGTTCATCGATGTTCGTTGACAGCTCTACTTCGATGTTATAATGGTCACAGATTTGGATTAATGTCTCTTTTGTCTGTTCGTAAATCCACGCGGTTTTTCCTGTCGCCACGTGCGCCTCGATTTCAGCTCACTCTCCACTCATTACCCGTTGCAATTTTAATTTTTTCTTTTCACTATGCACAATCGTGATTCGTTTCTTTCCTCGTCGCCATTTGTTGTGTACGGAATCAAGGGAACACGAGTGCGATAATATGGGCTTTCTTTCACGTTCTACATTTGCTTTGCGGATCTAGCGAGACCGCGTCCAACGAGCGCCTTGTCGCGACTGCCCGATGCTCGGCGTCAGACACAACGTAGGGCCGTACGCGACGCTAGTATATAGTTTAGCTAGTATTTGGAATGAAAAACTTAAGGTATTTTGTGCAATTAAGGGGTTATGTAGGTTTCGAAGACAAAAAAGGCTACTTTTTCTAAAAAAAAATATAATATCTAATTTATTTTATTCAAAATGTTATTCACATGAAAAAGGAACATCTCAAATTTTTTTTTTAATTTCACCCAAAATTTGTGAAATTCAGCCGGTGGGACATAGTTTTCGGACATCCCTACAAAAACTGTTAACACGACTTCTCAAAAACTTTTGCACCGATCTTATTAAAATGTTGCACACTTCAAAATAGCATTGAACAGTGATTGAATGAATGATATGAACAAAAATCCATCTTTCGGCAGAGTTGTATGCAAAATAGTTAAACTTTTGGTACAATTTATACTTCGTATAGCCTTGTAACATTAGTCGTAAGCGAAAAAAAGCTTCGTTCAATCACTAGTCAACGCCATTGAGAATTTAGAAGAAGTGTTCAAAATTTCATTAAGATCGGTGGATTAGTTTTTGGGAAATCGTATCCAACGTTGAGGGGGGGGGGCGTTTCTCCGGAAACAGGGTCCCACCTGTTGAATTTTCCTAATTTTTTGATGAAATTTTTAAAAATGATTGTTGAAATGTTGCATCTTCATGTGCTTAACATTTTGATTGGAATATTTCATGTATTGAATTTTTTCAAAAGAGAAAATATGCTTTTCTGGCTTCAAAACCCACGTGACCCCTTAAATTTAGTTTTTCTTCTAATATTAACTCTACTGTTACGTTAGATTTTCAGGTGTAATATGATTATTTCTCGATTCCATTAATTTCTTCACGTACATTCCAACTAAATAGAATTGTGACTTTTTCTGTTTCTTTCAAAAGTTTACAATATAATTTTTTTTACCTACAATAATATAAATGTGGGAACAACAGTAAAATAAACAAACTTTGCTTGCATTTTTGGCCATTTTGGCAGAATGTTAGTGTGCCATGATCGGTGGCAAAGAAGAATTCAAAATGATCTTGACTTTGGGAAAGTCGATTACAAAGATTCACTAACCATATTATGTCCTACGGTGTAAAAACGGGCCATAGGATTTCAAACAAAAATATCTAAAAATTGTGCAAAGTTTACGTGGCTTTCGAAGCAAAAAAGCATTTTTTAAAAATACTTGCTATAAATGATTTTGTTCAAAATCTTAAGCATATAAGAGAACAACCTTTCAACAATTGTTGAAAAAAATTTCATCCAAAAATTTGGGAAATCAGCCAGTGGGACCTGCTTTCCGGAGACCCCTAAAAAAACCGTGGACATGCATTCTCAAAAACTAATGCACCGATGTTATTGAAATTTCGCTCACTTCTTCAAAATAGCGTTGACTGTGTGATTGAACAGAAATTAGACGTCATAAAAAAGACTGTGTGATTGAACAGAAATTAGATGTAAGAAAAAAAACCTTCATTTAATCACTAGTCAATACTATTTTGAAGAAGTATGCAAAATTTCAATCAGATCGGTGCATTGGTTTTTGAGAAATCGTGTCCGTTTTTTTCGGGGTCCCCGGAAACCAGGTCCCACCGGCTGAATTTCCCAAATTTTTGGATCAAATTTTTTCAAACAATTGTTTAAATGTTGTTCTCTTATATGCTTAACATTTTGAATAAAATAATTTATTTAATAAATAAAAAAAAAAACGTTTCTTGCTTCGAAAGCCACGTCAACTCTGAATAATTTTTCGATTTTTTTGTTTTAAATCCTATAGCCCGTTTTTAGATCGTAGAAAATAATATGGTTAGTGAATTCTTGTAATCGACTTTCCCAAAGTCAAGATCATTTTGAATTCTTCTTTGTAACCGATCATGGCAACACTTAACATTCTGCCAATATGGCCAAAAATGCAAGAAGAGTTTGTTCCCACATTTATATTATTGTAGATAAAAAAAATTATATTCTAACGTTTTGAATAAACAAAAAAGTAACGATTTTATAGGTTGGAATCTGCGTGAAGAAATTGAAGGAATCCAGAAATAATCATATTACACCTGAAGATTTCGGACGGCGCTCCAGCATGAAGCGAGACAATGGAATCGCAAACGACGCTCGAGGGAGAGTGAGAACGCAGCATACGCACTCACCTCGCAAGGGTAGTACAGCGACGTTTCGATAACACAACACGTCGAGCGCGTAGCGAAGTGTGCGACTGCGAGTGAGAGCGCGTCGTCAGCCGAAATATTGTCGGCGACCTGAGCGAGAAGAAGAACGCACTATGATCGCTACAATATAATCGCCTATGTGCGATCTATCGAGCTCGCGACGAATGATGGTGTATGTTCACCGATATTTCTATCTTTGTATTTTAAAGGGACGGGGTTAACGCTCTGGTCGATTTGGCATTAGGTACGGCTTCCGGGCACGAGAACATGATGTAGCTGGCCGTCGACCCACGCGAAATTTGTCAACGGGGTTTAATAAACAAATTTATTTCTACTGACAATTCAATGTTTTTAGTAATCTAGCAATTTTTTGTACTTTAGCAATATAGAAATTCAATATTTTTTAATTGCTTTAATTTCTTTCGGCAGAGTTTGACTAAAAAAGTCCTCACCATTATTAAAAACGATTCTGAAATTTACAACATAAATATGGAAATAAATTTGTTTCGATTTCTTTGGGTTGGTATGATATTGCTTATGATATTCGGTGTAATCCTAATATTTCTGACTTACTTTAATATCTCCCGGCAGATTTAGAGTACACGAAAGCCTTATTATTTTTTAATAGTATTTATACGGAAAATTATTTTATAAATGGGCCAAAAAAATTTCGTTTTAGTTTTTTGGGTTGGGTGATCATCGCAGTATAAAATTTTCCAAAATATCTATTTTTTTGCATTATCCGGTAGTATAGTAGTGTAGGCAGTTATAAACATGCTGTTTAATTTTTGGGCGACATTCGAATAATTTCGGTCACTTAGAGATAGTGATTCGAGCAGCGGCGTGAGATCATTTTTCAAAACGGTGTACACTCTCAACGTTAAAGCTTTCAAGCTATCCGTCTCAAATTTCGACACATCATTCGTCACATCATTCTTTATTTGCAATGGACGCATTTGTAAAATCTTCAAATTTTTTTGACGTAAAAACCGTGGACAGAAGGGTAAATTCAATACGTAAAAAAAAACAGCCATGATTTGGTCAACTTTGATACACAAAAAACGACAATAGCAAGATAGCGGCTTTCATATTGATTATTAATCGGGTAACAAATTTTGTTTCACATAATATTTACGGCTTCAACTGTGTATACCGTGAGAACTCCTTTTCTTCGAAGAAATTTTCAACGGTTAGAAACGTTTAAAAAAATTAAATAAAAGGTTAAAAATGTACTAAGCGTTTTTATGAGTGCTCTTGACATAAAAAATCAGACTAATTGACGTATTTTAACCATCGAAGAAAAAATCGCGAATATCAGCTATACAGGATTGTGACGATCCCTTAAGAGGTCCGCCGGTTTTGCAGCCAGAGAAAAGCATTTGTCTATCGAAAAAAAAAAAAATTTAATTACTTTATTCAAAAGGTTAAACGTATGAAAAAGCAACATTTCGACAATATGTCAAAAAAATCTCATCCCAAATTTGTGGAAATTAAGCCGAAGGGCTCTGATTTCCGGAGACCCCTAAATAAATGGTTAACAGGTTTTCTCAAAAACTAAGGCATTGATCTTATTGAAATTGTGCCCACTTCTTCAAAATAGCATTGACTAGTGATCGAACGAAGGATTTACAGTAAAAATTGAAATTTGAATTTTTGGCAGAGTTGTTTGCAAAAGCGGTCAATTTTTGGTATAAATTATAAATTGGTATAAATTGGTGTAAATTCGGTATAAATTTGGTATAAATTACACTTAAATTACATAAATTACACAAAACATTCGTTCAATCACTAGGCACTACTATTTAGAAGAAGTCTTCAACATTTCAATAAGATCGATGCATTAGTTTTTGAGACAACGTGTCCGCTGTTTTTTTTATGGGTCTCCGGAAACCGGGTCCCACCGGTTAATCTCCTAAATTTTTTAATGAATTTTTTTTTCGAATTACTGTTGAAAGGTTGGTCTTTTATATGCCAAACATTATAGATAAAAAAGTGTATATATTGTATATTTTTTTTATACAGAAAAGATGCTTTTTTGGCTTCGAAACGAACTTTATCTCCTAAATTTTATATTTCATATAATATTAACTTTACTGTTACAGTACATTTTGTTGGATATTCGGACTATCCAAGCCCTTCGAGCATCGCTAGACACTCTTTGGCGAGAGCGCTGCAGTCGCGCTACTCGCGCGCCCTCCGGCTCGCCGTCGCGCGTGCAAGCTGTTTTCTTCTTCACGTTGGCACGACTGTTACCTCGCGAGCGGGATACGCTGCACGCTCACGCGTTTCTTGTTCTTCATCGCTATGTAAACTATCTGACGATTAATTAAACGGGTACCTTTTATCGTGTGCGTCAACTTTCTTCGTCGTGAACCGCGAACAACTCTGACAGGTTATGGGCCCAGGCCTCGCCTCACCGACGAGAATACAAAGAGTTTACCGAAAACGCTTTGTTGAACGTGCTCGACAGCGCAGGAGACCGGAAAGACGCGAGAGCGAATACAACAGTATCGAAAGGTGCGAATAAGGAGCGACAATGGCGAGTAAAATCGTAAACTCAACTCGTATTGAACTTCTCACGAAGAACAATTACGATACGTGGGTGATTCAAGTGGAAGCGCTCCTTACAAAGAATGACACGTGGTCGCACGTTCACGGCGACGTTCCGAAGCCCGTGATCGTTGGAGAAGGAGACGCGCGCAACGCGTCGCAAGTCGCGTTGAACAACTGGATTGTCCAGGATCGCAGAGCCAAAAGCGATCTCATATTAGCCATTAGTCCAAGTGAACTCAAACATGTCCGAAATTGCGCCACATCGAAGGAGGTATGGGACAAGTTAAAATCCGTCTACGCCTCCCAAGGACCGATGCGAAAAGCCGCCCTACTGGAACGACTGCTTATAACGAAAATGCGCGAGGATGACGACGTACGTGATTACCTTCCGCGATTCATGAATATCGTGGACAGATTACATGCCATGGAAATCGAGATCAACGGTGACCTGCTATCGATAATGCTACTGCACAGCCTGCCGTCTGCCTTCGAGAACTTTTGCTGTGCGATAAAATCGCGTGACAGCCTGCCGAACATCGACACGCTGATGATAAAAGTAATCGAGGAACACGACAGTAAGGCTCATAGAAGCACCGAGGCAAGTCCTAACGCTCTGTATTCGAAACATCTACCGAAAACGTCAAAGGACGCTGTAGATAGCGGCAAACAAGGTAACATAAACTCCTCTAATGTACAAAACATGAAATGTTTTCATTGTAAAAAACGAGGCCACAAGGCGGCCGATTGTTATAAAAGGAAAAAGGGCGCTCAAAACGCAAACGCGGCTAGCGACGCCTTTTACGCAAGCGAGGCAAGGAACGTCTCCGTCTCTGGAGCGAAAAATCAGGCTGCGAGTACGAGATGGTGCCTTGATAGCGGATGTACCTCCCACTTATGTAACGATCCTCGACTTTTCGTCAACGCACAACGAACGGAAACAGGCGTGAATCTGGCGAATGAAACGACGGTCCAGGCCACCGCCAAAGGTGACGTGAGTATAAAATCTTCAAATGGAGGAGAAAATAAGGAGATCACGCTCACGAATGCGTTGCTGGTACCGAATCTACGAACAAACCTCATGTCCGTATCAAAAATCATCGACAAGGAGCATAGCGTTCTGTTCGTAGGAAATCACGCGTATATAAGAGACGCAAGCGGCAACACGCGTGCGATTGCCGACCGCGATGGCGACCTCGACTATCTACGGGTTCCAAACAACACGGCGTGCAACGCGTCAACGGCCACATCGAGCAGCAAGACGGGATGGCATCGACGACTAGGCCATCTAAACTGGGGAGACATGTCGTTCATGCGTCGCAACGACATGGTGACAGGCTTGACGTTCGAGAGCAACGAGCCCTCTTCTCCCTGTGACACGTGCGCACTTGGAAAGCTTACGAAGCTGCCGTTCGAGAATCGTAGAGGAAGGTCAACGGGACTAGTTGAAATCGTCCACGCGGACGTCTGTGGTCCGATACGAACTGAATCGCAAGGCGGCGCGCAATATTTCCTGACGTTCACGGATGACTACAGTAGATGGACCGCTACCTATTTTCTTAAGAAGAAATCCGACGCAACTTCCCGATTCTTGGAGTTCCGCAGCTACGCTGAGACGCACACTGGAAGGCGCATCAAGGCGACCCAATCCGATAACGAAACCGAATTTTGCAACTCGACGATGGATGGGATATTGTCAAAGGCTGGGATACAGCGTCATTTAACCACTCCGTACACACCCGAGCAGAACGGGATCGCCGAGCAAAAAAACAGGCCTCTTGTGGAGTCCGCTCGATGTCTGCTAATAGATTCAGAGCTTCCGAAATCCTTCTGGGCCGAGGCCGTTGCGACGGCAAATCACATCCGAAATCAATGTTCGACGAAAGTTTTGGGTATCAAAACGCCGTACGAATTGTGGACTGGCCCGATTTGGGCTATCTGCGAAAGTTTGGAACGAAAGTATTCGTGTTGGACAAATCTCCAAACAGGGACAAACTGTCTCCGAAGGGAAATCAAGGTACGGTCGTTGGTGTTTTAGAAGTATGCCGAGGATACCGAGTATGGGTACCCGCTGACCGGCGAATCCACGTAACTCGCGACGTGCGATTCATGGAAAAATTCGGAGCAGGCGGTGCTGAGGAGGATCCGAGATCGGGCGAGTAGTATAGCTAGGCCGGTTCTACTTCACTTTATGGGGGGAGGGAGAGAGGGGGGGGGGGGAGAGAGGGGGAGGGAGAGAGGGGTAGGGAGCGGGGGGGGGGGCGATGGGTCGTGCGTGTGTGCGTGCGCGCGCGCGCGTGTGTGTGTGTGTGTGTGTGTGTGTGTGCGCGTGTGTGTGCGCGCGCGTGTGTGTGTGTGTGTGTGTGTGTGTGTGTGTGTCACGTCGGGAAGGGACGTGGGCATATATTTTTTTGATTCCCTCCTTTTTTGCCTACGACGAGCGCAATAGCACGGGATGAGGGTAAAAAGGGGTAGTGCTTGGAATGAGTTGAAATTAGGAAATCATGCAGTGATTTAGTATCGAGAAATAATCCGACAAATTTGTACAAACTTAACTAAAGGTTTATTACAAATAAGTGATTGGATTAATAAAGTTACTTATACAAAAAATTGACAATAAAAATAACTGTGAAGTCGGGGGAACAATCGGATTAACATAAAATGAAATTTGTAGCTTACATTGGTCGCTATGTTCGTGGGTGTATCCGTCTGCAGGTACGCTCGCTCGCAAGGATATCGGTTGTCGCTCGCAGATAAGGGCCTAGTTGACGGACGCCACGCTCAGCGTTCGGTAAGCGGTCACCAGCACCAGACTTTTGGGGTGCTGAGAGTATTTATATATATACGCGTAGTAAACAGCACCCGAACTACCTTACGCACTCGAGGCCGCGAGAGTCGACTAAACGTTTATACGACACTTCGGTCAAAACCCGAAGATGTGTAATATTCGAAACTCTATGATACCGGTACTACACTTCGAATTCTGTCAGAACAAGATTAAGAAGTGAAGTTAATTCGATGGATGATTTTGCGAGACTACGATCTGATTGTAACAGAATCGGTTGGAAGACTGATCTGAACGCGATGGAAAATGTCGGAAGACTGTTCTCCACGAGTGGTGATGGAACACACTTCTACGAACGATGATGGAACAATTGGGATGCTGAGGTGGTGGGAGAAGAAAACTCTGGAAAAGTGCACTTTTGGTGGTGCATTCTTTTTGGATTGGTGGAAAAGGCATTAAATATAGGTCTCTTCGGTTGATTGGTCGAAAATAGAGAGTGGGAGCAGGACGTAGGCTCGTCGCTCTATTTCCAGGAATTGGAGCTGCGCTTCTTTATCTGGAGCGCGGAAAAATACAGAGAGGAAAAAGGGGCCTTGTCGGCGCCAAGAACGCACGCTCGAGATAGGGCTTGTTGACCGAGGCCCGCGAGTCCGCATGGGAAATATCAACGCAGTTTTATGACCGCGGCAACTTCCTGGGTCGGAGGATTTTCTCCTAGCGAGTGTATATTTTAAGGATTTGGACATTTTTCCGCTCTTGGATGATCGTTAGCATTCGGTATCGTTGCGTCGTTATATATTTACGTCTTTATGAATATCATCACGTATTTCTTGCGTGTCGCTTCACGTGTTCGTCATCCTTGTAACCCGAAGGTTTCCTTTGTGTATTTTTGGTCTTAAGGACACTCTGCGATGTACTCGGACTCTGTTCGGATTACAACGAGACTGTTCGAAATTTTCCCGCTTGTATATTTGTTCTCGATATCATTAAGGCCGCTACGCTTTCGCGTGGGAAGTTACGCGAGACGCTTGGTTATATTAATATCGATAGGCTACATTTCCGCCGTGGTAGCCCTTATTCTAAAGAAAAATATTCAGATCCGTCGAAAAATAAGAATGCCGCTATCGTGCGTATTAGGCTTAAAAATACATTGTATGCAATTGGTCGCGACGTGACATGTGTGTGCGTGTGTATGCGTGCGTGCGTGGCGGCCTTTCAAAGCCCCCTGATTTATGACATGCAGCTGGTGCCATTCCAAAAGACAATGTCAAGATGTTTCCGCCTCGTCTCAAAGCTCGCCGACACTCGAAACAGGTCCTGACAGGTTTCTCGGAAAAGCGTGCATGCGTGCGTGCGTGTGTGACAGCCATATATGGGTGGGAAAATTTTCTGTAATATGAAAACGCTAGGCGCCACATGGGTGGTCTTTATTTATGACATGCAGCTGCCCTGCTTCTATCTCGAAGACAATGTCAAATGCATCCGCCCCGTCTCACAAAGCTCGCCGACACTCGAAACACGTCCTGACAGGTTCCTCGGGAAAACTTTAGTTTAGGGATCTATCGTCAAGGGCTATTGGCGCCGATGGACCACTTGAGCTGCACTCTTGAAAAAAGAAGTCTCATCGAGGTCTCGGGTTCATTCCGAGATATAACGTCAAGATGTTCGCATGTGCGAGTATGTACGCAGTACATCCAGCCAAGCACCCACTGGACTTGACTAAAAACGAGCTTGAACAGATTCCAAAGGTGTTGCTCCTAAAATGTTGGGGTAAATATGTGGGCTTATTGTGGGATCGTTTGCCGGAACATCATCAGAACGACAGTGAAGTGATATCATATCTTCCATGCATGGAGCACTATAATACACCGCAGATGAAAGATCACATTGATAGCCCCCCACCTCAACGTCGGGAGTGTGAAAAGTGTTGCGAGGGGGGAAATTCCGTACGTGCGCGGTTCTTCGAACGTGTTTGAACCTGTTACACATGCCTATGATTGGATAAGTGGGGAGAAGTTTTTAAAATCTGAGTGGAGGGGATACACGAGGGAGCTTACGATTTCGTGGACCAAGCTCAGACTACACTATTCCACCGCACAATCAACTTCTCCGAAAAGAACTTTGAAAGTGCGGCGCAAATGGATCTCTCAAATATCAACAAAGTCAGCCTGATGGCGGAATTCCTCCCAACGAAGAAGCTGTCAGAACTCCACGTCCATTCGGATCACCAAATCACGGACATGAGAACTTTACAGACCAAGTTTGCAAAAACGCTACATCGTGGACGTTGCAAATGAGTTTGCCGTCTTCTTGCCAGCGCGGCTGGTAAAGGCCTTCGATCAAGATCTGGAAATGTTCGAGAGTATGCTGCAACTGGCGCGCAATGATCAACTCTACATGAAGTACATTGGTGGAAAATACAACAGCGTCGAGTTCCATCGAGTCTGAGTATGGTGGAAAAGAACGCTCGTGAAGGCTCGGCGGAAACAACAAGTTCAACAGCAGCCAGCATCATCACCGTCGTAGAGTGCAAGGACTGTTTACATCACAGTCATCATCGTAGAGTTTTCGACGCCCGAGTCTGAGTATGGTGGAACAGAACGCTCGTGAAGGCCCGGTGGAAACAACGAGATCAGCGGCAGCTGGCATCATCACCATCGTAGAGTGCAAAGACTATTTGCATCACAGTCATCATGGCAGAGTTTTCAACGCTTAGTGCTATCTGAAAATGTACAAAAAAAACTTTATCATCGAATATAATGTAAAAAAAGGTCGTCAAACTGTATTCGCCGTAGATATAGGAAATAAATGGAGAGAACAATATTTGTTCAAAATGTTTTTATTCATTTAAAAAAAATCCCTTGCTCACACAACGCTTCGTATACACTCAACCAGCTTTTCAACGACTTTACATTGGCTTCGGCGCAATTGTATTTTGTATTGAAGGAATGATGGGGACATTTGGATTTCGTGATTTTCGGCAGCTTCTGCAGCGATGGGCAGTCCAGAGTCTCCAAGTCGATGACTTTTGTGGCGGCATCCGTGAATCTTGATAGCCATGCGCATTTCTCGAATCCCTTCGCATAGATGGTGGGAGCTCCTTGCAAGATTCGTCGAATTGTCTTTCTAGCTGCCTCGTATGGCATGCCGCTGTGATCCCATCCTATTCCATGGAAATTGCGTTCCAACCACTTGTTGGTTATTTTGTACACGGCCGGTAGAGAGTCCCAGGCAAATGGTGCGTCGAAGGCGAGCGTCAGCGGTTCAGCATCCTTGTCGAGGAGTCTGACGATGGACATCTCCTTTAGGACAAATTTGTTGATGGGACTCTTGAAGCCCTGTACATCGACGATAACCTCCATGCTGACTGATGCGGGTGCGTATCATTGGCATGATTTTATAACAATTTTTTAACCCCACCACTGATTGGATTGTACTCGACAATACGATCATGAAGGATCATGCAGTGTGCCGAAGTTTGTGGTGAAATATTGTTTTTCAATTCAAATTCAAGACGCACGTCAACCGGGCCGGACTTGAGCGAATCGTTTTGCTTTGAACAGTCAATGACACGAGGAGGGCCTTTTCTAAAAATTCCACCTTGCTCAGCCATCGTTCAGCCTCTTTATTGTAATAGGTCTGCTGAAAGTTTGCATACATCTCATAGAGTAGAGGATATTGATTTTGTTCAATGTTTAAATTCAAATTTCCATATGGATAACATTGCGAGTTGAGGTATAGTTTGACATCGCTCATGTTACAATGATCAAAGTGGCTCGCATTTTGTTGTTTCATATTCTTACGTCCCGTCTGCAGCGTGAGTATGACATATCATGGCTTCTCCAGCTGATGCGAGGTTTTCACAGACTACACGTGCTTAGAGGTCGCAGGCAGCAATGGACATTCATACAATTCCTATGTTCGGAAACTGATGGAGATTGAGGCGTTTTTTGGCGAGGAACTTTAACGGTTGAACTTTTCGCTGATCCAAGACTGTTACATATGGTACGAGCCGTGCTATTTTACGCAATACGAGTTTGGAGTCTTCGCTCTTGGGATCCGTAGGAGTATCCACGGCTACACAACACAACGAAATATTCAAGGATCGCACAAGATGCCATCCCAGCTGGAGAAACAAAAATATGTCATTTTTGCGGCACAGACTGGTGAAAAGAATTATATGGCAAAGGACATTTCATTATTCGTCGACTGCGAACTCACCAGAGTTAAACTTTATCTCAATTCGGAATTCTATCCTCACGATGGATCGAATTTGGACTTCGACTAAAAAAAAAGTTTCGCCATTTGGTTCAATATGTACTCTCGATTCCGTAAATATCATTATGACTGTAATGGTGATCGTTCTTTGCTAACCATCGCCAAGTTTTAATGTAGCGGCCTTCTCACGGTTGATGATTGATCGCAATCAGAATGAGCCTGCAAACAAATGCTACTGTAGATGCGTGAATAGAGTTCGAATGCAAGGAAGATAGCAGTAGGAAGGAAGATTGCGAAGTGCAGTACTTCGTGATGTCAGCATAATCCAATATCGGTTTGTACAACTGAATATAATATTTTTTTTTTCGAATGTGAAACTCATTTTGTTTGTATGGAATTTCACTGAAAATAAATTAATATAATCGCACAATGATGGTCGAAGACATTCAGCAGTGTATGTTCGACAGATGTTCGATAGCCGTTTGTTGGAAGTTTGCGAGGCGTTCAAAAACATTCATAAGCCGTTTGAAGATATGCGTAAGGGGTTCAAAGAGTTTCAAGAGACTTTGTACGACGTTCATGAGAAGTTTGAAGATGTTCGTGAGACGTTCAAGAGACTTTCGAAGACATTCAAGAGATCTTTGACGATATTCATAATACGTTTGAAGACATCGATGAGGGGTTCGAAGAGGTTCAAGAGACTTTCAAAGACATTCACGAGGGGTTTCAAGCCATGTAAGAAACTTTTGAATACGTTCAAGAGACTTTCGACGACATGCATAATACGTTTATAGGCATTGCCGAGAGGTTTGAAGACGTTCAGAGACTTGAGAAGACATTCAAGAGATCTTTGACAATATGCATAATACGTTTGAAGACATCGATGAGGGGTTCGAAGACGTTTAAGAGACTTTCAAAGACATTCACGAGGGGCTTCAAGCCATGCAAGAAACTTTTCAATACGTTCAAGAGACTTTCGACGACATGCATAATACGTTTGAAGACATTCATGAGGGATTCGAAGACGTTCAAGAGATCTTTGACGATATTCATAATACGTTTGAAGACATCGATGAGGGGTTCGAAGAGGTTTAAGAGACTTTCAAAGACATTCACGAGGGGCTTCAAGCCATGCAAAAAACTTTTGAATACGTTCAAGAGACTTTCGACGACATGCATAATACGTTTAAAGGTATTGGCGAGAGGTTTGAAGACGTTCAGAGACTTTCGAAGACATTCAAGAGATCTTTGACAATATACATAATACGTTTCAAGACATCGATGAGGGGTTCGAAGACGTTTAAGAGACTTTCAAAGACATTCACGAGGGGCTTCAAACCATGCAAGAAACTTTTCAATACGTTCAAGAGACTTTCGACGACATGCATAATACGGTTGAAGACATTCATGAGGGATTCGAAGACGGTCAAGAGATCTTTGACGATATTCATAATACGTTTGAAGACATCTATGAGGGGTTCGAAGACCTTTAAGAGACTTTCAAAGACATTCACGAGGGGTTTCAAGACATGCAAGAAACTTTTGAATACGTTCAAGAGACTTTCTCCGACGTTCATGAGACGTTTGAAGATGTTCGTGAGTCGTTTAAGAGACTTTCGAAAACGTTCACGAGACTTTCGACGACATTCACAAAACGTTTGAAAACATTCATGAGAGATTCGAAAACGCTAAAGAGAGACTTTCAACGACCTTCATAAGGGTTCGAAGAGTTTCAGGAGACTTTCTACGACGTCCATGAGTCGGTTGAAGATGTTCGTGAGACGTTCAAGAGACTTTCGAAAACGATCATATGACGTTTGAAGACATTCATGAGGGATTCGAAGACGTTCAGAGACTTTCGAAGACGTTCAAGAGATCTTTGACGATATTCATAATTCGTTTGAAGACATCGATGAGGGGTTCGGAGACGATTAAGTGACTTTGAAAGACATTGACGAGGGGCTTCAAGCCATGCAAGAAACTTTTGAATACGTTCAAGAGACTTTCGACGACATGCATAATACGTTTGAAGACATTCATGAGGGATTCGAAGACGTTCAAGAGATCTTTGACGATATTCATAATACGTTTGAAGAGATTGATGAGGGGTTCGAAGACCTTTAAGAGACTTTCAAAGACATTCACGAGGGGCTTCAAGACATGCAAGAAACTTTTGAATACGTTCAAGAGCCTTCCTCCGACGTTCATGAGACGTTTGAAGATGTTCGTGAGTCGTTTAAGAGACTTTCCAAAACGTTCACGAGACTTTCGACGACATTCACAAAACGTTTGAAAACATTCATGAGAGATTCGAAAACGCTTAAGAGAGACTTTCAAAGACCTTCACAAGGGTTCGAAGAGTTTCAGGAGACTTTCTACGACGTCCATGAGTCGGTTGAAGATGTTTGTGAGACGTTCAAGAGACTTTCGAAAACGATCATATGACGTTTGAAGACATTCATGAGGGATTCGAAGACGTTCAGAGACTTTCGAAGACGTTCAAGAGATCTTTGACGATATTCATAATACGTTTGAAGACATCGATGTGGGGTTCGGAGACGTTTAAGTGACTTTGAAAGACATTAACGAGGGGCTTCAAGACATGCAAGAAACTTTTGAGTACGTTCAACAGACTTTCGCCGACGTGCATCAGACGTTTGAAGAGGTTTGTGAGACGTTTAAGATTCTTTCGAAGACGTTCACGAGACTTTCGACGACATACATAATACGTTTGAAGACATTCATGAGAGATTCGAAGACTCTTAAGGGACTTTCAAAGATATTCACGATGGGTTTGTCGACATTCAAGACACTTTCGAACACGTTCAAGAGTCTCTCAACGACATTCAAAATACGTTTGACGACATTCATGAAGGGTTGAAGACTCGTAAGAGAGACTTTCAAAGACATTCGCGAGAGGTCCGAAGAGTTTCAAAGACTTTCTACGACGTTCATGAGACTTTCAAGATGTTCGTGAAACGCTAAAGAGACTTTCGAAAACGGTCATAAGACGTTTGAAGGCATTCACAACAGGTTCGCTGACGTTTAAGAGACTTTCAACGACATTCGCAAGGGGTTTGAAGACGTCCAACAAAACTTTCGAATACGTTCAAGAGATTTTCGACGACATTCATATTACGTTTTAAGACATTCATGAGGGATACGAAAACGCTTAAGAGATTTCCAAAGATATTCATGAGGGGTTTGTCGACATCCAAGACACTTTCAAACACGTTCAAGAGACTTTCAACGACATTCATAATACGTTTGACGACATTCAATGAGGGGCTTGAAGATTCTTAAGCGAGACGTTCAAAGACATTCACGGGCTCCAAGAGTTTCAAGAGACTTTCTACGACGTTCATGAGACATTTGAAGATGTTCGTGAGACGTTCAAGAGACTTTCGAAAACGTTCACGAGACTATCGACGTCATTTATAATAAGTTCGAAGATATACATGCGGGATTCTAAGATATCTTTGAAAGCCTCTAAGGCTTTCAAAGATATCCACGGGGGGTTTGTTGACGTCCAAGAAACGTTCGAACACGTTCAGGAGACTTTCAACGGTATTCATAATACGTTTGACGACATTTATGGGGGGTTCGAAGACGCTTAACACAGACTTTCAAGGACATTCACGGGGGTTTGTCGAAATCCAAGACACTTTCGAACACATTCACGAGACTTTCGACAACATTCAAAAAACGTTTGAAGACATTTGTGATCAGTTCGACGACGCTTAAGAGACTTTCAAATATATGCACAAATGGTTTGAAGACGCTCAAGAGGCCTTCGAGATTATAATTCGCACGAACGTCGTAAAAAGTCTCTTGAAACTCTTTGAACCCCTTATGCATATCTTCAAACGGCTTATGAATGTTTATGAACGCCTCGCAAACTTCCAACAAACGGCTATCGAACATCTGTCGAACATACACTGCTGAATGTCTTCGACTATCATTGTGCGATTATATTAATTTATTTTCAGTGAAATTCCAAACAAAAAAAAATCAGTTTCACATTCGAAAAAAAAAATATTATATTCAGTTGTACAAACCGATAATGGATTATGCTGACATCACGAAGTACTGCACTTCGCAATCTTCCTTCCTACTGCAATCTTCCTTGCATTCGAACTCTATTCACGTATCTACAGTAGCATTTGTTTGCAGGCTCATTCTGATTGCGATCAATCATCAACCGTGAGAGGGCCGCTACATTAAAACTTGGCGATGGTTAGCAAAGAACGATCACCATTACAGTTATAATGATATTTACGAAATCGAGAGTACATATTGAACCAAATGGCGAAACTTTTTTTTTAGTCGAAGTCCAAATTCGATCCATCGTGAGGATAGAATTCCGAATTGAGATAAAGTTTAACTCTGGTGAGTTCGCAGTCGACGAATAATGAAATGTCCTTTGCCATATAACTCTTTTCACCAGTCTGTGCCGCAAAAATGACATATTTTTGTTTCTCCAGCTGGGATGGCATCTTGTGCGATCCTTGAATATTTCGTTGTGTTGTGTAGCCGTGGATACTCCTACGGATCCCAAGAGCGAAGACTCCAAACTCGTATTGCGTAAAATAGCACGGCTCGTACCATATGTAACAGTCTTGGATCAGCGAAAAGTTCAACCGTTAAAGTTCCTCGCCAAAAAACGCCTCAATCTCCATCAGTTTCCGAACATAGGAATTGTATGAATGTCCATTGCTGCCTGCGACCTCTAAGCACGTGTAGTCTGTGAAAACCTCGCATCAGCTGGAGAAGCCATGATATGTCATACTCACGCTGCAGACGGGACGTAAGAATAAGAAACAACAAAATGCGAGCCACTTTGATCATTGTAACATGAGCGATGTCAAACTATACCTCAACTCGCAATGTTATCCATAAGGAAATTTGAATTTAAACATTGAACAAAATCAATATCCTCTACTCTATGAGATGTATGCAAACTTTCAGCAGACCTATTACAATAAAGAGGCTGAACGATGGCTGAGCAAGGTGGAATTTTTAGAAAAGGCCCTCCTCGTGTCATTGACTGTTCAAAGCAAAACGATTCGTTCAAGTCCGGCCCGGTTGACGTGCGTCTTGAATTTGAATTGAAAAACAATATTTCACCACAAACTTCGGCACACTGCATGATCCTTCATGATCGTATTGTCGAGTACAATCCAATCAGTGGTGGGGTTAAAAAATTGTTATAAAATCATGCCAATGATACGCACCCGCATCAGTCAGCATGGAGCTTATCGTCGATGTACAGGGCTTCAAGAGTCCCATCAACAAATTTGTCCTAAAGGAGATGTCCATCGTCAGACCCCTCGACAAGGATGCTGAACCGCTGACGCTCGCCTTCGACGCACCATTTGCCTGGGACTCTCTACCGGCCAAGTACAAAATGACCAACAAGTGGTTGGAACGCAATTTCCATGGAATAGGATGGGATCACAGCGGCATACCATACGAGGCAGCTAGAAAGACAATTCGACGAATCTTGCAAGGAGCTCCCACCATCTATGCGAAGGGATTCGAGAAATGCGCATGGCTATCAAGATTCACGGATGCCGCAACAAAAGTCATCGACTTGGAGACTCTGGACTGTCCATCGCTGCAGAAGCTGCCGAAAATCACGAAATCCAAATGTCCCCATCACTCCTTCAATACACAATACAATTGCGCCGAAGCCAATGTAAAGTCGTTGAAAAGCTGGTTGAGTGTATACGAAGCGTTGTATGAGCGAGGGATTTTTTTAAAATGAATAAAAACATTTTGAACAAATATTGTTCTCTCCATTTATTTCCTATATCGACGGCGAATACAGTTTGACGACCTTTTTTTACATTATATTCGATGATAAAGTTTTTTTTTTGTACATTTTTAGATAGCACTAAGCGTTGAAAACTCTGCCATGATGACTGTGATGCAAACAGTCTTTGCACTCTACGATGGTGATGATGCCAGCTGCCACTGAACTCGTTGTTTCCACCGGGCCTTCACGAGCGTTCTGTTCCACCATACTCAGACTCGAGAGTCGAAAACTCTACGATGATGACTGTGATGTAAACAGTCCTTGCACTCTACGATGGTGATGATGCTGGCTGCTGTTGAACTTGTCGTTTCCGCCGAGCCTTCACGAGCCTTCTTTTCCACCATACTCAGACTCGATGGAACTCGACGCTGTTGTATTTTCCACCAATGTACTTCATGTAGAGTTGATCATTGCGCGCCAGTTGCAGCATACTCTCGAACATTTCCAGATCTTGATCGAAGGCCTTTACCAGCCGCGCTGGCAAGAAGACGGCAAACTCATTTCCAACGTCCACGATGTAGCGTTTTCCAAACTTGGTCTGTACAGCTCTCATGTCCGTGATTTGATGATCCGAATAGACGTTGAGTTCTGACAGCTTCTTCGTTGGGAGGAATTCCGCCATCCGGCTGATTTGTTGATATTTGAGAGATCCATTCGCCCCGCACTTTCAAAGTTCTTTTCGGAGAAGTTGATGGTGCGGTGGAATAGTGTAGTCTTAGCTTGGTCCACAAAATTGTAAGCTCCCTCGTGTATCCCCTCCACTCAGATTTTAAAAACTTCTCCCCACTTATCCAATCATAGGCATGTGTAACAGGTTCAAACACGTTCGAAGAACCCCGCACGTACGGAATTTCCCCCCTCGCAACACTTTTCACACTCCCGACGTTGAGGTGGGGGGCCATCAATGTGATCTTTCATCTGCGGTGTATTATGGTGCTCCATGCATGGAAGATATGATAGCACTTCACTGTTGTTCTGATGATGTTCCGGCAAAAGATCCCACAATAAGCCCACATATTTACCCCAATATTTTAGGAGCAAAACCTTTGGAATCTGTTCGAGCTCGTTTTTAGTCAAGTCCAGGGGGTGCTTGGCTGGATGTACTGCGTACATACTCGCACATGCGAAGATCTTGACGTTATATCTCGGAATGAACCCGAGACCTCGATGAGACTTCATTTTCAAGAGTGCAGCTCACGTGGTCCGTCGGCGCCAACAGCCCTTGACGATAGATCCCCCCGAGGAACCTGTCAGGACGTGTTTCAAGTGTCGGCGAGCTTTGTGAGACGGGGCGGATGCAATTGACATTGTCTTCGAGATAGAAGCAGGGCAGCTGCATGTCATAAATAAAGACCACCCATGTAGCGCCTAGCGTTTTCATATTACAGAAAATTTTCCCACCCACATATGGCTGTCCCACACGCACGCACGCATGCACGCTTTTCCGTGAAACCTGTCAGGACCTGTTTCGAGTGCCGGCGAGCTTTGAGACGGGGCGGAAACATCTTGCCATTGTCTTTTGGAATGGCACCAGCTGCATGTCATAAATTAGGGGGCTTTGAAAGGCCGCCACGCACGCACGCACGCACGCACGCACGCACGCACGCACACACACACACACACACACACACACACACACACACACACACACACACACACACACACACACACACACACACACACACACACACACACACACACACACACACACACACACACACACACACACACACACACACACACACACACACACACACACACACACACACACACACACACACACACACACACACACACACACACACACACACACACACACACACACACACACACACACACACACACACACACACACACACACACACACGCGCGCGCGCGCGCGCGCACGCACGACGCATCGCCCCCCCCCCCCCGCTCCCTACCGCCCCCGCCCCTCGCTCCCTCCCCCTCTCTCTCACGCCTCTCTCCCTCCCCTCTCTCCCTCCCCCACTCTCCCTCCCCTCATCTCCCTCCCCTCTCCCTCCCCCTGTCTACCTCCCCTCTCTCTCGCTCCCCCTCTCTCCCTCCCCCCAAAAAGTGAATTAGAATCGGCCTAGCTATACTACTCGGGCGATCCGAACGACCTGCTATCAGTCGGGGGCGACTCTCGAGGCGATACGCCCGTCCGAGAGGTCGAGATTGGTCGCGGGAGCGTACCAAACGAGCTACCAGCTACGCACTCGATGAGTCCCGAGCCAGTTTCAAGCGGGGGCGCGCCCGACGGATCCGCGGCGACTGGCGGCCCAGCGCGACGAGGCCGCGGCAGGCCGCGAAAGATTTTGACGGGTAAGCCCGGCCGACCAGCGAAACGATACCAACCACGCCTGACTACCGACGAGTCCGACGAGAACGACGACTCACAACAGTCACACGAGGATGAACGTGCGGATTCCGAGAACGAGGACGTGGCATTGAACGTCTCCGAGGTGCCTTACGCCGAGGCTATGTCTGGACCCGACAAGGACGAGTGGATCGACGCCGTTTACTTCGAGATCAAGTGCCTCATTCGCAACGACACCTTCGTGATCGTTGAAAAACCGCATGAGGCGAGGATCATCAAATGCCGAACCGTATTATGGAACAAGTGCAATCCTGACGGGACGTTGGATCGACGAAAGGCGAGAGTTGTTGCCAAGGGGTATTCTCAGCGGCCTGGCATCGAGTATTTTCACACCCACGTTCCTGTAGCTCGTCTTAGCTTGCTGAGATAGTCGGTGGCGTTGTCAGTGAAGTTGAATCTGAAAATATCTCTGCTTGACATAGAAACCGCGTATTTGAATGGGAAGATCGACACGGACGTCTACATGGAACTGCCGAATTCCCTGCAGGAGGTACTCGAGAGGATTGTACGCGAAGAAAAGGACGAAACGATCCGTAAACGGGCTCGGATTTTGATTCGGAACATGCGAGGGCCGAATAAAGTCTGCAAGCTGAATAAAGCTCTCTACGGTCTTCGCCAGGCGGGTCGGCAGTGGCACCTGGAGTTGGACAAGGTGCTACGCGGCATCGGGTTGACCCCCACTGCCGGTGACCCGTGCGTGTACGCACACAACGGTGGGCGTACTTTTCTACTCGTCTACGTGGACGATATACTTATCGTCTCGAATGATGCCGGCCTAGAAGATCGAATCAAGAAGACACTGGCGAACAAGTTCGTGGTAAGAGATCTGTGCATCGCGAAATATTGCTTGGGCATCGAAATTCGAAGCGAGGGCGGAAGGGCGACCTTATCCCAAAGGGGATACATCAGGGAAGTCTTGAAGCGTTTCGGGATGAACGATTGTAAACCTGTAAACACTTCTATCGCCCTCGGCTCTAAGCTGACTAAAGGCGATACAGTAGAACGGGACGAATCGAGCGATCTTCCGTATCGCGAGCTGATCGGGGCTTTGATGTACGCCGCTACAGGAACGCGCCCCAACATCGCGCATGCGGTTAGCGCCCTTAGCCAGTTCAATTCCTGCTACCGAAGGGAACACTGGATCGTCGCAAAGAGGGTGCTTCGATACCTACAAAAGACTCTCAACCTGGAGTCGATCTACGACGACAACAGTGATTCGCTGCAAGGCTACGCAGACGCCGATTGGGGGAACTGTGTCGTCGACAGGCGCTCCTACACAGGTTTCGTTTTCACCATCTGCGGGGCAACCGTGACGTGGGAGTCACGAAAACAGAAAACCGTCGCCTTGAGCTCAACGGAGGCCGAGTATATGGCCTTACCGGAGGCCGCCAAGGAGGCCAAATACCTGAGCGGCTTCCTGCGGGAGCTGGGCTGCACTGATCTCACAAACGTCGCAGTCTCCAACGACAATCGTTAAGCCGGAGCGCTTGTGGACAATCCGGTGCATCATTCGAGATCTAAGCATATCGACATCCGCCATCACTTTGTGCGCCAGGCGGTGAGCGATGGCATTTTGGCGATAAATTATCTTCCGACGGAAGATATGACCGCCGATGTCCTCACGAAGGCCTTGGGTGGCGACAAGCATTCGAGGCGCACGTCTGGCTTGGGGCTTCGATCGGGGGAGAAACTCTCGGACACGGATTGAGGGGGAGTGTTGGATATTCGGACTATCCGCGCCCTTCGAGCATCACTAGCCACTCTTTGGCGAGAGCGCTGCAGTCGCGCTACTCGCGCGCCCTCCGGCTCGCCGTCGCGCGTGCAAGCTGTTTTCTTCTTCACGTTGGCACGACTGTTACCTCGCGACCGGGATACGCTGCACGCTCACGCGTTTCTTGTTCTTCATCGCTATGTAAACTATCTGACGATTAATTAAACGAGTTCCTTTCATCGTGTGCGTCAACTTTCTTCGTCGTGAACCGCGAACAACTCTGACACATTTCCTCAGCTAGATCATAACTGTATGAACACATTTCTTTTTTTGTTTGTTCAAAAATTTACAATATAAACATTTTTTATTCTGAAGTAATATAAATCACGAAACAACAGTAAAAAAAACAAACTTTCCTTGCGTTGTAACTATAATACCAATTTCGAGGCATTGACGTGCATCATAATTTTGGCAGAATGTTAAGTGTGCCATGATCGGTTGCAAAGAAGAATTCAAAAAGACCTTGAGTTTGGGAATGTCGATTACAAGGATTCACTAACCATATTATTTTCTACAAAGTAACAAAAGGCCATAGGATTGAAACCAAAACAAACAAAACATCGGATTATTCTTACGGGGTTACGTGAATTTCGAAGCAAAAAGAAGCATAATTTCATTGTTTTGGAAAAGATAATTCATGGATTATTTTATTCAAAATGTTAAGCATCTAAAAGAGCAAAAATCCAACAACACTGGAAAAAAATTTCGGACAAAAATTTGGAAAATTCGGCCAGTGGGGCTGTTTTCCGGAGACCTCTGAAAAACAGTGGACACGATTTCTCAAACATCTCCATACCATGGAATATATGATTTTTTAGAATTTTCACCCCTCGATAAAGGTGGGTTCCGGCAAAAGACAGTCGCTCATTTTTTTTTCCTGGCTCCTTTATGGTTGGTTTAACCGTAGCGCCAATAAAAAAGATGACCATTATTGCGTGGGAGATATAATTTTTTTTCAACTTTTTACAACTTTCACCCGCGATAAGGGTGAGTTCCGCCAAACGATTATCGCTCATGATTTTTTTTCTGGCTCCTTTATGGTTGGTTTAACCGTAGCGCTAATAAAAAAAATGACTTTTGTTATTGCGTGGGAGATATAATTTTTTTTTTTCAACTTTTTACAAGTTTCACCCCCGATAAGGGTGAGTTCCGCCAAACGAATATCGCTCATAATTTTTTTCCTGACTCCTTTATGGTTGGTTTAACCGTAGCGCTAATAAAAAAAATGACTGTTGTTATTGCGTGGGAGATATCATTTTTTTTCAACTTCTTACAACTTTCACCCCCGATAAGGGTGAGTTCCGCCAAACGAATATCGCTCATAATTTTTTTCCTGTCTCCTTTATGGTTGGTTTAACCATAGCGCCAATAAAAAAAATGACTTTTGTTATTGCGTGGGAGATATTTTTTTTCAACTTTTTACAACTTTCACCCCCGATAAGGGTGAGTTCCGCCGTACGAATATCGCTCATAATTTTTTTCCTGGCTCCTTTATGGTTGGTTTAACCGTAGCGCCAATAAAAAAAATGACTTTTGTTATTGCATGGGAGATATTTTTTTTCAACTTTTTACAACTTTCACCCCCGATAAGGGTGTGTTCCGCCGTACGAATATCGTTCATAATTTTTTTCCTGGGTCCTTCATGGTTGGGTTAACCGTAGTGCCAATAAAAAAAATGACTTGTTATTGCGTGAGAGATATAATTTTTTTTCAACTTTCACCAACTTTCACCCCCGATGAGGGTGAGTTCCGCCCTACGAATATCGCTCATAATTTTTTTCCTGGCTCCTTTATGGTTGGTTTAACCGTAGCGCCAATAAAAAAAATGACTTCTGTTATTGTGTGGGAGATATAATTTTTTTTTCAACTTTTTACAACTTTCACCCCCGATAAGGGTGAGTTCCGCCGTACGAATATCGCTCATAATTTTTTTCCTGGCTCCTTCATGGTTGGGTTAACCGTAGTGCCAATAAAAAAAATGACTTGTTATTGCGTGAGAGATATAATTTTTTTTCAACTTTTAACAACTTTCACCCCCGATAAGGGTGAGTTCCGCCATACGAATATCGCTCATAATTTTTTTCCTGGCTCCTTTATGGTTGGTTTAACCGTAGCGCCAATAAAAAAAATGACTTCTGTTATTGTGTGGGAGATATAATTTTTTTTTCAACTTTTTACAACTTTCACCCCCGATAAGGGTGAGTTCCGCCGTACGAATATCGCTCATAATTTTTTTTCTGGCTCCTTTATGGTTGGTTTAACCGTAGCGCTAATAAAAAAAATGACTTTTGTTATTGCGTGGGAGATATAATTTTTTTTTTTCAACTTTTTACAAGTTTCACCCCCGATAAGGGTGAGTTCCGCCAAACGAATATCGCTCATAATTTTTTTCCTGACTCCTTTATGGTTGGTTTAACCGTAGCGCTAATAAAAAAAATGACTGTTGTTATTGCGTGGGAGATATCATTTTTTTTCAACTTTTTACAACTTTCACCCCCGATAAGGGTGAGTTCCGCCAAACGAATATCGCTCATAATTTTTTTCCTGTCTCCTTTATGGTTGGTTTAACCATAGCGCCAATAAAAAAAATGACTTTTGTTATTGCGTGGGAGATATTTTTTTTCAACTTTTTACAACTTTCACCCCCGATAAGGGTGAGTTCCGCCGTACGAATATCGCTCATAATTTTTTTCCTGGCTCCTTTATGGTTGGTTTAACCGTAGCGCCAATAAAAAAAATGACTTTTGTTATTGCGTGGGAGATATTTTTTTTCAACTTTTTACAACTTTCACCCCCGATAAGGGTGTGTTCCGCCGTACGAATATCGTTCATAATTTTTTTCCTGGCTCCTTCATGGTTGGGTTAACCGTAGTGCCAATAAAAAAAATGACTTGTTATTGCGTGAGATCTATAATTTTTTTTCAACTTTTAACAACTTTCACCCCCGATAAGGGTGAGTTCCGCCCTACGAATATCGCTCATAATTTTTTTCCTGGCTCCTTTATGGTTGGTTTAACCGTAGCGCCAATAAAAAAATGACTTCTGCTATTGTGTGGGAGATATAATCTTTTTTCAACTTTTTACAACTTTCACCCCCGATAAGGGTGAGTTCCGCCGTACGAATATCGCTCATAATTTTTTTCCTGGCTTCTTTATGATTGGTTTAACCGTAGCGCCAATAAAAAAAATGACTTTTGTTAGTGCGTGGGAGATATAATTTTTTTTCAACTTTTAACAACTTTCACCCCCGATAAGGGTGCGTTCCGCCAAACGAATATCGCTCATAATTTTTTTCCTGGCTCCTTTATGGTTGGTTTAACCGTAGCGCCAATGAAAAAAATGACTTTTGTTATTGCGTGAGAGATATAATTTTTTTTCAACTTTTTACAACTTTCACCCCCGATAAGGGTGAGTTCCGCCAAACGAATATCGCTCATAATTTTTTTCCCGGCTCCTTTATGGTTGGTTTAACCGTAGCGCCAATAAAAAAACCGACTTTTGTTATTGCGTGGGAGATATTTTTTTTCAACTTTTTACAACGTTTACCCTCGATAAGGGTGTGTTCCGCCGTACGAATATCGCTCATAATTTTTTTCCTGGCTCCTTTATGGTTGGGTTAACCGTAGCGCCAATAAAAAAAAAAGACTTTTGTTATTGCGTGAGATATAATTTTTTTTCAACTGTTTACAACTTTCACCCCCGATAAGGGTGAGTTCCGCCCTACGACTATCGCTCATAATTTTTTTCCTGGCTCCTTTATGGTTGGTTTAACCGTAGCGCCAATAAAAAAAATGTCTTCCGTTATTGCGTGGGAGATATTTTTTTTCAACTTTTTACAACTTTCACCCCCGATGAGGGTGAGTTCCGCCGTACGAATATCGCTCATAATTTTTTTCCTGGCTCCTTTATGGTTGGCTTAACCGTAGCGCCAATAAAAAAAATGACTTTTGTTATTGCGTCGGAGATATTTTTTTTCAACTTTTTCCAACTTTCACCCCCGATAAGGGTGAGTTCCGCCGTACGAATATCGCTCATCATTTTTTTCCTGGCTCCTTTATGGTTGGTTTAACCGTAGCGCCAATAAAAAAAACGACTTTTGTTATTGCGTGAGATATAATTTTTTTTCAACTTTTTACAACTTTCACCCCCGATAAGGGTGGGTTTTTCTTGCCGAAATCTCTTCAAATGTTTTAGATGATCTTTTATAGGCACCCCGAAGCGGACTGAGCAATAAATAGATCGAAAGTCAAAAATTAAAAAAATGAGAAATTTCGTTGCTCAGCAACGATGCGAACTTCAGACACATAGAGAGAGAGAGAGAGAGAGAGAGATAATTTCTTACCTTTCGTAGGAGTGATCCTTTGCTGGTAGATGTCAAATTTACCTCCTGCAGGTTACTCACATTTTCACTATTTCCGTGGCTTTTACTTCAATTACACAGCCTTTTTTTTTAACCATTTTGCCGACGTTTAAGTTCGAATCGTCGGCATGCAAAGATTTTTTTTTGTCACTTTTCATTCCTGTATTCATCATTATTCAAAGCGTTTTTGGTAAATTGAGGTCCTCAATCTCTAATGAGACCACTTTAAAACGTTTGAGAGATTTTTACAGCCTAAATCGGCCAAATTAAATTCGTGCAATTTTCGTTGCCTTCCAATGATGCAAACTTCGGGGTTATACCATTTCGAAACTTCACAACCGTTTCTTTTTTTTCAGTGAATTTATATTTTCATATGGATAATTTGGTTTTTTGTGAGTATGTACACGTTTTCCGTATAATTGTTCGATTAATGTGTATGTATGTATGTGCTTTTATATGTATTTGTCAATGATATAAATATTTTGATGAACGCTCGTATATTGAGCACGGAAAAAGTTCGCGAGAATTTTAGCACTTATAATGCCCGTGTCAGATGCGCCGACTGACTGAATAGTTCGTCGACTGAATAGTTCGTCGCTAAAACCGACCACTTGCAAATCGCGAAAAAGTGGGAGCGAAGCCATCATTTGTTTTTTTATGGCATCTTTTTTCGATCGAACTACTGTGTAGCGATTTTTCGAATTGGTGTACGGGTAATCGGAAATGCCTTACATTGTATCAACGCATCGCAATCTCCGAGGCCGTCTTCCTTCCTTCGCTTTAGCATCGATATCCCATATTGCTTCGAGCCTTGTCAGCATGTGTGTGGTGAGTGTGTGTGTGTGTGCGCGTGTGTGTATTTTCCCAAATTCACTATATATGCGCCTTGAGCAGAGCTCGGATCTCTCACATATATGGAAACACACACACACGCACGCACGCACGCATTATATACAAGAGAGATCCGATGAGTGCATATGCGTCTATTTACACCCGCCCACACACACACACACACACACACACACACACACCAGCAAATAAATTGAAGCAGCAAAATATTTTCACAATTTTTTCACTGATTTTCGACAAGCCGTAACTCCGTAAATGTCGTACCGGGGGGCAAAAGAAATCATTTTGAAGCTTGAAATCTTTAGTTTAAGAATGTTTGAAAAAAAAAAATTTGAAAAAAAAATTGATTTAATTTCAAAATTTTCATTTCTATTTAAAAATTCAGTTTTTTTTTCAAAATCTGGATTTTTTTAAATTTGACTTTTAATTTAAAAAATCACCATTTTGGAAAACATCTGAATATTGAAAAAAGAATCAAAATTACAATTTTTTTCTTCAAATATCAGATTCCTTCGCAAATTTTGAATTTTTGTTAAAAAAATGTTGAGTGTCAAAACAAAATTCACAATTTTGGAACAAAACTTAATTATGCAATAAAAATCACAATTTTTAAATACAATAAAATGTTTCATGAAAAAGAATTAAAATTTATATTTTTTTTCAACATTCAGATTTTTACCCAAATTGAATTCTCTTTCTGACATTTGATGAGTAGACAATGCCAAATTGTAAGAAAAACAACGAATTTTTTTATTTCGTGTTCATCTTCAATACCTGATATTTGAAGAGAAATATCAATACTCCTTTATATTTTTAAAAAACCTTAACAATTCAGGTAGAAAAACGGTTCAATCAATCGATTTGAACATTCACAGGGTTTCCGGACACTTTATGAGCTGAAGAAACGTAGAAATATTGGTAATTTTCGCAATATTTGCAAAGTGGCGTTGGATTTTGCAAAACGGCAGAAAAGATCATTTCTTTCTACTTCTTAAACCAATATTAAGCTTAAAAAAATATCCCTCTTAAATACCAACAGGCACTTATAGAAGATTCATTCAAGTTCTCGAAACCCCCCTTCCGCTTGCTGTACGATCATCAGTTCATGACATATCGATGATCAAAGAAAAAAAGCTGACTTTTCATTCAATCGGCGATATCTCAGCAACAAATGGTTGCACAAAGAACATAAAAAAACGAAATTGAAGGTAAAGAACCACGCTTCATGATCCCAGCATTGATTAAGCCAGGAGATAACTTTTTGAACCTATGGACTGTTTTGGAAAACCAATAAATTTCAAAAAAAAATTCTCTTCACTAATTGTTACGATAGCGCGTGATGATAAAAAAATTGTCCCCAAGAGTCTGAAACAAGAGATTTCAAGCTTCAAAATGCTTTCTTTAGCCCCACGGTACGATAATTTTGCATGGAGTTATGGCTTGTCGAATATCAAAGAAAAAGTTCCAAAAGCTTTCTGTTCCTTTAATTTTGTTACTGAGTGTACATTCATGGATGTCGGGAAGTTAAAGTGTGCTACAAAAAATTGGCGAAAGGAAGGGGTTGTAGTTGAAAATTAAAAAGTTCTGCAGGCGACTTTTAGATTTCTTTTTTCGCAATGAGACGAAAAAACATGGTTTATATTCGAAATTATTTAAACATTCAATTAAATTTGAAATTAACGAACAAGATTGAATGCAAAAAAATAAAAAATGCTGTAATTCTTGTTCATGCAAACTTTTTTTATGATACGTCAGTTATTACGGTCTTGAAGATTGCATCGTTCGAATGCAACGAAAATACTTTTTTGTCTTTTCATTTAATTATTTTTGTTATTTTGAAAAATCTCGTTTTGTAGATTCAAATGACAGATTTCTAAAAACGCGAATTAAAAAATGATCAAGATTTTTTCGTAACGAAGATTAGCCAAAAGAAATTCGAGCAATCGAAGACTAATCATTTCCGTTGCATTCCAACGATGCAAACTTCAATCTCATCAGTTATCTCATACAATACATGTTGTCAATCCACCAGAGAAAACGACACCTGTGTTGAGTGAAAAAAATATATTTCTCATCGACATCCGAAAAATAAATATCTAAGGGCGCGTACACAACTTATGTAACGCCAAATCCCCCCCTCCCCCCACGTAACGGGACCTAAGCCAATGTCTGGCCTTAACGTCACCCCCCCCCCCCCTCTGTTCCGTTACTTAAGACTGAAGATTTCCGATGATGTGAAATATTTTTTAAAAATCGCATAATCGTATTAGAAGGAAACTATAACATAATCCAATGTCAGCCAGATCAAAAAGTGATTGGGTCTAAAAGTGATCGAATTGCCGGAATGCCCCATGTATACAGGGTGGAGCATTTATCGTAACCACCCCAAGTATCTCCGTTGTCTTTAGAGTAACGAAAAAAATATCAGGAGGTAATTTGATTGATTTCGAAGAGCTGATATCGTGGTGAAAAAATCATTTTTGTCAAGGTCATAGTTTGTGTGTTCTCAAGGTCATCAATGCTTTTGCGAATGGGAACGTGTCTTTTTGTTTTTTTTTATTAAGCGGGAATATACCTTTGTGGGGGCAAAATCAAGGGTCATTGTTGGCAATTTATTTAAGGAAAACCAAACTATATTTTTAAATTCGATTTTTTATACATGTGACCACAAGTCGCAAAGCAAAAGACTTTTTTTAAAATTATTTCGAAACGAAATGGCGGCGCACTAGTCGATGAAAGAAAACTCCTTTTTTTCATAGTCCTCGACGCGCGTGTTCGCACAGGTCATAATGTTAAAGCTTCAACTAAGAACGAAAAATATTTTGAAAGTATATATAAAAAACTAGTCCAGTACGTAGGAGTTTTTCAAAATATTGATTAGAAAAAAAATAGCGTTAATATAAATAAAAAAATCCGTCGAAATATCAGTCGAATGTCGGTCATACAACTTTAAAATTTGTAAATTAGAAAATGTTGTCCAGAAGCTGCAATAAAATTTCCAAGTCAATTGATTGAAAACTTGAAGCGCTACGCATACGCCCGTGGCTAAACACATAGTTTCGAGAAAAACGCGTTTAAAGTTTTAAATACTGTAAAATCATGGAAATTTCGTGTTTACCGTTAATCGGCGATTCCTGAACCATACAATACATTTGTTTGAATATCATTTTTCGATAGTTACAGGACATTTTAAGCCAATAAAAATAATGCAAAAAAAATTACAAAGGTATGTTCCCCCTTAAGATATTGTAGCTGATATTCAGACAAATTTTTTTCATCCCTTTTTTCGAATATTTTTTTCGTCACCTTAAAGGCAATGGGGATATTTCAGGTTGTTTCGTTAAATGGTCCCCCTGGATATCTCGATGGACTGAATACGTTACTTGAAGGGGTATACTACATCGAAATTTCCCTACCCACACCAGCGCGGAGAACCACGGTTTTTTTTCGATTTCTACCTAGCGAACGAGAAGAGTTCTTCGAATTTGCCTTCGAATAACCGAAACCCTTTACATTGTATTTGCACTGAGCACTCATTGGCCGCTCCTCCGATTCGCTCGCAAAAATGCAAAAGTGAATGTGGTAGGGATAGTGAGGACACGACGCGCAGCCCAGTGCAGCCAGATCGAGCGCAAATGTTACCCCCTCTCTAGTCCCTTGCGCGCCCATCACACAATCATAGTAGCGCGTGTCCGTGAGCGAGCGACGCTCGGATATCTTCGGAAAGAGCCGAGTGCGGTCGAACTGTCTCGACCGCGCCATCGGCAGCTACACCAACACATAGACACGCTGAGCACGTTCATGTGCGGCCAAGCCGAACGAAGGCTTATCTAGCTCTTGATTCTCTGCGTTATTAATGTATACATAAAAAATGTATCGCGCACTCTGAACGCTTATTTTTTTAGTTTATACGTTAATTTAAATATAATAATAAATCTAAGTTACAACTTATTTATCTTCTAAAAAATTGTTTACGCTTTAATCACACCCGTCCTTATGCCAAATTAATTATAATTCAGAAAAGTAAGTGAAAATATATTCATATTCGTATTATTATATTAATTCTCATGATTTCATCAAGCGATAAAGTATTATCTCCAAAAACAAGTCAATCATCCATCCGGGCGCCAATCATAAGTGCCAGAAAGTGCATCTTTAACACAAGCGATAGGATGGTCCCGCTGGCAGCGTTCCTGGCTTCGGTCCGTAGGGGCGCAGGATCATTCCTCACGCTCAGCGATTTTTTTTTTTAATCATGGTTACTATTAATTTTTATGTGATTAGTTATTTTGGTAATTATGCAGTTTGGCGCCTTTTCCGAAAAACGACGGGTAAATTTTTTTTTCGCCATGGGGTTGTTTATTCCATCATAACAAATGATATTTCGTCGGGGGAGGCTGACATTTCCCATAAACTCCATAAGTTATGGGGTTTTGAAGTTTGAGATTTTTAATTTTTTTTTTTGTTGGGAATGCGTTTGCGTGTGCATGTGTGTATATGTGTGTTTAGTAGACAGTCGAAATACGTTCAAAATTTTAGTGGTCCTGATAAGGACCGATTTAAATCTTGAAAAATACTGATATAGTTGACAGTCTTGAAAAAGACTCATATCAGTGTCGAAAGTCACAGCTCCTTTAGGGTTCCGATGATGTTGATGACACACACACACACACACACACACACGCGCACACACACACACACACACACACACACACCACACACACACACACACACACACACACACACACACACACACACACACACACACACACACACACACACACACACACACACACACACACACACACACACACACACACACACACACACACACACACACACACACACACGCACACACACACGCACACACACACACAGACACACACACACACAGACACACACACACACACACACACACACACACACACACAGACACACACACACACACAGACACACACACACAGACACACACACACAGACACACACACACACACACAGACACACACACACACACGCACACACGCACACACACACACACACACACACACACACACACACACACACACACACACACACACACACACACACACGCACGCACACACGCACGCACACACACACACACGCACGCAAACGCTATTGGTAGAACAATTATGGAAAAGAGACTTTTTTTCTTTTAAAAATCTCTTTCCAGTATCTTGGGGGGGCTCGGCCCCCTCCGCCCCCGCAGTGGCGCTGCCCCTTGACCCCGTCGGGGGGGTTTCGCCCCTCCGAACCCCCCCAGAGGGTGCGTTGGATAGTGGATTTAAGTTGAAAGTCGTTCCAGAGCCGACACACACTGCCATAATGCATGAAAATGCCCTATTCCATCATGTGTTTTCTCAAACTTGAAAACCCCATAACTCATGGTAATTATGGAAATGGTGTTGAAGTTTGCATCGTTGGAAAGCAACGAAAGTTCTGTCTTACATTTTATTTTCCACATTTTTATTATTATAGGCGATCTTATTTTGTTAGATTTTTATGTAGATCGCAAAATAAATGTCTTAAAAAATGGTTGAGGGATTTTTGTAGGCGAAATCTGCCAAAATAAGTTAAATTCGTTGCAGTCCAACGATGCAAACTTCAGCATCGTTTATGGAAAATGTCAGCCTCCCCCGACGAAATATCATTAGTTAGGACTAATAGAAGCAGTTTGTGGCGAAAAAAAAATTTTCCCGCCGTCTTTCGGAAAAGGCGCCAAACTGCATAATTACCGTTGTTTTTATTAGTTATCATATTTATTTTAATTAGTTATCTTTTAGTACCGAAAAATTTATCGCGCACTCTGACCGCTTATTTTATTAGCTTTTACGTTAATTTAAATATAATAAATCTAAAATACAACTTATTTATCTTCTAGCAAAATGTTTGCGCTTTACTCACACCCGACCATATGCCAAATAAATTGTAATTCGTAAAAGTAAGCGGAAATATATTTATCTTCGTATTATTATATTCATTCTCATATACTTTCATCAAGCGATAAAGTATTATCCCCAAAAACAACCATCCATCCGACCGCGAATCGTAAGTACCAGAAAGTGAACATACATTGACATAAAAAATTAAAGGAGCTAGAAAAGTTGAACTTCATCAAAAGTGGTCGTACAAAAAAAAAGGATGTTAAAGCTTCAAGTATCTAGTTTTAGTTCCGACAATGATTTTTTTTTTAGAATTACTGATTGCGCGGTCGGAAGAAATATCACGGCAAAAAAAATTTTGCAAATTTTCACGTTTTTCAAAGTTCTGCACGTGTTTTGGACATTTTTTTCGGACTTGACCAATATCAAGGTCATTGAGCCCATTCAATTCAGTTCAATTTGCTTTTTTTTTATCTCCTTACGACCATTTTTCGCTGAGATATCGGCCTCTGAATGAAAAAACGTCCTTTTGTCTTCAGTCATCGATATCTCGGGAACTAATGGTCGTACGGGAATTCGACCGGCAATTTTGGAAACGTGAATACATACTCTACAAGCTCTGATTATTATTGTAGGTTTGAACAAAATTATTTTTGCCATCAGTTTTAAAAAAGTACAAAAAAACGATGTTTTCTTGGTTTTTATAAAATCCACCGCTACTTTGCAAATATTGCGATAAACACTAATGTTTATGGACGATCATTCGGCTCAATATGTCCCCAAGAGCTATGCAAAATTCCAAATTGATCCGTTCATTGGTCTTTCTTGCCCGATTGACCAAAATATGAAAAAAAATTAAAGGAACAAGTTTCCTCCTTCTTAGACATCATTTCATGATTATTAAGAGGAAAAACAACTTTTCACGGGGCGAGGTAGAAATCCCGAACTTTGAATGACCAGAAGGCTCAAAATTCCGCATTTATTAGCTAGTACTCAATACTCCTGGAAATGTATAATTACGAAACTTACTAACAGACTTATCATATAACAGAAAGTAATGGTACATTTATGGAACGAGATGACAGTGATCATGGGACCGACTGATAAAGCGTCGACATATAAAGCAGCGCATAAAACAAGTATCAACTTCCCATAATCAGAGAGTGCACAGTTCCGAAAAATTGTAGTCTTAGAAATTCGAGTTCCCGAATGGCCAAGGTTTGTACAGGGAAAAGTTCCGAAAATAAAAGTATCGATAAGAATCATCGATAGCTCAACATCCTTACATTACATGTTTACGATAAATCGTGAAGGATGATCAGAACTCCGAAAACATTCCACCGCGAACGATCACACCTCCAAAAGAATACTACCCCGACAGATCAAAACTCCGAACGTATTTTACCAGAAAGGCCGAAACTCCGAAAATCTGTACACCGTCAAAATAATCGGCTATGGAAGTTTTAAAAGTTTCAAAATTTTATGTGAAGTTGATGTAGCATAAATAAGAATAATTTTCAATAAATCCGCGGATTATATCAAGAATTTTTTTTTATCAAGGACTGGTTTGACGTTGATTTAAAAAAATTCAAATCATTCTTTGCATATTGACTACGTTATATTTTCTCACTCGTAAGTCAACTAAAAATTATGCCCCCAAGCTGCCCTACAACTTTTTAATAATAATTATACGCTTCAACAATTGCCTGAACTATTAGCTACTTAATCTATATGAAAACGTAAAAGAAACACACTGAACAGGATCCTTATCGTTATCGGTATGTTGGATGTTAATATTTTCTCAGTTAATGATGAAAAACATCTATTTTTTTATAACATATATTTTAGTGTTGATTGTGAATTATTTTTTGGGGTAAATTTTAAACTTTTTTTTTCGAAAACATATAGCTGGAGTCAACAAATGGTACACCTATTCAAGTTTTCTTTCCTCTTGGAGGAGTGGAATTTCGAAGGTTCGATATCATACCTTGATTTTAAACATCATCTTTCATATTAAGTTTAATAGAGCCTACATATATCAATTACGGTAATTAGTACTCATTCCTTTTCCGATGACGATAATCGTCGAAATAAAAAACCTTAAAGCATAATTTTCGACAAGTTTATGTTTCATTTTTTCAATTAAGTATCTTTTTCACAACAAAGCGCTAAACAGCGCTGCTAAGCCCCAAATGGAAATAAAATATATAAAAATATATCGGAAGATATATAAAACATATATTAAATTAATTTTGTTAAAAAAATTGGATATGTCACTTATATTTTTGGATATGACTAAAAACCTATGCGATATATAAATATGAATACCCTTAAGATGTATATAAAATGTATTGAAAATGTATTAATAATGTACGCTTTATATATTTTTAATACAACATCTGAATACATTAGTATATCTGAATGAATATACATTACTGTATATTTATATATTTATACCGGGTGTCCCATTTTAATCTTACACCTGATTTTTCTAGGAAAATATTGCTCGGATCAAATATTGTGTGTAACAAAAGTTTTAGGGGTTGAAGAGGGACGTTTGAAAAAAAAATTTGGTGGATCCGAAATTCAAAATGGCGGCGTAAAAATGGCCGACATGTTTTGTTCAAATGAAAACACGCCTTTTTTCATCACCCAAAAGTGGAATGAATAAAGGAGGGAATGGTAGAAGGGGAAGGACCCTCCAGGAATACCTCTGAGGAATACATACAAAAAAGTTAAAAAAAAAAGAGGTTCTAGCTTAAAAATTATGAACTTTATCGAAAAAAAATTTCAAACAAAATTTGTTGGTTTCAAACTGACAATTTTTTTGGTGTTAAAAAAGGTATGTTTCCATTTGAGAAAAACGTGTCGGCCATTTTAACGCCGCCATTTTCCGAGAAAAATCAGGTGTAAGATTAAAATGGGACACCCGGATATATATATAAATGAACTAATATAACATCAATATATATCAGACTCGCGTGATATATAAACTACGTCACAACTCATCAATCTGAAGTCCCGGCACTGAAACCGCCTTACGGCGTTCGATATCATTTTTATTTGAACCATTAATATATTTCCAGCGCAAATACCATAATCGTAATTAATGAACAGCGAAGAATAGCGTTAAGGCGTGCAATGATGTATATAATGTGCAAAGAAGTTAAAAGCCATTTGAAACATATTTCAAGTATACTTTATATGTAGTATGAATATATTTCGTTTTCATTTTAAACGTATTTTAGATACGCTTAAAGTGTATTTCAAATATACTTCCAATACATTAACTATATATTTCGAGTATATTTTAACGGTAGTTTGAGCATATTGTAAATATATTTTTAATATAGTTTGAATATATTTAATCACATATCGAACATATATTCTCTATAAATTCTGATGATTTATTTTTGGACGAAAATATGGATATCGCGAATATATTTTTGATCCATTCTCCGTATATATTGCATATATCATCTAATACACTGACACCAAAAGTTAAAGGAGCAAGAAAAGTTGACCAATTTTTTTCGTTTCCAAAACTGCCGGTCGAATTTCCGTACGACCATTCGTTCCTGAGATATCGATGACTGAAGACAAAAGGACGTTTTTTCATTCAAAGGCCGATATCTCAGCGAAAAATGGTCGTACCGAGATTTAAAAAAAAGCAAATCCAAGTGAATTGAATGGGTTCAATGACCTTGATATTGGTTAAGTCCGAAAAAAATCTCCGAAACCCATGCAGGACTTTGAAAAACGGAAAAATTTGAAAAATTCTTTTCGTCGCGATATTTCTTCCGACCGCACAATCAGTGATTCTCAAAAAAACTAGAAACTTCAAGCTTCAAAATCCTTTTGTTTTGTACGACCATTTTTGACGAAGTTACAACCTTTCGAAAAACACGAAAAAAATGGTCAACTTTTCTTGCTCCTTTAATTTTTTGTGTCAGTGTATATATCTAAGAACCAAAATACATACCTGAACTATATTTTACGTCGTAGTTCAGTGTATCGAAAATTATATTTTTACGTATATTTTATGTCCGTGTGAGAGCGCAACACAGAAAAATTGATGGTTTTACTGAAGACAAAGCGCCACGCAGTACAAAATTGTGAATTTTGCTGCATAGCGCTTCGCAACAATCCTCTAAACAAATATTAAGCCTTCTTTACATTCTTTTTTCCATTGCCATGTGATAAAAATCAAGAACTTGCAAAGATCATTTCTAATATATTTCTTTTTTTTTGGTATAACTTTTTTTTCTTTATAACCAAGCGCGGCGCAGAAAAGCGGATGATACTATATATGCATAGGATAATACTTAACAAGAATAATACTATATACACATAATACACACAAGTATGATGGTCGCGTAAATTCATTATTTTTATTAAAGTTTTTATCGATACAATTAACGAAAATCACGTATAAACGATTTTTTTCGAGACTCTACCAAGCCTGCCTATACAACCTCATAAATATCATTCAAAATTGTGAGGGAGGGTTGAGAAATAATCAAGATCACGGGTTTTGTAAACTTTAATTTATTTTAAAAAACAATCCTTTTCTTCTTTTTATGCGGGTTCATTATAAATGGCAATGCATTGTGTAAAATCTGCCCTACATTTGGGGCACCTCTTCCTTTCTTCTTGCTCCACGATCGTTGCACATCGGAGACAACTGCAATTGTGACCACACGGAATAAATCCGTGGGTCACAATATTCTCCCAACAAATTACACATTTTGGCGC